>JADANN010000246.1:0-64818 GCA_018806985.1 Angiostrongylus vasorum
CGAAAACTGTCAAATGTGCGCTGAAACTCGAAATAAACGTTTTTTCCAGTGAGACTCTCGAAAACTGTCAAATGTGCGCTGAAACTCGAAATAAACGTTTTTCCAGTGAGACTCTCGAAAACTGTCAAATGTGCGCTGAAACTCGAAATAAACGTTTTTCCAGTGAGACTCTCGAAAACTGTCAAATGTGCGCTGAAACTCGAAATAAACGTTTTTCCCACTGGGATGTTCGAAAACTGTCAAATGTGCGCTGAAACTCGAAATAAACGTTTTTCCCAGTGAGACTCTCGAAAACTGTCAAATGTGCGCTGAAACTCGAAATAAACGTTTTTCCCAGTGAGACTCTCGAAAACTGTCAAATGTGCGCTGAAACTCGAAATAAACGTTTTTCCCCACTGGGACGTTCGAAAACTGTCAAATGTGCGCTGAAACTCGAAATAAACGTTTTTCCCACTGGGACGTTCGAAAACTGTCAAATGTGCGCTGAAACTCGAAATAAACGTTTTCCCAGTGAGACTCCGAAAACTGTCAAATGTGCGCTGAAACTCGAAATAAACGTTTTTCCAGTGAGACTCTCGAAAACTGTCAAATGTGCGCTGAAACTCGAAATAAACGTTTTTCCCAGTGAGACGTTCGAAAACTGTCAAATGTGCGCTGAAACTCGAAATAAACGTTTTTCCAGTGGGATGTCTCGAAAACTGTCAAATGTGCGCTGAAACTCGAAATAAACGTTTTTCCCACTGGGACGTTCGAAAACTGTCAAATGTGCGCTGAAACTCGAAATAAACGTTTTTCCAGTGAGACTCTCGAAAACTGTCAAATGTGCGCTGAAACTCGAAATAAACGTTTTCCCACTGGGATGTTCGAAAACTGTCAAATGTGCGCTGAAACTCGAAATAAACGTTTTTCACTGGGATGTTCGAAAACTGTCAAATGTGCGCTGAAACTCGAAATAAACGTTTTTCCAGTGAGACTCTCGAAAACTGTCAAATGTGCGCTGAAACTCGAAATAAACGTTTTTCCCACTGGGATGTTCGAAAACTGTCAAATGTGCGCTGAAACTCGAAATAAACGTTTTTCCAGTGAGACTCTCGAAAACTGTCAAATGTGCGCTGAAACTCGAAATAAACGTTTTTCCAGTGAGACTCTCGAAAACTGTCAAATGTGCGCTGAAACTCGAAATAAACGTTTTTCCCACTGGGATGTTCGAAAACTGTCAAATGTGCGCTGAAACTCGAAATAAACGTTTTTCCCACTGGGACGTTCGAAAACTGTCAAATGTGCGCTGAAACTCGAAATAAACGTTTTTCCCACTGGGACGTTCGAAAACTGTCAAATGTGCGCTGAAACTCGAAATAAACGTTTTTCCCACTGGGACGTTCGAAAACTGTCAAATGTGCGCTGAAACTCGAAATAAACGTTTTTCCCACTGGGACGTTCGAAAACTGTCAAATGTGCGCTGAAACTCGAAATAAACGTTTTTCCAGTGAGACTCTCGAAAACTGTCAAATGTGCGCTGAAACTCGAAATAAACGTTTTCCCACTGGGACGTTCGAAAACTGTCAAATGTGCGCTGAAACTCGAAATAAACGTTTTCCCACTGGGACGTTCGAAAACTGTCAAATGTGCGCTGAAACTCGAAATAAACGTTTTTCCCACTGGGACTTTCGAAAACTGTCAAATGTGCGCTGAAACTCGAAATAAACGTTTTTCCCACTGGGACTTCGAAAACTGTCAAATGTGCGCTGAAACTCGAAATAAACGTTTTTCCAGTGAGACTCTCGAAAACTGTCAAATGTGCGCTGAAACTCGAAATAAACGTTTTCCCACTGGGACGTTCGAAAACTGTCAAATGTGCGCTGAAACTCGAAATAAACGTTTTTCCAGTGAGACTCTCGAAAACTGTCAAATGTGCGCTGAAACTCGAAATAAACGTTTTTCCCACTGGGACGTTCGAAAACTGTCAAATGTGCGCTGAAACTCGAAATAAACGTTTTTCCAGTGAGACTCTCGAAAACTGTCAAATGTGCACTGAATCATGAAATAAGCGTTTTCCGTGTCACAACTCACTACGGATCGTTTGCAGTGCCATCGTACACCATCTCTTCTCAGCAGTTGATAGGGATGAGTGACGTCAGCCTAAAAATGTCGTCTTGTCTTCGTTGGTGTGGTGTTCCTTCACTGGTCATTCAGTACTTACTTCAATAATCCCAGGTTATACGACAAACAACAAGCGTATAATTATCCTCAGGCACAAATACTTCTTTGCCCTCCATTATCCTCTTTTTCCTCTTCTTGAAAATCGCACAAAAAACGTACACACCCGATGACGATAGTTATACCAACCATTTGAACCAGCTACCAATACAACATGAACATCTCTTCCCTGATTTCCCGTTAATTTCTCATAATGGATGTTACTAAAAAGTTGCTTGCAAACGAATTCTTATAATCATCACCTGGACTTTTCAATGTGCTAAATGAAGTGGATCCTTGAAAAAGACTTTCCGACTTGTCATTAACTTACAGGGCCTCTGCTAAGCAGAGAGAAGTGTAGGAGAGTGTCCACAGAGGAACTGTCATCTAAACGGTAAATTGGTGACAGTGAGGCTACTAGCCTCGAAAGAGAAAAGGAACGAAGCGATAAAATTAGGAGTTAACCATTGACTGTTTGCTTTTTGACCAGGGTTCAAATATTAAATACGAGTACACGCTTCAAAAGCAGTTGAAGTTAGATAAGGTAAAATGAGGAGAAAGAAAACTAACTAGAACAATTTCCGGGGTCCTATGCTTCGGCTACTACCTTTTTTCATGGTTCATGGCAAGATAAAATGTTGAACACGTATGCGTGGAGCATGAGGCATGGGCAACACTGGGAGTATCGGATGGGCTTCAAACCACCATTTCAACGGAACCACTCTTATTCATCGGGGTGATTGCTGAAACCACCGTTTCAGTACAAGTGCCCCAGTTGTTGTTAGTGGATAGTATGTCAGATATCAGCGACGGTACCTAGCTGATGTTCCCAGTTTTGCTCATATCTCAGCACCTTGTTATTGTATAACCATAGTGTTAATGAAAAGAAAATTCTGGGGATAATTATTGAGATGTCGTCAAATCACTGGAAAATGGTGGGACACAATAGCTTGGTTGTTATGAAACTAATAAAGGAAAAAACTTACTTGATTCTTGATACTTCTTTCAGGCTCAGAGGAAGGTGAAGTCGCCAAAACACCATCAATTGAAGGATAGCAACAGCAACAACAACGATATAACATCTGTGTCAACCTCGGGTTCTCTAAAAAGGCTGGTTCGTAAGAACATATGTACGGATATGTCAGGAGACTAACAAACTCTAAATTCTCAGTCAGCGAAATTCTTCCGTGTAGTTTTTAACGAAAATCAGTTGCTTGTCATCATTTGACTGGTCTTTGCATCCTTGAAGTGGAAAACTTTCGATTTATGAAGAGCACTTCTCTGAATTCCTAAAGAGAAGAAAGTCGAAGATTTTATTTTTGTACTCTTTACGGTTATCCTCGCACATAAAGAGCACATCTTCATGAGATTTATAAACCTGTTAATATTTAACAGCTTTTTCTGAGAGAAATGGTCGAAAGTTCTTACGTGCTAGCAGACTGAGAAGGACTCGTCGTTTATAGGCATAGAAGGTTCGTGTATGCGATTGATTTGAAACTTGTCACCAGACGATCTGTCGGTCTTCTGTGCCCTCGGGAGCAATTTCTTTTTTCGTGAAATCATCTAGCCATTGTCTAATTCCCATTTCCTTCGTTTTACCTTTTTTCTCAGGGCGTAGTGAACCAAATGCCCACGGTTCATACTGTTTCGTGTTTTTGGATCTATTTTCACCAAATTCTGTGCAACCAACTGTCACTTTAACTTTTCTGAATTACTCTTCCCTCCTTTCATATTTCTTCCACACCTCCTCTAGTTTCCTTCCCTCGATAGCAGCTAGACAAACACATTAAATAGCAACGCGAATAGTTTGTTTGGAGCTCACTTTTAAATAAGAATACTCCAGGATACATACAGATACCCGTATCCGTACCGGCTTTTCAAAAACTACTTCCTTCCTTACTTACTTCCTTCACTGAGCCTCATCATCGTCTATGAACACACTTCACGCTATAACAGAGACTCTAAAAATTGTAATTAAACTTGTGAAACGTCAATAAAGTACAAAAAAAATACGAGAGCACAGCGGCGCACCCGTGATTTTTGGTTTCTAATGGATCCTCGTTTTGGTTTGCTCTTAACTGGGCTTCCTGGTGGAAACGCCGGACTCATTCTCAGTTAGGGAGACCACTGTAGGAGTACGAACGCCCGTGCTGTACATCGCAGCTCGATAACCAGGAACACTTCCCGACAACGATGAGGAGGCCTACCATTGGGATACATCTCATAGTAGATTTTATTAGACGTTAAGCTACTTTCTTCCCACGACCCGCCTTTCACATCTATTGTGCAACTCCCAGCACTCCTAGCATTCGATTCATTTCGTAGCATCCACATCCACGCAGACATTCCAATTTCTTGCATGTTGCTTTGGCTGTTGCTTGCGGATTTTTATTCCATCTTGAATGTCGTAGAATATAGTCGAGTCGATTCTCTCTGGAGTCCTGTGATTGCCGGTCCAAAGCACTTGGATTTCAGAAAGAGGACTTTTTCCAGACAGCTGCGGTACCAATTTCACGACACTGAAGGGATGAGAGCCCTCGTGAGCCTGAGGAAGAATCGAACTAGTGCCACGCTCGTGATGATCGGCTGTTTACTCACCCCTACATAAACCATTACGATACACAAGTCTTTGTCTAAAGCATAAAAGTACTATTGGTTTATTACGATGATACTGCGATCTACTGATGCCCATGACAAACATCATCTCTTTCAAATTATTGCTTCGGGGCCCACATTGTCAGAACAACAGCAAATGAATGGGCGGGAATCTGTCCAGTAGAATAGGAAGCTGTTCTACCTTGTACGTTTTATTTCAGCAACTCCCGCTCTTCCATCAGAAATTCTGAACCTCTTCATGAACACTCAAGCATTTCGAATCCTAAGGAGACTTGGATTTTTGGAGAGACAGTGCGCAGTTAACGAACCTCGTTGATCAAATGGCTTGGCGTCAAATTTATGCTGTCATGCGCAGATATCCTCGTATGACATCGAAAGCAATGCAACCCCCTGCTGGTAGTGCCCACGTTATATGGACCGCTCCGTATACGCAACGCGTCAGTGCAATTATCTCTCATTGAGAGTGAACTAAGAAAATAAGTACAGCCATGCGGAATGCTGTTGCTTAGTGATGATGCTTTTAATTACTAAGAGTTCTTATTGAGGAACGTCATTCATTTCTTCGAATTTTCTAGATATTATTGATCAGGATGTTCTTCTTTACCAACCTCGTGTCTGCTCAGTGATCGATGAAGATATTGATCAACACATAGTTGTTGTAACGTGTGACAGAGGGTTTCGATTGCTTTTTGAGATGTGTCTACTTTCGAGATGTGTTTTAAGAGTTGCTATGTTCTTTTCCTTAGTAGTATTTTATTGAATTGTGAAGATTTCATTGCAGAACTCTGTAAAATGGCAAGAATATGACAATGTATTTGTTTGACATTCTGGACGGACCTAACCACGAGGTGCACGGAGAGTATGTGTTGTTGTTTCCAGTACTTTTTCCTGTTTCTCAAAGGTTTTCTGTTTCATTTAAGGACCATCGACAATCTGACAATAGACGCTCATCCTAGTGAAGACGCTATCGTTGTCAGATATCGAGCAAGCAACGTTCGTACACATCGTTCTTCGGATTGTCAGAAGCTGTAGGTTTCCTTCTCATCGAAAAACTAGTGAAAGTAGTTTCATAACAGTCATTTTTCAAACTAGCGACTTCTATTCTTAGAATTTCATAGATCTCGTGGAGGATTGTAGGGACCTTCTATTACTTGAGGAATCAGTGTTGAAACTGATGAGCTATGTACCCAAGGCTCAATTTTAGCAAATTAATAAGTGGGTAAGTAACTACTTCGTTTGCTCAATTGATAGAAATGACATCTTATGTCCCAAATTTTGTGGGTTGGGTTTCAACGTGTCCACAACGCCATATTCTCGTCAATATAACCATATTTCTCTTACGATGTTTTCTTTTCAGGATTAATCTGAAAGACCTTAACGATGATGTTGATGTCCAGTTGTTGGCTAATGTTGTCATGGAAAAATGTACGATAATTCCTGAAACAATGCGACAAGAACTGGAGCAAGTTTTGTACTACTTACAAAAGCGATCCAATAACCGAAATAAGCCTGCTCGTGAGTGATGATCAGTAGTCCTTTCTAGTTGTTGATGTTGAAAAGGCTTTAAAAATGAAGGCTGAGCAACCAATCTAGGAGTACAATTACAGTAATGCTGAGATATTTGCAAAACTCTGGACCGCAGGTGTTTGCGGCGGGTATCGAATCTCGTTATTATCCTTTATGGGGAGGTGGGGGGAGAGGGGAAAACGTGTTAATCACCACACAGTGCGTTTCCTACGTTTCGCCTTTCTCTTCTTCTTCTAGGCTTCTAGACCATATCAAATATACATTCTTTGTGCATGGTTTTATTACAGGTTGTTCGTCTTCACTTTCATCAAATGACACGTCGCCATCGAACTCATCAGTGAGAGCCGACATTGATCAGATAGACGTGCGTTTAAACCTGCATTTAACCGCCTAAATTTTCCCTTTTTTATCCTAAGAATAAAATGATTTTCCACTAGTGGTTAGCACTATTGGATCTTAAATGTAAAGGTCGTCTGAAAGTTTACAGATTCCTGCTGTGTTGCTTCGAATGGTGTTACTAGTTACGTAGAATTTTTTTCAGTCCTATATCGAACTGTTCTATGAAGATGCCAGTGAGAAGAATCGTGGAGCTCTGTGTATCTTAGAACTTACCAAAACCACTGCGAATTTGGAGATGCTAATCGAAAACGGTAAGTTCGTATGGGGCGCACAATGTAAGCCGGGAGGAGCTTTCCGCTTTTCAAATCGTCGAATGTAAAGGTGCGAGTTTTCATTTCCTCTGCATAGATTCGTTTCATGTGCATCCTCCAAGCTTTTTAGTTCCCAGCTGTTCTGTTAAAAAAGACAGCTACTTTTTTCCTTTCTCTCAGTTGGTGGTCCACTATGTACGAATAGATAGCATAGGAATTTTGTTAAATTGGTATCCTTTGACCCCAGTTATATCGCTTGAAGTCTTAGTGGTAGGAACAGTGTGTAGTCGGCACTCTTTTTATCTAAAGCACTGGGTTAGGTGACTGTGCCGTTCAAATCATTGTTTCCGTGTGACTAGCTTTGTATTAATATTAGCATTAGTCATTGTTAATCCTCAGGACTTCGTTATTCTACTTAAGTATTATCCCCCCACTTGTTGTTCCTTATGGTGTGAAAACGAAAATTGGCGAAACATCGGCTGAGCAGAAAAATACTTCTATTAAAACCTCCTGTCGATTCACAAAGATTGTAAAAAAGAATAAATCTCTTAAATCTCTTACTTTCTCATTCGTCGACGCTGACGAGATAAAGATATTTTGAATTCTTCATGCTCTTGGAAGGCTGAATATTTTCATTAGCAAAGCACACAAGTTCATTGTTCTTTAGCTCTTTAAATTGCATTGATATTAACAAGTCAGTCTGGGCTGTTCTGCTTTCTTTTCGGAAACTCCATAGGCTGTTCTGGTGCTAAATTTTCCGTTCTAGAAACGCTTATTGGTGCGCTGGCACGAGTATTTCGTGAAGATTGGAAGAAGAATTTCGATCTTGCTACAACCATTATTCGAGTTTTTGTGCAGTTTTCCTACTACAATCAGTTCCACGCAGCGTTATCTCATCATAAGGTGTGCTTCATGCGACGTGTATAACATGTTGTCTCAGATGTCTTACTGTTTAAATATATATATATATATATATATATATATATATATATGTATATATATATATATATATATATATATATATGTTCTTGTGGACTGCCCTTGTTTGCCTGGCACGAGATTGGTAGAGATCTTCTTGCTTATTTATGTGATCTTATAAACTGATCTTGTTGAGCTGATGCGAAGTTGGTGTAAGTTTCCGTTGTCGCTGTTGATGTTGTTGGTCGATGGCTGACGTTCCGGCAATTTTACCTTCCTCAGAGCCTTGACGTATTTTGTGCAAGAATAGTTTAATTGTTTGGTGGGAAAAACTAAAGTATTAATGAAGATCTAACATATAAGTAAACGCCGTATTGCTCGAAAACTACCGACCATGCTGTTACAAGACTTATACTTTAAACTTATACCAACGTCGTATCAGCTTCAGCTCAACAAGATCAGTTCATAAGATCACATAAATAAATTTACTAACCATTAATGTCGAAGTTTATAGAAAGTCGGTCTTTTGAGTTATTAAAAGATCTTCTTGTTGTTTACGGGTTATTGGCTGACCTTTTCGGCGGTTTCGCCTTCTTCAGATCCTGAGAAGGGCGAATTGACATGAAATTGCAAAAGATCGACTTGCCAACCTTACGTCAACTAAGCAAGGACAATTCGTAAGAACATAGATATGTCGATTATTATGCCGAGCTTTATAGATAGTCGACATTTTGTCTTAATCTTTGTTTTTTGTGCAAGAGTATTTATACAACTTTTTTCGGATCGGATTTCTTCTCTAGTTTTCTGTTTAGATTGGTGCATTATGCATGAATGCAATGGAATATGAATTGAAGCGTGGTGATTTATGGGCTGCTGAAGTAAAGAATGTTGACGAGAGAACTGCACGAAAATGTCGTCTTGCTATTCGCAAACAGCAGACATTATTAGCAGGTGAACTGGTATACATCATATGAGTATATTGTCGACTTTTTATCCAGAAATCATGTGCTGACTTTAATCGCAATAAAATAGTTGGAACATTGCTGTTAGTCTGACTACTCAAATCTATCTAGTGGACCTCTTAAGTAGAAAAAATCTCCCTCTGTAGGTTGACTTGTGAGTTTCATATGGTAAAAAGCCTCAAAAAAGAAAGTGATGCGAGCTACATTCATAAATTTGACCAAGAAAGTGTACCCGGGCTTTGATTTAAGGTATTTACATCATTTAGCTTGCATATCGCTGTTAGTCAATCTTGCTCATGATGTTAGCACTGAGCTGAAGATGATTCGTCGTAACATAGTTCCCATGTTGTTACGATGCCTGGACCTACGAGATTCAGCGGAACTCACTTTGTCTACAGTTCAGTTTTTACTCAAACTGAGTATATTCGAGGAGAATAAGGCTGCAATGGTTAGTTTTCGGTAGTTTATCGATTATTTCTTCTATAGAGTCCTTTTTTTTCCTTTGCAACCAAACATGTTTTGTCTAGTAAGTTTTGTATTTCAGGATCAGGGCAATATTATTGGTAAACTACTGCTCTTATTTCCAATAGGTGATGTTGAATTACGCAAGACTACCGTACGTCTCCTTTTCAACCTATCATTTGATGTAAAAGCTCGTAGCAGAATGGTAGCCGAAGGTCTTGTTGGCCAAATTACACCACTGATCGAAAGTAAGTAGTAAGGTTGGAGATTTGGAAAAAATTTTTGCGATATCCTTTCCCGCAAAATGATAATAAGCAAGAAAAAGCTTGAAGATTTTATTGAATAACAAAGTGCTTATGGAACAAAGTGTTACTTAGGTGATGCGAAAGCTCTGAATCTTCTCTACCAGTTGAGTGTTAATGATGATGCGAAAGCCATGTTGACGTTCACTGACGCCATGCAGTTAGTACGTTTTGCTTGATTTCCATTTTTATGAAAATAATGGTGCAAGATAATATGGCCTTTCCGGGCTACAAACCAATATTGTAAACTGCTTAGCTAATGCGTGATTTACTGTCTGGAAGTGGCAGCGAAGTGACGAAAGCAGTTTTACTAAATGCATGTGCTGAAAAGCGGAATGCTCAACTTGTGTGCGGCCAAGACGGCCAAGGGTACGTCGTTCCAAATGGAGTTCACATCCGTGATGTTTCTATGTCGCATATGTATTTTTCTGTTGCAGTTGTCTTCAAACCTAAGCATTACTAGGTATTAATTTAGACTCGCTTTATTATTGGATGCCGCGGTAGATGGTCGTGACCTTATGGTGGCAAAGATTGTTCGAAGTATCGCTAGTCATGAAGGTCCAACGCAGGATATGTTCGTGGTGAATACCCAAAACTCTAAAAGCTGACATTTTTATCATTAGCTATCAAGAAGAATTGTGGTTCCGTAGTGTCCCCAATTTTATGTTTCCCATGCACATCTCTGCATAGAATTCCTATAGAGTGCAATGCCGCGCCTCTTGGAAGCTGGGATGAAGTACTCGGTTCTGCAGGAGGACGAGTATGCATCCTTAGGTCTAGAGTTTATTGGTGCAGCGGCCCTCATTAAAGTAGCAGATTGGAGTAGGTAGGTTTTATATCGTCGTGTGGTGACCGTATTTCAATTCAATCTTGGCTGACAATATTTGCACTTAGCTTGATCTCCTTGTACGGGTTGCTCAGCTGGATTGGTGAACAATTGAAAACTTCAGCAAACGTTAATGAGCCTCTTCAACTACAGGTGGTTATAATGTGTGGTACTATGGCCCGTCAGTTGGAAGCAGCTCGGAATTTGGTACCGCTTCTAGAGGTATTCCTCCGGCTGGTACATTGTGGGTGCTGCATACTAATAGTAGTGCACATTTTCTGACATTTCATTGGTTTATTCGTTGATCTTTTGCAGCCATGCAAGAAGACGACGAATTCATTGTACAATTGTTGTATTTGTTCCTTCAACTGCTACGGCATCGTGAATTGGCCAATCATTTGTTGGGAGCCGATTCAGCTTTAGGGGCCTACGTCATTGACCTGATGCATGACAAAAATCCTACTATTAGAGAGATGTGCGACAATGCACTAGTGATTATAGGAGTAAGTTGCCATACTTTTCTGGTTGGACAACGCTTAATGATACGAACCCTGTTAGTACTTTTGAAAGTTCAAAGGTTAATATTTTGTTGCCATAGCAACAGTGAACGAACAGGGTTCGGGTTTTCCACTTATAAATTCGTAGTGTCGTTGAACATGCATATGGTAACAGTAGTTCATTTACATCATACTATGTATTACTTTGTGATTACTATTTGAAAATGAATTTCCATTTAATGAGACTCATAGGGTTGCAGAAGTTGTTCAGTGTGAACCAGAAATCGAAACGATAGAAGGATGCACGACATGAGTACTTTATTGCTGTTTGGCACACGATCGTTACGCATAGGCTTTTTATAACCCAACTGAGTGATCTATTCAGCAGCCGTAAACAATAATTTGAAGGTGTACAAACGATTGTAGAATCACTTCAGGAACATTCTCAAGAATGGGCTCGTCGTATCGCTGGAGAACGATTTCGCTGGTACAACGCGCAGTGGTTGGATACTGTGGAGGGTGGTTTACCTTCTGATGAAAGTGCTGTCGTCGACGATGATTATGTACCGGGAATGTTGTTTGGCGACCAGTTTGACGATGGTTTCGATATCGCTGCTGATGAACCACTGTTCTAGTGGCACTACTTTGTTGTAATCTAGTCGCAGAGTTTGGCGGTGCTTTCACATATATTAATGAGTTGGATTCTATGAAGATCCACGGCTTCTGCATGTAAATCGGGAGTTTTGCGTTTACATCCTAAACATCTCAGTGAATCTTGTGAACGATTGCGAAGAATAGCCTTAGCTGTATCATTTACATATTTTCACTGCGCATCCCATTGAAAAAAAATGATGAATTGTAGAGTTAGACTAGTGCTTTCGCAACAAATCTTATTGTGTGCGAGGCTACGCTTTAGCTCTTCAGTTGATATTTTCGTACATTTATGAAGTAGCTCGAAGTCTGTCTTCCGTTCATGAAGAGCGTATCAGGTACTTCTTGTATCGATTTCAGTGTTAACATTATAGTGACCATTTTACACTGGGAACTTCACGGAAAATAGTAGAGCAAGTCTGAATAGATGAAACTGTTAGAGCAATATCTTTTTAGTGGATTTATAGAACTTGATAAAATAGTTACATTAGCTTTCTTTGTATAAAATACAACGTCGTGAAAAGCTAGTCTTGCATTCAGATGACTTTCTTGGTTAGAATTCGCTCAGGTTCATGACAGTGGGAACTAGCATGAGGAAAGCTACTTCTGTGTCTAAGCTATTCGCCATTCAAATGTCGTCTGTTTTGTTCTGTAGAATAGTTGTAGGCTTATGTCTAAAGTATATGTAGTTTATGGCCTTCTTACGGAGTATTTTGTAAACAATGCTTATTTTGATCTCCTGTGGATCTCATTCGTATTTCACGAAATAAATTGTAAAAAATTATGGGGTCGAAACGTAAGTCTGTGCTTCTCCTCTTCATTTTTTTAATGTGTATCGAGTTCCGTTCTGGATTTATCTGCTGTATTTATATGTATTAATTATACACAGTTTTATTTCGTATTGTTAGGATTCTTCAGATGGTAGTAGAGTGGTTATGGGCATCAGCAACTCATGCACAGGTATTTTTGTTATTCGTATTGTTTATTTTCTATCGACATCTCGGTAAATGATAGTATTTGCTTGTTTTTTCATGCAGAAACCGTCCTTTTCTAGGGTCGGCGAGGAATTACTGCAGCTGGAGTGTGTCTTTGTTGTGTCGCCATTTTGGCTTATTGTGTATCGATAAGCCATTCCATAGGTACGTTCATCATTCTTTATTCTAAATGTTTTACAAATTGACAGTCTTCAAGAACTACGAACACGTTAGAATTTTTCGAGACCTACCGGTAATTTTCCTAGAACAGGAGTACAACAGCAGTTGAAAACTAGGAATTCTTGTAGTCCGAAATGTCTAAAACATCGTTTCCATTTTGAATTTGCTTGAAATTCAAATTTTAATCTTTTTATTTGGCAAACTTTTAACTTCTCTCCAAATTCCGACGTAAGCAAAGCAGCCGCGACCATTAGCATTAGCATGAGGGGGGGGACTTCACCACGTCATGTTTGATGAGAACCAATCTGTTAAACATTTTCGCTTCTCGAAAAATGGCAGATTCATGGATTTTTAAAAACGAGGATTTGTTAATGGAATCAGAAAGCTTGCCTCTTGCAAACGAAGATCTGTGGATCGGCTTCCTTGCACAGACATATAGCTCATTGTTAGAGGTTCCTGCAACATAAATATGCTTGTTGGTTCGATCTAGCCACGGGCCAACAGAGCCGTATCCGCTGTTGGTTTGGCAAATCAGAACCACTGTTCTCCGGAGGAAATAATTCCCGAATCGCATTGTGGACGAGTGCTCGTAAACCTGTAGATGTTCTAGGATGGCTTTTCCCGCGATTTTAGAGAGAATCACTCTTGAACAGCATTGAAATACGAGTGAGAAGAGAAGATGAGGTGTCCCTCACTTGCAACTAAACCCACATGCAAATCTAAACAACTCTGTGAATGACGGATGCAAAACAACGAACTTCATGAAAGAAATGCAGCGATCGTCGTTAAAACACGTCGATTAATGCCGAGTGTAGTATAAAGCGGGTCCTAGGATTTGCTATTAAAGTGTGTTTCATTAGGTAAAGAATTAACGTTATGTCGACGGAGTGAACAGTATCCAGTCGAGTGGGGTGACGCTACTTATGCTTGAGATATTCGGAAAGGGTCGCAAAGTCGAGCTATCAGGCCACTCATACCCTGTCGATGGTTATGGATAGTTGTGGATGCAGGGCAAGCACGCTCGTTTTGTTCAGGTTATGTGAAATAAGTTATATGACAGGACTAAGCACCACTAATGGAGGTACATGTTCAGTATAATAAATATGTCGTAGGGTAAAAAGTAGAGGACATCCGCGAAGGATCTCCTCTATATCATTGTATGCGTTCAATTTAGTGTATGTCTTCACGAATACGTTAGCAAATGTTTGTGGGATACTGATTACTAACGAAATGAGAGCCTTTCAGTCTAAACTCAATTCTGTAGTGATAAGGTATAGTACCGAACGAGCTTTTAAAGGTTTTGATTTGAAACTATGAGACGTTCCTTTTGCAAACCTTCTCGAGTTAAAATAAGGGGTTCGCCATGCATGCGACTTCATTAAGCATCGTTGGAGGTGACTGAATGCATATCTGGTCTATACAATAACTTGCAGTGGCCTACCATTGTATCAAGTCAGCACCGTTATCCATCCAGACAAGTTTGGTACCAATTTCCAACTTAGCAAACACGGAATTGTTGACGACCTCTCGGTGAAGGGTAGAACCGACGAGCATACATGTATTGTAGGGCATCTCTAAACACTATAGTATCCGCGCTCTTCTCTTTCGAGTTGCATGGTATTTGTTACTGGTCACATATTTTTGCACAAATGATTTGTTGCCTTTAGTATTGATGTCTGCTATGTGGATCTCTATTTTTGCTCTCTATTCACTTCTCTCTTCACTGTATTCGATGACTATTACAAATAAACCAATGGAAAAATTTAGTTATGGTTTAGCACGTGTGCCAGTCTTAGCAGTCTTTAGCTCAACCGTGCTTGCGCAATTATTCTCTATCTTTTTGTCGAAAGAATCATTCGAACACTTACTTTCACCCCAGCACCAAGGTACCCATGATGCTACAGCGTCACACGAACATGATGTGACAACTGTAGGTAGCTGGCCATATTTCTTGGGTACAGTAGCATCATCTGTTGCTTTGCTATTATCCGCATATGCTTTGAAGAACCAACCATTCCAGCATGTCCTAACTTCGTCAAGCAGTTCAAGTTTGCAGGAGCATGCTGCAGATATTTGTCATGCGATATGTTGGGTTGTACCCGGTTTATCCCGTCTGCTACTACCCCGTATTAACTCGCTGGTGTTGTTGGCAGCAGTAACTAGTACAATGCTCCTGCTTTGTGAGCATTTTAGGCACGATTTTGTCTGGGCTGATCCAGTTTGTTGCTTGATATTATCAGTGGCAGTTTTTTCTACAATGTGGCCGCTATCCACATATACGGGCATGATTTTGCTTCAAACGGCTCCACCCCATCTTCTTAATCAAATTGATAGGTGTATTTCTGAGGCTTCAACTGTCGAAGGCGTGCTTGAGATCCGTTCTCGTCACTTTTGGCAACTAGATTTTGACCAACTGGTTGGGACAATGGATGTCCGAGTACGAAGAGATGCAGATGAGCAAAATGTTCTAACTCTTGTTACTGACAAGATGTCATCCGTTGTTAATATTTTGACAGTACAGATCGTCAAGGATGCTGCATGGCACACTGTTGAAGGATCGAATACTGAACATGGACATTTTCATGGAGGCGAACATACTCTTGGGCATAATCATGGTCGTGAAGACAATCGTGGGCATTCTCATAATCATAGTGGTGATACTCACTCCCATAATGACAGTTGTTTTCACGGAAGCAATCATGGGCACTCTCACTGAGCGTCACCAAATCTGGTCATCAAAGTGAATGTTACAGAACAAATAGTAATTTTATTTCATCATCTTATTAATAAACTGTGAAGATAACCTGGTTACGGCTACTCGTACCTGTTTAGTGTATTGGATACACGAAGTCGTGACCATGTGTCTTATAAGTGAGGCTTGATAATGGCATAAAATCTTGATTTCGATAAAATTCTAATTTTGTTAACATCGTAGTGTTACCAAGCCTAGAATTCTTACAAGTTAGTGTGAAAATTTATGGTTGTTGTTGTTGCGTTTAGATCTGTGTGGTTGATTTTGTTTCGATTAATATGAGGAGTTCTCGATCTTGCTGAGATACGGACACTTTTACATTTTCGTACATATTTTCATATGTGGTTCTTCTACTCTTGGGAGGTTTTACTGTGATGGTTCTATTCCATAAGGAGTGTATATGATTGTTAATTTTTTATTCGATTAAATCTTACATGACGTAATGTGGTCCAGTGTGATATTATTTTGATCACAGAGTTCTGATTCTCTGTAGTAACTTGGGCCGAATCACAAAGTTGAGGGAAGATGAGAACACCTAATGGTAGATGAGTCGAGTGTTCTATCGAGCTGCACACTCAGCCGCTGCCAGAAAAGCGCTTCTGGAGAAGGTTATCCGTGTAGATCATGCTGGAGAGTTGGGAGCCGATCGTATCTATGCTGGGCAAATGGCTGTACTTCAAGGTATTAACACGCTAGAAACTACTTTGTGCATGATATTTAGAGGAAATTGGTCATTTGTTGGCAATATGTTTAGTGTGCAAAAAAAGAAACTGATGGAAAGAAGTGATGAAAAATTCAAGCCATAGTCGGATGTGGGTTTAGAACACTCCGATATCCCATTCCAGACAAGCTGCAAGCTGATTATAAAGATTTTGCTTATTGTATCATATTACTGTCCATTATATTATGTTATTATGTTATTTATTGTTATACTTTTGTGGAAAATTAATGTGAACTGTGAGCCACAGGATACTTCGTGCCTAGTTGTGAAGATTTGCCATCCATAATATTGAAATTTTGTGTCCGATTAAAGCACAGAATCCAGGTTCCACTATTGGTTCTGTGATCAAGAAAATGTGGGACGAAGAGCGTGAGCATCTTGACACTATGGAAAGGTTAGCTGCGAAGCATGATGTGCCACACACTGTTTTCGCTCCAATATTCAGCGTAGCAGCCTACACTGTCGGTATCGTGGTTTGCTTTTTTTGCCTCCAGTTTTGTAAGAATGCCTTGAGCTACAAGCACTTCTGGTGCCTTCGATGTTAAGTTTTGCACTCATGAAACCCTTCATTAGGAGTTGCTTCGGCACTTCTTGGCAAAGAAGGAGCAATGGCGTGTACAGTTGCTGTGGAGGAGTTGATAGGACAGCACTACAATAATCAACTAAAAGGGTTTTTTTTCAAAAAGACATCTCAGAAACGCGAGATATACTGCTACTTGTTACGATTATCATAATTCCTTTTCAGATGTTATATTGCTCATATCATGAAAAAATATCTGGAGTTTTAACCTTTTTACTTACTGCCTACTCTTTTTGATGGCAGGGTATATTGCGAAATATAACTTCAACGAAGCTGAGATATTTGCAAAACTCTGGACCGCAGGTGCCTATGGTGGGGAACGAACGCGCTATTGTCCTTTCCGGGGAATTGTGATTATAACTATAGCCTCAGCTTAACTGGGTTCGTCGCCGATTTGGGCTTCCCAGATCAATCCCGCTGACGGGTGACTGTTGATGGCAAAAGATCAGTAGAACCAGCTGAGAGACAGGCGAAACGAAGGACCCGCATGGTGTGGTGGTGAACGCGTTACTCCCCCGGAAAGGACAATAGCGCGTTCGTTCCCCATAATAGGCACCTGCGGTCCAGAGTTTTGCAAATATCTCAGCTTCGTTGAAGTTATATATCTGGAGTTTTGTTTTTGCAGAGTTACTGGCGGACGATCCCGAAGCTCATAAAGAACTTTTTGGAGATATTAACAAAACTGCGTGATGACGAATTAAATCACCATGATACTGGCATTAAATATGACGGTCTCAAGGTATTTATGGTAGAATATAAAGCTAATCCATCGTATTACACAAATTTCCGCATTTGAAAGCAAATATCTGAAAATGTTTGTTTAGGCACCAATGTTCGAAGTCCTGAAGTGGGTGATCCAAACCGGATGTAGAGGTGCAATTTACATCGCAGAAAGAACTTGATTCCGATTCATTCAGCCTGTAGATATATTTTATCATATGATAATGAGGCCAGTTTGTGGATCGCATTACATTTCTTGCATGCAGAATAAACGTTCTTGAGTGAAGGTTTCGATCTCGATAGGTAACACATATTCGGTCATTTCAGACGGTAAGATACAAGGAGTGAGGAAGTGCACTTGTGTTTACAAATCAATGTTGCGACAAGCAGTAGTCCATTGTCAAGTGATGAAGCGTCTAAGGAAAAGCGAAACAGACTAAGATGGGTAAAATAATCTTCAGTAGTCAATCACAATGAGTACCTCCTTTGCGCACTTGTGACGGTTACAAAAGGGGGCGAAGTTACAGTGCATAAATTCATCGTATCTTACTGATACTCATGCTTTGCCTTCGTTGACGTGCACTTTTCACTTCGGACAAATCCGAACCAACAGTCTGTCGACGTCAACGAGTTGCGAAGTCAGTTGGAAGATCCTCTGGGAACGCACGAACTGGCGACAACGCTCGACTGTCATCGCCTTAACATTGAAGACTTCCTAAAATGTACTCGATTTGTTTTCGAAATTGACGAATTATGAACATCTTTCCATTGTATATCACGAAAAAAAATTTGGTTTCAATATGGTATTAGTATTAAGAATCGCGCTAAATGCGTACCTGTTGGGAAGTAGACCGTTTTGCTGAGTTGAGATAGGTAATTGTAGTGGAAGAGAACCCCCAAAACAACTATTTTCGTAACCCGAGGTCAGTTGTCTCCGACAATAAGAAGTCAATTTTCCGAGTTTTACAAGTCAAAGTCTCGTTACTAACTTTTAATATATTGAATATTAAGAAAATAACTAAACGCTTAGGTACTTTGTCGGTACAAAGTGTTTGCGAGTCTTGACTACTACCCAAACCTTCGCTGGTCATCATGAACGTAAAACTAACTGTCTTCCGAATTTCTCGCTTGCAGGGCGACAGAAAGTCGTTACTTTGATTCATTCGTAACAGAACTAGCAGTTGAACACATCATACTCCTTAGGTTGGATGAGCTTACCCTGACAATGAATAACTCGACTTCAGAGCGAAGTCCTCGAAGAATACCGAACTGAACGGTATGATGCTAAATTACAAATATGAATATGTAGACATGTATTGAAAGACAATAGAGCACGACTAGCGCAATGGTAGTGCTGCCGTGCGATACGGTCGAAACCCCAGCTCTACCCCACCCTCCCCCTAGGACAAACAGGCCTGCCATCTCTTAGGCTGGGCAATTGCTGTAATCCTAGTGAGGGAGGCTATCACTGGTTCACAAAAGCGAAGAATGCTGTTGCACCGATATTGAAGGAATGGCTTCCGGTTGTTGAGAATCGATCAGTATTCAACGACATCCGTGATGAAGATGAAAATTTTCAAGGCGAAACTGAACCCAAACGCGAATCCGAAAACCTTCGTGGATGATGGACGCAAGGATACGAATTAATGCGTGCTAGGATCTGTACGATGCGTGAAGATAGGTCCTGTAAAAAAACGCAGTAGGGAAGATCACATTCTGTTAAGAATTCTATTCAGTCTAGAAATTGAGCCGTCAGCTAGTAAGGCGAGAATTTGGACAATGCTATAAGAAAAAGCCAGTCCAGTGAAAATAAAAACACTAGTTACACAGACCGTTGCGTATTCAGATGTTTTTTTTTCTCACTGTGTTGACAATAATCACGCTTGTGAGAGGATAAAGCAAGCATTTTTTTCACCTTCGAAATCCTTGAAATCGGCCCATTCTGTTCGGTCTTTCAGTAGAGTTCTTGGGTACTTTCATTCGCAGCATTGAATGAAAAAATCTGAGTAAGGTGCCATCTTCTTAGCTAAGGAGCTAGCCATCTCGATCGCATCACGGTTTTTGATGAAATTAAACTTCCATGCGATTTATTCCAACAGAAATCAACTTTCTAACCTTGTTTTGTTGTTTATGCTTCGTCTCTACCTTCAACAAATCCTTGATGTCTGATTACAGCGAATTTATTATCCACTGTAATATCAAGGCCAATTGCTATGAAAGACCTGAGTTGTAATAGTGTACCTGTAATGGAAGAAGATGAAGTTTGTGTTTGTCAGAAAGCGCTGATAGAACGTTGTTCGTCTCAAAGGCGTCGAACTCCTTCCTAGACGACGAAAAACTGGGACACAGTAGTTTTAGAATCTTTATATAACTCCAGCTACAGCTTGTATACGGTACATACAGCAGGATCTCTACCGAAGTCCTCGATTAGTCTGTTAGTTGGGATTCCTTCCTTACTATGCGTAGTACGACAACTGTCCTGAATAGTAAGCTGCATCGGTCGCTTCCGTTACTCTCCCAGAGAAAACTGCCCTTTGCCGATTTAGCAAGGATGTTGTTTTTTAGTAATTACCGACAATTAACATTTGCCTTTTTTTGAGGATATGCTTTTTTGTCAAGTTACTTAGTATAAACCCACTAAGCGTACAAGAAAGGACAGTGCTATAGACCATTTGGACAAATAGCTTATCTCCCTATTGTTTCAAGTCAAAAAAAATGACGCTAAGAAGCCTTACTGATAAGCCGGTTCGAAGTGCAACTCTTAAAGCATCGTTCTTTTCTCTTACATTGCTTCTGCGCTCTTGCCAATGTTGTTGAAATGTTCTTAATAAAGTAGGAATAATCAATACCTCAATACCAGGATCCACCATCGTCCTATATCAAACCAGCCGCATGCTGACAAATCTTCTGATCCACAAGAGCGGCGACTGCCTGTGTGACGACCTAGGGCAGACTTTGGCCAGACTGTTCTCGGAACTCCAGGGAACCACAACGGCTGAACCAGCAAGTCTCCGGGGAATGGAAATTATGCTGGGGGGTTTTAGAATCCGCAGAAGTTTTCCAACCAGGCACAAGTCTTCTTATTCCACTCTGATTAATTTCTGATTCACTTATCTATTCTTTACCAATATTTCCCACCTTTCCTTTTCGTCGAGGTTCGTACCTTGAACGAAAGGGCAACTGAGCAAGAGACCTTTCATCCAGCAGCGTACGATGATCTCCGTAATTTAGTGCTAAACGAACTTAAAGGCTGAAGGAGTACTTCATATTTGTTTTGCTATTATTCTATTTTTTATAAAGCAAAAATCAAATATAGTCCCAAAGCGACACAAAAAAAGTCCCTCTATAGAAAAGCCTCTGAAGTTCCCAACTACTGAACTACTCTGCCGATCCAGGTGTCTGAATGTATTTTAGAGTACTCTTGTCTAAAAGTGAACTCCAAACAAACTGTTCGCGTTGCTTCTTCAATGTGTTCGTCTAGCTACTATCGAGAAAGGAAACTAGAGGAGGTGTGGAGGAAATATGAAAGGAGAGAAGAGTATTCCAGAAAAGTTAAAGTGACAGTTGGTTGCACAGAATTTGGTGAAAATAGATCCAAAACACGAAACAGTATGAACCGTGGGCATTTGGTCCACTACGCCCTGACAAAAAAAAGGTAAAACGAAGGAAATGGGAATTAGACAATGGCTAGATGATTTCACGAAAAAAAGAAAATGGTGCCGAGGGCACAGAAGACCGACAGATCGTCTGGTGACAAGCTTCAAATCAATCGCATACACGAACCTTCTATGCCTATAAACGACGAGTCCTTCTCAGTCTGCTAACACGTAAGAACTTTCGAATATTTCTCTCAGAATAAGTTGTCAAATGTTAACAGGTTTCTAAATCTCATGAAGATGTGCTCTTTATGTGCGAGGATAACCGTAAAGAGTACAAAATAACA
Source organism: Angiostrongylus vasorum (assembly GCA_018806985.1). Lineage (NCBI taxonomy): Eukaryota > Metazoa > Nematoda > Chromadorea > Rhabditida > Metastrongylidae > Angiostrongylus > Angiostrongylus vasorum. The sequence goes on from JADANN010000246.1 coordinate 21,478, forward strand.
TCTTCGACTTTCTTCTCTTTGGGAATTCAGAGATGTGCTCTTCATCAAGCGAAAATTTTCTACTTAAAGGATGCAAAGACCAGTCAAATGATGACAAGCAACTGATTTTTCGTTAAAAAACTACCCGGAAAAAATTTCGCTAGACTGAGAATTTAGAATTTGATAGTCTCCTGACATATCCGTACATATGTTCTTACGAACCAGCCTTTTTTAGAGAATCCGAGGTTGACATAGATGTTATGTCGTTGTTGTTGTTGTTGTTGTTGTTGTTGCTGTCTTTCAACAGCTGATGTTTCGCCAACTTCGCCTTCCTCAGAGCCGTGCCGTTGAACTACCCGTGTGTTGTTCTCGAGCTATGATGAGTGATTGAGGTTATTGATGATGAGCCATCTTTCAAGTTATTAATCTCCTGTAAATTCGTTATATTGCCATCCGTAGAAGTTTGTATAAAGAAGCAGATAGCACAGTGGTAGTGATGCTGACAATCACGTGCACGGCTCTGGTTCGATGCCGCTCCGGCGTCACCTAGTCTGTCATCCATCCATGGAGGTAAAATTGGTACAGGTCTTGTCAGGGGAGAAATCACTTTGTGCAACCCAAGTGCTCTAGCTCGGCTATTTCAGGATTCCAAGGAGAGCCTTCTCAACCACCATTCTACCGAACTCAAGATGGAAGGAAAATCGTCAAGCAGCAACCGAAGCTACACGTAAACGTTGGAGGACGTTCGTGGACGATGGCTGCGAGGAAGCGCATCGGATGTGAGTTTTCATGAGGAAAGTAGTCCGAGACCGGTAGTAATATGACGAAAGAAATGTCAGACAAGCAGAATGCTCGAACATTTTATGAATAGAAATGAAAAATAAGCTCAGGAATGGAATAGGATTTTAGCATAATTTGTTCATCGATCTTATACTGCGGTCAGGAGTTCTACCTAGAAAGCTTGAGTTAGGCCATTGTGGTTCCCTGGAATCCCGAGGACAGCCTGGCCAAAGAGAAATGATATATGTAATATAAATTGGAAAGGTCTGACAAGGTCGCATTTCATAAAGAAACTAATTATACTATGACGCTGAGATATTTACAAAACTCTGGCCTGCAGGTGTCTGCGGTGGGGGAATGAACGAGCTATCACTCCTTTCCGGAGGTTAACGCGTTCACCACCACACCATGCGGGTCCTCGTTTCGCCTGTATCTCAGCTAGTTCTATCGATCACTGCCGTCATTAATCACCTTCGCTTCTTATCCATGTGCGGACGCCTTATCTTGGCTATCTCCAACATTGCAAGGACAATCAACTTGACCAACAGTCTAGAAAAAGAAGACGAAGTCCTCAAGCAGCAACCGAAGCAATACGGGGAAATTTTCGAAAATCACTACGGACGCTGAATATGAGGAAAACGAATCGAATGAAAGAAATGCAAGGATCCGCACAGTAGATATGATGATGCCTGATATAAAACAGTAAATAGATAAATCTAATGAATTCGAGTAATAATATTCTGCAATGCTTTTGAGATGAAAAATTACTATTTGCTTTCTGGAGTTTTTTGTAGATGCATGAGCTCAGTTTCCTTAGAAGGCCAAGAAGCATTTCAGTGTTTTCGTAAATGGTGAAGAGGAATTGCAAGCAGAGTCATGTCAATCTGCTATATGATTGTCCTAGAGTTTAATAGCTCATAGCTCCACTCGTAGAGAGGACTACAGACTTTTGTCGTAATTTCTAAACAAACCGCCAATCTCTACGTGTTATCCTTTCCTGGATGTTGCATTGGTTTTCAGCTTTTCGCCACGCCCTTAAAACCAACAATTTGGTTCGCTCGTCATATGAATGTTACCATAATGAATAACAAGTGCCTCGTCGTCTCACCTCTTTGAATTGCTTTTTTGAGTGTCTCCAAGTGGATCTCATGCTGAAATCGAGAGTTACTTTTTTGCAAACTACGTAAAAATTTACCTTACTTTATCACGTGCTTAAGTTGTTTCACATTGTTCCCTTCCGTTTTCTTTCGTGCTCAAACGTTTTTCTTCAATAATGATATAGATTATTAAGCTAGTAGGAGGTTGATAAAAGGGATATTCGGCTAAGTTTCTCGGTTTTTCTATGAGTCGAATAGAACATTTCGTCAACCTCGTCTTAGCTTAATACTCCAAGAAGGTGCTGGCTTATTAATGCGTGGGTCAAATGATGGTCGGTTTGAAAAAATAATGAAATTAGATTTCACTATTCCGAACCGAATAGGGGCCTTTGTGGCGCAGTGGTCGGAGGCTCCTTGCAATACACACGTGGGATTGATCCCCGAGCCCATGGCCCAACAAGCCTTCCATCCCTCCGTGGTCGGCAAATTGGTACCAGACCTGTCTGAGAGGATAGCAGCACTGGATCGATACATCGGTAGGCTACCGCGAGTCATTGTAAAGGGCAGATTTGCATTCAATCACTTCCAAACGATGCTTAATGAAGTCGAATGCATGGCGCATCCCTCAGGGATTGATCAACGCCCAGTTTCTTTTATCTGCTATAATGACAAGATGCCTTTATTGTTTATTACTGTTTAATAATTCATATAATTGATATCATACTTCAAAGCACTTGGGATGTGAATGCGACTGATAAGTCAAAAGAACGTCGAAATGATTTCATTAGCAACTATTTCAGATCATGATGAAGCTTTTTAGGTGGAACTCCTGACCGCAGTATAAGATCGATGAACAAATTCTGCTAAAATCCTATTCCACTCCTGAGGTTAAGATTCCATTTCCGTTCATAAAATGTTCGAGTATTCTGTTTGTCTGACATTTCTTTCGTCATATTACTACCTGTCTCGGACTACTTTCCTCATGAAATAGATTTTGCTAACAAAATGGAGCTATCTTAGAGATTAAGAAGCCACTGGTCGCAAATTTCGTGGTCAGAAATAATGCTTGCTGGATTGGGAAAGTATTAGGGAGGCAAATTATACCTCGATGGAGTAAAATTAGGTCTTGGGCTGAACAGAGCAGGTGTAATTTGAGGGCGATCTTGCAAACTCTCATATTGTGAATGAAGATTGTTGCGTCCTTTTTCGACTCTTTATTGAAATGAATGCAAAAACCATTGAAAAATGTAGAATAACTCCAGTTCAGTCTAGTGAATTTTTACCTACTGCATGTTCTTTGGCATGGCAGGCTATGATTCGAAATGTAACTACAATGATGCTGAGACGGGTGTTTGCTGAGAGCAACTATATGTTAAAACACGGTTGAGAGAAAGGCAAAGCGAAGGACAAGCATGGTGTGGCGGTGAACGCCTGAGCTGCGGAAAGGTTAGTAGCGAGTTCAATCCTCATCGCAGACGCCTGCGGTTTGGAGTTTTGCAAACACCTCAGCATCATTGTGGTTATAAATCCAGTTCTTTCCTCCATTTTCTGTTTCGTTCATTATACTGATAAGTAGTGCGATTTCGCATACTCAGCGTTACTGTGGCCTGGTATTGAACGACGATCAATAATTATTCTTCTACCGTTTCTGATCAATGCAATTCCTGTTTTGCACCGACTAGTCGACAAGTTAGAAATGTTGAAAATCTACGGTATTACTTGGTAATCTCTAGGTGAGTCTAGGATATGATTTTCTTGGATTCCTAGGTTTGAATGGTGGTTACGTGTTTGTTTTTGGTCAGACAGATCGTGCATCTAATTTGGAAACCTTCTAATTTACAAGGAAAGAACCCTGTCTAGGAAGCACTAGAATTTACGTCGGTGTATTGAGATGATCTCAGCTTCCAAATTTATTGAAGCCACTCATGTGAAATAAGTAGACGACGGTAACGGCATACACTTATAGGTATTGCTTGCCAATAGTTGCACATGTCATGTTCATTGCTCTGATGATCTTCTCCGAATCGCCGATCTTCACGCACAGATTATTCAGCACGTAGATGTACTTCAAGGCATAGTCGAACTGAAATTGGAGTAGGAAAGCAATTTACAGAAACGGAAGTGTTTCAGTAATCCACTGGTACTACAGTGTGTTCCGTTAACTAATGCGAGTTGACGTCGAACATCTAGAAAACAGGTGCAAGCAAATGAGTGAGCGGTTTAACCCCGGCTCCAGTTCAAGCGTGTGAATTTTTCTTATGAAGAATACGCATATTCCCGTTCATCAGCAGACGCGTATTGGAAATGCAAGCTTTGGTCGGGATTCTCTAAAAAAGTGATTCAGTAAACTTAATAGCTAGAACTGTTTCTGAATATACTCAACGGTTAGTTGGTGGTGTTCTGCTCTTTAGTAGCGTCTTGCGCAATACGAGAAGTCGTAAAAACTATTTTGCAGGCGGAGATACCGCAATCCTCCCAACGGTTTACCGCCTCATCATGGCTAGGAGGTGTTACATATTCATCCGCTTGGTAGAGTCTCCCAAGCTGAGAAGGAGTCCGGCGTTTCCATCAAGAAGCTTAGCTAAGAGTAAACCAATACCAGGATCCACCACTGCCCTGGCATCAAAATCGCATGGTGGCAAATCTCCTTCTGATCCACAAGGGCGGCGACCGCCTGTGGTGGTGAAGATCCGGGACAGACTTTGGCTAGGCTGACCTCGGGATTCCAGGAAATCGCAATGGATGCAAATCTCCGAACAGTGGAGATTATGCTGGGCCCCGCACAACCAGTGAGGATGGGCCACTCAGGTACCAACTATCGAGTAAGATACCGTATTTACTCCAGCCATCCACTAAATACTTTGTTGCGGTAAACGACTTCCGATGTATATAAGTAGAGTAAATGTCTCTATTTCCGAATAAGAATCCACTTAAATAGACATTGGATTATCCACAGATCTGCTGTTTTGTGAATTATCCGATCTTCACGTTCTACAAGGATGGCCTTTAAGGTGTTCCAGGATGAGACTTTCTAAATTCTCCTTCTTTTTTTGTAGTTCTTTTTTCCTCTTTCGGACCTTTAACCTGATACGCCAGCGCGATGCAAACCAATGCTAGCTTTGACTATCGTTCACTAACGTAAATTCAGTGCTTTGCATATACTGACACAGCAAGGGTGTTACCTTGTTCACGTCGATGCAGATCGAGTCAAACATCTTCACCACATCATTATGACACTTCAGATCTTCGACAGCATTTCGTCCCTCCATCATTTGTTTCCTAAATTTTCACTCTTTCTGCCTGTGCAGTGAGAGCAAAAACTTTGGTCACATAGATTTCGATCCGAGTAGGTTTGTTCTTGCCGTGCACAATGGCAATTATACCTGTCGCTGGCGTTTGGAAGAAGATTGGCGACTAGACTACTGAACAGAGCTTCAATGTTGCTTCTGTCCTAAACTAAACAGCTAGCTAGAAAATATGCTTTTGGTGCAATTTCAAAATGTTAAAGGGAATGTGAACATCTTATGTGCAACTGCGTTTATAAAGACCAAAACCTTGGTCTCGTGCGGTTTTTTATAAGATTTTTCGGTGTTATTCTTCTTATAGTAGAGCGCGTGTGCCGCAGCGGTAGGAGGCAACCTGCAACACACACGTGGAATCGATCCCCGCGCCCATGACCCAACAAGCCTTCCATCCCTCCGGGTTCGGCAAATTGGTACCAGACTTGTCTGGGAGGATAGGAGCACTGACTCGATACATCGGTGCCCACCGCGAGTCATTGTAAAGGGAAGATTTGCATTCAATCACCTCCAAACGATGCTTAATGAAGTCGAATGCATGGTGCATCCCTCAGAGAACGCGAAGAGTTTTTTTTTGTTCTCTTGGTATTCTATATTTAGCATCTGAGAAGTAATTAAGAACAATTTCGATAACGATAGTTGTGAAACTCATCTAGCTCTTACATTCTTTTTAGACCGTACCTCATGAATATTAGAGATCCTTTTCTGCAGCGCAATCGAGATCATTGCGTTATTGGCGGTTCTCTGGAGCTTCTGTAGATGCATGAGCTCAATATCTCTAGCAGGCCAAGAAACCTTCGGATGTTGCTGCTAAATGATGAAATGCAAACAATGGGGTCTTGATAAGTTACGAGTTTGCCATGAAATTTGGTTGCTCATCGTTCATTGCAATGAGCGAGCAAATATTGGACTCGTTTACAAGATCAGAAGTCTCCATTGTTTTTAAACAAATGGCTGACCTTGACGGTGGAAGTTGTTCTGGGCGCTTCAGTGCTTGTCAGTTCGGTCGTGGGAGCTGCACTGCTTCTAGTTGCGGTTGTGGAAGCCGTAGTGGTTATTGGTTCGTCTTCGCCTTCAAACATGGCAACTGCCTCGTTGGTGATTTTTAAGTTGCCGTATTTCATCACTTTCGACAAATTCGTTAGTCTTCTGACATCTTTGTACTGCGTCATTAGAGTCTCCAGTTCAATGTTGTGCTGAAAGCGAAAGTTGTTATTTGGACTAACCAACTATTTTTTGACTTGATTTGTGTCATAGAGCTTTACCGCAGTAAAGAATAAAGTAACACCTAGTGCTTGCTCAAACTCCTCTTATTTAACAATGGTGTAGATGAGTTCCATTAATATGAATTAAATTGCACTAATTAGCTCTTCCTCACAAGCTCCGAGAAACGTCTAATAATATATGTGCGATAGACAGATTTAGGATCAAAAGTGATAACGTGTGATTCTTCTTACCACAGTGAGGTCATTAAAAGAGAACTTTTTTAGTCATAGGATAAAAGTGAATATTAGGTACTACTCCCTCTCAATTATCATTTAGATAATCAAAAAAGTGAACTGTGGTGGATATTCGCTCGTCGTTAAGCATGTTCATCGCTCACAGCGCACTTGGGCCAATTATTCGTTTGACACCCATTCTGCTTATGCATGCACTTAATATTGTAATCATGCATCTTTTCAATTACGTATTGGGTAATAGGTAATCATATTTCAGCTCAGGTCTGGAAGAAGGGTGGAGTCGAAGAGATAAGCCGCTTGCTCAATAATCCTTCAGCAACTGGTGAGGCACTAAAACACTACCGGAAATAAAAAACGCCTTGAAATAATTTTACAATCTCTGATCCCTCAAAATCACCACCCCTAACATTACGCCTATTTAAACACATGGAAGCTCCTTATCTTCGGAGCAGTGGTACGCCGTTTTCCCCTTTCGTTCGTGGGTGATGTAACGATTTTCAAACACTATCCTAGATCATACTGAAAGTAAGTTTAATGCAGGAGAAATGTACCTTCTCGGAATCTTGCATCCAATTAACCGAGAAGAGATCGCCGAGACACGGTAGGTTCATGTCGGTGTCACAATACGTGCCCCAGGATGACTCGTCCGGACCCGAAGCAGTCATAGCGTATACTAGAAGAGATACCAAATGCAGACTTGAAGGAAAAACTGCATCTATTAACTAGTCTTCTTATTCACTTTTTGTGCGAGACGAAACGTATTGCTATTGTCTCTTTCCTCCGATATTTTGCAATGATGAACAATCAAAAATGGCTCAGAAATGCGAAACGGAAAAGAATGAAAGATCTACGACCCTTGCAAATCGTCATAACTAACTATTCAGTTGTTTCTTTAGCACTCCATCGAACATTGAGCCACTTTCACATGCTTCCAGATAGAATACTAGTTGTTTGTATCGTTTTTCCTTTTGCATCTTAAGGAACGCTGTGTTCAAATCTTCTTTTTGATAGCTGAAATATGACATAATTTAGATCAGTATTCAATCGCTTAGTGGAGCTGCAAAAAAAATTTCCTTGGATGTAAAACAGCTTACTATATCATTAGGGAAGGCAATTAAGCCAGTAGCTCCATGATCAGCGAAGTAGACGAAGACGCGATCATTGGCGGTGCTGAATTCACACATAGCAACATTTGTCTACAGTATGTCAGGTTTCGATTAGGATTCGTTTCTCACCTATTAAGAACCCGTCCATTTCCACCTGATACTCCATTCGATTTACCTTGGAGAACATTCAAGAAATTTTTGGGGTTGACCGAGTCGCCCTGTAAGAATGGAATCCAGTGAATGGGATAAAAAAAATTACCATTTGGTGAAGTTTGATATCATACTACTGAGCATGCGGCCGCCCCCACATGGTAGCTGTACGGGGACGCAGCGATCGTAGCTAACACTACAAGTGTTCAATCTCTACATATCAGTAAAATCGTACTTACTTTGTAGTCGATTTTCACTCCATGATAAACATCAGGGCCATGTGGCTGGTTGAAGAGTTTTCCAGGATATGGATTGCTGCAAAAATCGAAGTTTCAAAGGGGAGGATTATTCGCAGTTGCCGATTTTATCAAGGCTAATTTCTTGTTTGAAAAACTATTTCCTAGTAGTAATATTTGTGGCGAAATTTGAGTGAAAAGCCAACTTGTTTCCCGATTTTTGTAGTGATACAGTTAAATATTTTTAGCGATTGCAGTTTGTGACACAGTTAATTATGGGGTGCGTGTGGCGCACCGGTTGGAGACGCCACTGCTGCTATACACACGTGGAATCGAACCCCGCGCCCGTGGTCCACCAAACCCGCCATCCCTCCGCGGTTGGCAAATTGATACAAGACATGTCTAGGAGGACAGCAGCACTGGCACGATAGCTCGGAAGACTACTGCGAGTCATTGTAAAAGCCAGATATGCATTCAATCACCTCCAACCGATGCTTGATGAAGTGGAATGCATAGCGCATCCCTGAGGGATTGATCAACGCCGAGAACTTTATTACCACTTTATAGTCATCTATTGAAATCGCTTCTGCCCTGGATTCAACCGTGAATGAAGGGGAGGAATCTCTGCCGATCTGTAAGGCTGGGTGCGTTACTTTGACACAGGCTAGGATTCCAGCTGAAATTCCCAGCCTCCAGTGTATTGGCAAAGAGAGAACACAGTAGACCCCTAGGTTGTTGTCGATCAGTCAGCACAACTCAAACATTTCGGTGAATGGCGGTTGCTGTGCAACGAACCAGCGTGAAAGGAACTCCGCTTCTCACGCCTAATGTGAAGATGACCAATCTTTTCATCCTAGTAATTTTGTAATAACATTGTTTGTTGTAATATTAAGGCTAAATAATGACTGTAGTAATAAATAACATCACATCCCCCAAAATGGTTTACCGCCTCATCGTGGCTGGGAGGTGTTCTTGGGTGTCGGGCTGCGATGTACAGCAGGGGGATTCATCCTCCTGGCAAGGTCTCCCAAGCTGGGAACAAGTCCGGCATTTCCCATGAGGACGTCCAGCTAAGAGTTAACCAATATTAGGACCTACCACAGTCCAGGCATCAAAGTAGTCGCATGGTGGCAAATCTCGCTCTGATCCACAAGTGCTGCCACTGCCTGTAGTGGTGAAGACGTGGGGTTGACTTTGGCCAGGCTGACCTCGGGATTTCAGGGTACCACAATGGCTTAACCAGCAAATCTCCGAGAAATGGAGGGTTATGCTGAGGCCCGCACAACCAGTGAGGACGGGCCACTGAAGTATCAAGTCTCAAGTATAACATCACATATATTTACTGCTGCCACTGCGGCGAGAATTTCGAGAAAATACGAATTATTGCTGCCTAACTAATGAAGGGAAAGCTTATAGTACAGCAACTCACTTTGGATCATTGGCAATATCATCGTACATCATCACGATGATGTTGCTTTCAGGTATTCCATTATTTCTCACCAAATGATAGGCGTGAGCGATGTCCAGCCTAAAAACGGCATCATGTTTCGGTTGGTAAGGTCTTTTCTGATTATTCACTTAGTGCTGACTTCATTTATCTCAGGTCGTACGACCAATAACAAGCATGGAAATATTCCCAGGCAAAGACATTTCTTCAATCGTACATTCCCTTTTTGTTCTTTTTTTTGCCAATCGCATAAGAAACGCACACACCTGATGACGGTAATTCCACCATCCATTTGAACCAGCTACCAATAGAACATGAATATCTGCTTTCTGATTTGCCGACGACTGTGCATTTTGGACTTCGCTGACAAGTCGCATATAAGTGAATTCTTATGAGAATCAATAGAAGCGCTTAATCTTCTTAATGAAGTAGATGCTTAAGAAACGATTCTCATATTTGTCATAATCAACTTACACAGCTTCTCCTAAGCAGAGAAAGGTGAGGAAGAATGTCCATAGAAAAACTGCCATCTAAACTGCAATTTGGTGACAAGGGGACTTTGAACTTGGAAAGAGAAAAAGAACGAAACGATGGAATAAGGAGCTAAACGTTAAGTGTCTTATGGACCAGATTTTAAATACCTAACACGAGGACCCGCCTCTGGAGCATTAAACGATAGACAGGGTATGGTAAGTGGCGAGAAAAAACTTATCAGGACCAGTTGTCAGACTGCTGATAAAAAAGAAAAATCGAAAGGAAGTATCGAGAAGTGACCGACTAACTGACTAACTAACAGTGGAATAAAAACGACATAAAAAATACTTCGAAACGTATGAAGAAAAAAAAAGTGGAATGGCAACAAATAGAGGAAAAAGTGTTATGCTCTATCAAAGTACTCAAAACCTTTATCATGTTTGTACTTCTCGCTTATTTTTGTTTATGTGAAACAATTAGCGCTATTTCCTGCAGGATGTGTGTGGCGCAACGGTTGGAAGCGCCACGGCGATACACACGTGGAATCGATCCCCGCGTCCATGGCCCACCAAGCTTTCCATCCCTTCGGAGTCGGCAAATTAGTACCAGACTTGTCTGGGAGGATAGCAGCACTACCTCGATACATCGGTAGGCCACTGCGAGTTATTGTAAAGGCCAGAAATGCATTCAATTACGTCCAAATCGCATTGATGAAGTCGAGTGTATGGCGCATTCCTCAGGGATTGATCAATGCCGAGAGCTTTATCCTTTATCCTTTATTTCCTGCAGACTAATTACATCTTAGTTAGCTGGCAACAATTCTGCATGTGAAGGCTTGTTCGCCGAAAATTTCAGAATCACACAATTTATCTGCACCTTATGACAGAAACGAAGGAAGTGACAATTGTCGGTACCTCAGTGCTACCCGATCCTTCATTCTTGTTTGACTACAGTTCCGATCTGGCAACTCGCTGAAACTGAAGACAGTATGGGTCAGCTATGTATCATGATACATATCTTACCCATACGTCGTCTTCAGCGATGATGCTAGATCTGCGAACTTGTAGTCAAACAAGGATGAAGAGACAAAGTAGCACTGAGGCACCGACAACCGTCACTTCCTTCGTTTCTGTCATAAGGTGCAGATAAATTGTGTGATTCTGAAATTTTCGGCGAACAAGCCTTCACATGCAGAATTGTTGCCAGCTAACTAAGATGTAATTAGTCTGCAGGAAATAAAGGATAAAGGATAAAGCTCTCGGCATTGATCAATCCCTGAGGAATGCGCCATACACTCGACTTCATCAATGCGATTTGGACGTAATTGAATGCATTTCTGGCCTTTACAATAACTCGCAGTGGCCTACCGATGTATCGAGGTAGTGCTGCTATCCTCCCAGACAAGTCTGGTACTAATTTGCCGACTCCGAAGGGATGGAAAGCTTGGTGGGCCATGGACGCGGGGATCGATTCCACGTGTGTATCGCCGTGGCGCTTCCAACCGTTGCGCCACACACATCCTGCAGGAAATAGCGCTAATTGTTTCACATAAACAAAAATAAGCGAGAAGTACAAACATGATAAAGGTTTTGAGTACTTTGATAGAGCATAACACTTTTTTCCTCTATTTGTTGCCATTCCACTTTTTTTTCTTCATACGTTTCGAAGTATTTTTTATGTCGTTTTTATTCCACTGTTAGTTAGTCAGTTAGTCGGTCACTTCTCGATACTTCCTTTCGATTTTTTCTTTTTATCAGCAGTCTGACAACTGGTCCTGATAAGTTTTTTCTCGCCACTTACCATACCCTGTCTATCGTTTAATGCTCCAGAGGCGGGTCCTCGTGTTAGGTATTTAAAATCTGGTCCATAAGACACTTAACGTTTAGCTCCTTATTCCATCGTTTCGTTCTTTTTCTCTTTCCAAGTTCAAAGTCCCCTTGTCACCAAATTGCAGTTTAGATGGCAGTTTTTCTATGGACATTCTTCCTCACCTTTCTCTGCTTAGGAGAAGCTGTGTAAGTTGATTATGACAAATATGAGAATCGTTTCTTAAGCATCTACTTCATTAAGAAGATTAAGCGCTTCTATTGATTCTCATAAGAATTCACTTATATGCGACTTGTCAGCGAAGTCCAAAATGCACAGTCGTCGGCAAATCAGAAAGCAGATATTCATGTTCTATTGGTAGCTGGTTCAAATGGATGGTGGAATTACCGTCATCAGGTGTGTGCGTTTCTTATGCGATTGGCAAAAAAAAGAACAAAAAGGAATGTACGATTGAAGAAATGTCTTTGCCTGGGAATATTTCCATGCTTGTTATTGGTCGTACGACCTGAGATAAATGAAGTCAGCACTAAGTGAATAATCAGAAAAGACCTTACCAACCGAAACATGATGCCGTTTTTAGGCTGACATCGCTCACGCCTATCATTTGGTGAGAAATAATGGAATACCCTGAAAGCAACATCATCGTGATGATGTACGATGATATTGCCAATGATCCAAAGTGAGTTGCTGTACTATAAGCTTTCCCTTCATTAGTTAGGCAGCAATAATTCGTATTTTCTCGAAATTCTCGCCGCAGTGGCAGCAGTAAATATATGTGATGTTATACTTGAGACTTGATACTTCAGTGGCCCGTCCTCACTGGTTGTGCGGGCCTCAGCATAACCTCCATTTCTCGGAGATTTGCTGGTTAAGCCATTGTGGTACCCTGAAATCCCGAGGTCAGCCTGGCCAAAGTCAACCCCACGTCTTCACCACTACAGGCAGTGGCAGCACTTGTGGATCAGAGCGAGATTTGCCACCATGCGACTACTTTGATGCCTGGACTGTGGTAGGTCCTAATATTGGTTAACTCTTAGCTGGACGTCCTCATGGGAAATGCCGGACTTGTTCCCAGCTTGGGAGACCTTGCCAGGAGGATGAATCCCCCTGCTGTACATCGCAGCCCGACACCCAAGAACACCTCCCAGCCACGATGAGGCGGTAAACCATTTTGGGGATGTGATGTTATTTATTACTACAGTCATTATTAGCCTTAATATTACAACAAACAATGTTATTACAAAATTACTAGGATGAAAAGATTGGTCATCTTCACATTAGGCGTGAGAAGCGGAGTTCCTTTCACGCTGGTTCGTTGCACAGCAACCGCCATTCACCGAAATGTTTGAGTTGTGCTGACTGATCGACAACAACCTAGGGGTCTACTGTGTTCTCTCTTTGCCAATACACTGGAGGCTGGGAATTTCAGCTGGAATCCTAGCCTGTGTCAAAGTAACGCACCCAGCCTTACAGATCGGCAGAGATTCCTCCCCTTCATTCACGGTTGAATCCAGGGCAGAAGCGATTTCAATAGATGACTATAAAGTGGTAATAAAGTTCTCGGCGTTGATCAATCCCTCAGGGATGCGCTATGCATTCCACTTCATCAAGCATCGGTTGGAGGTGATTGAATGCATATCTGGCTTTTACAATGACTCGCAGTAGTCTTCCGAGCTATCGTGCCAGTGCTGCTGTCCTCCTAGACATGTCTTGTATCAATTTGCCAACCGCGGAGGGATGGCGGGTTTGGTGGACCACGGGCGCGGGGTTCGATTCCACGTGTGTATAGCAGCAGTGGCGTCTCCAACCGGTGCGCCACACGCACCCCATAATTAACTGTGTCACAAACTGCAATCGCTAAAAATATTTAACTGTATCACTACAAAAATCGGGAAACAAGTTGGCTTTTCACTCAAATTTCGCCACAAATATTACTACTAGGAAATAGTTTTTCAAACAAGAAATTAGCCTTGATAAAATCGGCAACTGCGAATAATCCTCCCCTTTGAAACTTCGATTTTTGCAGCAATCCATATCCTGGAAAACTCTTCAACCAGCCACATGGCCCTGATGTTTATCATGGAGTGAAAATCGACTACAAAGTAAGTACGATTTTACTGATATGTAGAGATTGAACACTTGTAGTGTTAGCTACGATCGCTGCGTCCCCGTACAGCTACCATGTGGGGGGCGGCCGCATGCTCAGTAGTATGATATCAAACTTCACCAAATGGTAATTTTTTTATCCCATTCACTGGATTCCATTCTTACAGGGCGACTCGGTCAACCCCAAAAATTTCTTGAATGTTCTCCAAGGTAAATCGAATGGAGTATCAGGTGGAAATGGACGGGTTCTTAATAGCACCGCCAATGATCGCGTCTTCGTCTACTTCGCTGATCATGGAGCTACTGGCTTAATTGCCTTCCCTAATGATATAGTAAGCTGTTTTACATCCAAGGAAATTTTTTTTGCAGCTCCACTAAGCGATTGAATACTGATCTAAATTATGTCATATTTCAGCTATCAAAAGAAGATTTGAACACAGCGTTCCTTAAGATGCAAAAGGAAAAACGATACAAACAACTAGTATTCTATCTGGAAGCATGTGAAAGTGGCTCAATGTTCGATGGAGTGCTAAAGAAACAACTGAATAGTTAGTTATGACGATTTGCAAGGGTCGTAGATCTTTCATTCTTTTCCGTTTCGCATTTCTGAGCCATTTTTGATTGTTCATCATTGCAAAATATCGGAGGAAAGAGACAATAGCAATACGTTTCGTCTCGCACAAAAGTGAATAAGAAGACTAGTTAATAGATGCAGTTTTTCCTTCAAGTCTGCATTTGGTATCTCTTCTAGTATACGCTATGACTGCTTCGGGTCCGGACGAGTCATCCTGGGGCACGTATTGTGACACCGACATGAACCTACCGTGTCTCGGCGATCTCTTCTCGGTTAATTGGATGCAAGATTCCGAGAAGGTACATTTCTCCTGCATTAAACTTACTTTCAGTATGATCTAGGATAGTGTTTGAAAATCGTTACATCACCCACGAACGAAAGGGGAAAACGGCGTACCACTGCTCCGAAGATAAGGAGCTTCCATGTGTTTAAATAGGCGTAATGTTAGGGGTGGTGATTTTGAGGGATCAGAGATTGTAAAATTATTTCAAGGCGTTTTTTATTTCCGGTAGTGTTTTAGTGCCTCACCAGTTGCTGAAGGATTATTGAGCAAGCGGCTTATCTCTTCGACTCCACCCTTCTTCCAGACCTGAGCTGAAATATGATTACCTATTACCCAATACGTAATTGAAAAGATGCATGATTACAATATTAAGTGCATGCATAAGCAGAATGGGTGTCAAACGAATAATTGGCCCAAGTGCGCTGTGAGCGATGAACATGCTTAACGACGAGCGAATATCCACCACAGTTCACTTTTTGATTATCTAAATGATAATTGAGAGGGAGTAGTACCTAATATTCACTTTTATCCTATGACTAAAAAAGTTCTCTTTTAATGACCTCACTGTGGTAAGAAGAATCACACGTTATCACTTTTGATCCTAAATCTGTCTATCGCACATATATTATTAGACGTTTCTCGGAGCTTGTGAGGAAGAGCTAATTAGTGCAATTTAATTCATATTAATGGAACTCATCTACACCATTGTTAAATAAGAGGAGTTTGAGCAAGCACTAGGTGTTACTTTATTCTTTACTGCGGTAAAGCTCTATGACACAAATCAAGTCAAAAAATAGTTGGTTAGTCCAAATAACAACTTTCGCTTTCAGCACAACATTGAACTGGAGACTCTAATGACGCAGTACAAAGATGTCAGAAGACTAACGAATTTGTCGAAAGTGATGAAATACGGCAACTTAAAAATCACCAACGAGGCAGTTGCCATGTTTGAAGGCGAAGACGAACCAATAACCACTACGGCTTCCACAACCGCAACTAGAAGCAGTGCAGCTCCCACGACCGAACTGACAAGCACTGAAGCGCCCAGAACAACTTCCACCGTCAAGGTCAGCCATTTGTTTAAAAACAATGGAGACTTCTGATCTTGTAAACGAGTCCAATATTTGCTCGCTCATTGCAATGAACGATGAGCAACCAAATTTCATGGCAAACTCGTAACTTATCAAGACCCCATTGTTTGCATTTCATCATTTAGCAGCAACATCCGAAGGTTTCTTGGCCTGCTAGAGATATTGAGCTCATGCATCTACAGAAGCTCCAGAGAACCGCCAATAACGCAATGATCTCGATTGCGCTGCAGAAAAAGGATCTCTAATATTCATGAGGTACGGTCTAAAAAAGAATGTAAGAGCTAGATGAGTTTCACAACTATCGTTATCGAAATTGTTCTTAATTACTTCTCAGATGCTAAATATAGAATACCAAGAGAACAAAAAAAAACTCTTCGCGTTCTCTGAGGGATGCACCATGCATTCGACTTCATTAAGCATCGTTTGGAGGTGATTGAATGCAAATCTTCCCTTTACAATGACTCGCGGTGGGCACCGATGTATCGAGTCAGTGCTCCTATCCTCCCAGACAAGTCTGGTACCAATTTGCCGAACCCGGAGGGATGGAAGGCTTGTTGGGTCATGGGCGCGGGGATCGATTCCACGTGTGTGTTGCAGGTTGCCTCCTACCGCTGCGGCACACGCGCTCTACTATAAGAAGAATAACACCGAAAAAATCTTATAAAAAACCGCACGAGACCAAGGTTTTGGTCTTTATAAACGCAGTTGCACATAAGATGTTCACATTCCCTTTAACATTTTGAAATTGCACCAAAAGCATATTTTCTAGCTAGCTGTTTAGTTTAGGACAGAAGCAACATTGAAGCTCTGTTCAGTAGTCTAGTCGCCAATCTTCTTCCAAACGCCAGCGACAGGTATAATTGCCATTGTGCACGGCAAGAACAAACCTACTCGGATCGAAATCTATGTGACCAAAGTTTTTGCTCTCACTGCACAGGCAGAAAGAGTGAAAATTTAGGAAACAAATGATGGAGGGACGAAATGCTGTCGAAGATCTGAAGTGTCATAATGATGTGGTGAAGATGTTTGACTCGATCTGCATCGACGTGAACAAGGTAACACCCTTGCTGTGTCAGTATATGCAAAGCACTGAATTTACGTTAGTGAACGATAGTCAAAGCTAGCATTGGTTTGCATCGCGCTGGCGTATCAGGTTAAAGGTCCGAAAGAGGAAAAAAGAACTACAAAAAAAAGAAGGAGAATTTAGAAAGTCTCATCCTGGAACACCTTAAAGGCCATCCTTGTAGAACGTGAAGATCGGATAATTCACAAAACAGCAGATCTGTGGATAATCCAATGTCTATTTAAGTGGATTCTTATTCGGAAATAGAGACATTTACTCTACTTATATACATCGGAAGTCGTTTACCGCAACAAAGTATTTAGTGGATGGCTGGAGTAAATACGGTATCTTACTCGATAGTTGGTACCTGAGTGGCCCATCCTCACTGGTTGTGCGGGGCCCAGCATAATCTCCACTGTTCGGAGATTTGCATCCATTGCGATTTCCTGGAATCCCGAGGTCAGCCTAGCCAAAGTCTGTCCCGGATCTTCACCACCACAGGCGGTCGCCGCCCTTGTGGATCAGAAGGAGATTTGCCACCATGCGATTTTGATGCCAGGGCAGTGGTGGATCCTGGTATTGGTTTACTCTTAGCTAAGCTTCTTGATGGAAACGCCGGACTCCTTCTCAGCTTGGGAGACTCTACCAAGCGGATGAATATGTAACACCTCCCTAGCCATGATGAGGCGGTAAACCGTTGGGAGGATTGCGGTATCTCCGCCTGCAAAATAGTTTTTACGACTTCTCGTATTGCGCAAGACGCTACTAAAGAGCAGAACACCACCAACTAACCGTTGAGTATATTCAGAAACAGTTCTAGCTATTAAGTTTACTGAATCACTTTTTAGAGAATCCCGACCAAAGCTTGCATTTCCAATACGCGTCTGCTGATGAACGGGAATATGCGTATTCTTCATAAGAAAAATTCACACGCTTGAACTGGAGCCGGGGTTAAACCGCTCACTCATTTGCTTGCACCTGTTTTCTAGATGTTCGACGTCAACTCGCATTAGTTAACGGAACACACTGTAGTACCAGTGGATTACTGAAACACTTCCGTTTCTGTAAATTGCTTTCCTACTCCAATTTCAGTTCGACTATGCCTTGAAGTACATCTACGTGCTGAATAATCTGTGCGTGAAGATCGGCGATTCGGAGAAGATCATCAGAGCAATGAACATGACATGTGCAACTATTGGCAAGCAATACCTATAAGTGTATGCCGTTACCGTCGTCTACTTATTTCACATGAGTGGCTTCAATAAATTTGGAAGCTGAGATCATCTCAATACACCGACGTAAATTCTAGTGCTTCCTAGACAGGGTTCTTTCCTTGTAAATTAGAAGGTTTCCAAATTAGATGCACGATCTGTCTGACCAAAACAAACACGTAACCACCATTCAAACCTAGGAATCCAAGAAAATCATATCCTAGACTCACCTAGAGATTACCAAGTAATACCGTAGATTTTCAACATTTCTAACTTGTCGACTAGTCGGTGCAAAACAGGAATTGCATTGATCAGAAACGGTAGAAGAATAATTATTGATCGTCGTTCAATACCAGGCCACAGTAACGCTGAGTATGCGAAATCGCACTACTTATCAGTATAATGAACGAAACAGAAAATGGAGGAAAGAACTGGATTTATAACCACAATGATGCTGAGGTGTTTGCAAAACTCCAAACCGCAGGCGTCTGCGATGAGGATTGAACTCGCTACTAACCTTTCCGCAGCTCAGGCGTTCACCGCCACACCATGCTTGTCCTTCGCTTTGCCTTTCTCTCAACCGTGTTTTAACATATAGTTGCTCTCAGCAAACACCCGTCTCAGCATCATTGTAGTTACATTTCGAATCATAGCCTGCCATGCCAAAGAACATGCAGTAGGTAAAAATTCACTAGACTGAACTGGAGTTATTCTACATTTTTTCAATGGTTTTTGCATTCATTTCAATAAAGAGTCGAAAAAGGACGCAACAATCTTCATTCACAATATGAGAGTTTGCAAGATCGCCCTCAAATTACACCTGCTCTGTTCAGCCCAAGACCTAATTTTACTCCATCGAGGTATAATTTGCCTCCCTAATACTTTCCCAATCCAGCAAGCATTATTTCTGACCACGAAATTTGCGACCAGTGGCTTCTTAATCTCTAAGATAGCTCCATTTTGTTAGCAAAATCTATTTCATGAGGAAAGTAGTCCGAGACAGGTAGTAATATGACGAAAGAAATGTCAGACAAACAGAATACTCGAACATTTTATGAACGGAAATGGAATCTTAACCTCAGGAGTGGAATAGGATTTTAGCAGAATTTGTTCATCGATCTTATACTGCGGTCAGGAGTTCCACCTAAAAAGCTTCATCATGATCTGAAATAGTTGCTAATGAAATCATTTCGACGTTCTTTTGACTTATCAGTCGCATTCACATCCCAAGTGCTTTGAAGTATGATATCAATTATATGAATTATTAAACAGTAATAAACAATAAAGGCATCTTGTCATTATAGCAGATAAAAAGAAACTGGGCGTTGATCAATCCCTGAGGGATGCGCCATGCATTCGACTTCATTAAGCATCGTTTGGAAGTGATTGAATGCAAATCTGCCCTTTACAATGACTCGCGGTAGCCTACCGATGTATCGATCCAGTGCTGCTATCCTCTCAGACAGGTCTGGTACCAATTTGCCGACCACGGAGGGATGGAAGGCTTGTTGGGCCATGGGCTCGGGGATCAATCCCACGTGTGTATTGCAAGGAGCCTCCGACCACTGCGCCACAAAGGCCCCTATTCGGTTCGGAATAGTGAAATCTAATTTCATTATTTTTTCAAACCGACCATCATTTGACCCACGCATTAATAAGCCAGCACCTTCTTGGAGTATTAAGCTAAGACGAGGTTGACGAAATGTTCTATTCGACTCATAGAAAAACCGAGAAACTTAGCCGAATATCCCTTTTATCAACCTCCTACTAGCTTAATAATCTATATCATTATTGAAGAAAAACGTTTGAGCACGAAAGAAAACGGAAGGGAACAATGTGAAACAACTTAAGCACGTGATAAAGTAAGGTAAATTTTTACGTAGTTTGCAAAAAGTAACTCTCGATTTCAGCATGAGATCCACTTGGAGACACTCAAAAAAGCAATTCAAAGAGGTGAGACGACGAGGCACTTGTTATTCATTATGGTAACATTCATATGACGAGCGAACCAAATTGTTGGTTTTAAGGGCGTGGCGAAAAGCTGAAAACCAATGCAACATCCAGGAAAGGATAACACGTAGAGATTGGCGGTTTGTTTAGAAATTACGACAAAAGTCTGTAGTCCTCTCTACGAGTGGAGCTATGAGCTATTAAACTCTAGGACAATCATATAGCAGATTGACATGACTCTGCTTGCAATTCCTCTTCACCATTTACGAAAACACTGAAATGCTTCTTGGCCTTCTAAGGAAACTGAGCTCATGCATCTACAAAAAACTCCAGAAAGCAAATAGTAATTTTTCATCTCAAAAGCATTGCAGAATATTATTACTCGAATTCATTAGATTTATCTATTTACTGTTTTATATCAGGCATCATCATATCTACTGTGCGGATCCTTGCATTTCTTTCATTCGATTCGTTTTCCTCATATTCAGCGTCCGTAGTGATTTTCGAAAATTTCCCCGTATTGCTTCGGTTGCTGCTTGAGGACTTCGTCTTCTTTTCTAGACTGTTGGTCAAGTTGATTGTCCTTGCAATGTTGGAGATAGCCAAGATAAGGCGTCCGCACATGGATAAGAAGCGAAGGTGATTAATGACGGCAGTGATCGATAGAACTAGCTGAGATACAGGCGAAACGAGGACCCGCATGGTGTGGTGGTGAACGCGTTAACCTCCGGAAAGGAGTGATAGCTCGTTCATTCCCCCACCGCAGACACCTGCAGGCCAGAGTTTTGTAAATATCTCAGCGTCATAGTATAATTAGTTTCTTTATGAAATGCGACCTTGTCAGACCTTTCCAATTTATATTACATATATCATTTCTCTTTGGCCAGGCTGTCCTCGGGATTCCAGGGAACCACAATGGCCTAACTCAAGCTTTCTAGGTAGAACTCCTGACCGCAGTATAAGATCGATGAACAAATTATGCTAAAATCCTATTCCATTCCTGAGCTTATTTTTCATTTCTATTCATAAAATGTTCGAGCATTCTGCTTGTCTGACATTTCTTTCGTCATATTACTACCGGTCTCGGACTACTTTCCTCATGAAAACTCACATCCGATGCGCTTCCTCGCAGCCATCGTCCACGAACGTCCTCCAACGTTTACGTGTAGCTTCGGTTGCTGCTTGACGATTTTCCTTCCATCTTGAGTTCGGTAGAATGGTGGTTGAGAAGGCTCTCCTTGGAATCCTGAAATAGCCGAGCTAGAGCACTTGGGTTGCACAAAGTGATTTCTCCCCTGACAAGACCTGTACCAATTTTACCTCCATGGATGGATGACAGACTAGGTGACGCCGGAGCGGCATCGAACCAGAGCCGTGCACGTGATTGTCAGCATCACTACCACTGTGCTATCTGCTTCTTTATACAAACTTCTACGGATGGCAATATAACGAATTTACAGGAGATTAATAACTTGAAAGATGGCTCATCATCAATAACCTCAATCACTCATCATAGCTCGAGAACAACACACGGGTAGTTCAACGGCACGGCTCTGAGGAAGGCGAAGTTGGCGAAACATCAGCTGTTGAAAGACAGCAACAACAACAACAACAACAACAACAACGACATAACATCTATGTCAACCTCGGATTCTCTAAAAAAGGCTGGTTCGTAAGAACATATGTACGGATATGTCAGGAGACTATCAAATTCTA
Source organism: Angiostrongylus vasorum (assembly GCA_018806985.1). Lineage (NCBI taxonomy): Eukaryota > Metazoa > Nematoda > Chromadorea > Rhabditida > Metastrongylidae > Angiostrongylus > Angiostrongylus vasorum. Next base: position 43,327 of record JADANN010000246.1, read on the forward strand.
AATTCTCAGTCTAGCGAAATTTTTTCCGGGTAGTTTTTTAACGAAAAATCAGTTGCTTGTCATCATTTGACTGGTCTTTGCATCCTTTAAGTAGAAAATTTTCGCTTGATGAAGAGCACATCTCTGAATTCCCAAAGAGAAGAAAGTCGAAGATGTTATTTTGTACTCTTTACGGTTATCCTCGCACATAAAGAGCACATCTTCATGAGATTTAGAAACCTGTTAACATTTGACAACTTATTCTGAGAGAAATATTCGAAAGTTCTTACGTGTTAGCAGACTGAGAAGGACTCGTCGTTTATAGGCATAGAAGGTTCGTGTATGCGATTGATTTGAAGCTTGTCACCAGACGATCTGTCGGTCTTCTGTGCCCTCGGGCACCATTTTCTTTTTTTCGTGAAATCATCTAGCCATTGTCTAATTCCCATTTCCTTCGTTTTACCTTTTTTTTGTCAGGGCGTAGTGGACCAAATGCCCACGGTTCATACTGTTTCGTGTTTTGGATCTATTTTCACCAAATTCTGTGCAACCAACTGTCACTTTAACTTTTCTGGAATACTCTTCTCTCCTTTCATATTTCCTCCACACCTCCTCTAGTTTCCTTTCTCGATAGTAGCTAGACGAACACATTGAAGAAGCAACGCGAACAGTTTGTTTGGAGTTCACTTTTAGACAAGAGTACTCTAAAATACATTCAGACACCTGGATCGGCAGAGTAGTTCAGTAGTTGGGAACTTCAGAGGCTTTTCTATAGAGGGACTTTTTTTGTGTCGCTTTGGGACTATATTTGATTTTTGCTTTATAAAAAATAGAATAATAGCAAAACAAATATGAAGTACTCCTTCAGCCTTTAAGTTCGTTTAGCACTAAATTACGGAGATCATCGTACGCTGCTGGATGAAAGGTCTCTTGCTCAGTTGCCCTTTCGTTCAAGGTACGAACCTCGACGAAAAGGAAAGGTGGGAAATATTGGTAAAGAATAGATAAGTGAATCAGAAATTAATCAGAGTGGAATAAGAAGACTTGTGCCTGGTTGGAAAACTTCTGCGGATTCTAAAACCCCCAGCATAATTTCCATTCCCCGGAGACTTGCTGGTTCAGCCGTTGTGGTTCCCTGGAGTTCCGAGAACAGTCTGGCCAAAGTCTGCCCTAGGTCGTCACACAGGCAGTCGCCGCTCTTGTGGATCAGAAGATTTGTCAGCATGCGGCTGGTTTGATATAGGACGATGGTGGATCCTGGTATTGAGGTATTGATTATTCCTACTTTATTAAGAACATTTCAACAACATTGGCAAGAGCGCAGAAGCAATGTAAGAGAAAAGAACGATGCTTTAAGAGTTGCACTTCGAACCGGCTTATCAGTAAGGCTTCTTAGCGTCATTTTTTTTGACTTGAAACAATAGGGAGATAAGCTATTTGTCCAAATGGTCTATAGCACTGTCCTTTCTTGTACGCTTAGTGGGTTTATACTAAGTAACTTGACAAAAAAGCATATCCTCAAAAAAAGGCAAATGTTAATTGTCGGTAATTACTAAAAAACAACATCCTTGCTAAATCGGCAAAGGGCAGTTTTCTCTGGGAGAGTAACGGAAGCGACCGATGCAGCTTACTATTCAGGACAGTTGTCGTACTACGCATAGTAAGGAAGGAATCCCAACTAACAGACTAATCGAGGACTTCGGTAGAGATCCTGCTGTATGTACCGTATACAAGCTGTAGCTGGAGTTATATAAAGATTCTAAAACTACTGTGTCCCAGTTTTTCGTCGTCTAGGAAGGAGTTCGACGCCTTTGAGACGAACAACGTTCTATCAGCGCTTTCTGACAAACACAAACTTCATCTTCTTCCATTACAGGTACACTATTACAACTCAGGTCTTTCATAGCAATTGGCCTTGATATTACAGTGGATAATAAATTCGCTGTAATCAGACATCAAGGATTTGTTGAAGGTAGAGACGAAGCATAAACAACAAAACAAGGTTAGAAAGTTGATTTCTGTTGGAATAAATCGCATGGAAGTTTAATTTCATCAAAAACCGTGATGCGATCGAGATGGCTAGCTCCTTAGCTAAGAAGATGGCACCTTACTCAGATTTTTTCATTCAATGCTGCGAATGAAAGTACCCAAGAACTCTACTGAAAGACCGAACAGAATGGGCCGATTTCAAGGATTTCGAAGGTGAAAAAAATGCTTGCTTTATCCTCTCACAAGCGTGATTATTGTCAACACAGTGAGAAAAAAAAACATCTGAATACGCAACGGTCTGTGTAACTAGTGTTTTTTATTTTCACTGGACTGGCTTTTTCTTATAGCATTGTCCAAATTCTCGCCTTACTAGCTGACGGCTCAATTTCTAGACTGAATAGAATTCTTAACAGAATGTGATCTTCCCTACTGCGTTTTTTTTTACAGGACCTATCTTCACGCATCGTACAGATCCTAGCACGCATTAATTCGTATCCTTGCGTCCATCATCCACGAAGGTTTTCGGATTCGCGTTTGGGTTCAGTTTCGCCTTGAAAATTTTCATCTTCATCACGGATGTCGTTGAATACTGATCGATTCTCAACAACCGGAAGCCATTCCTTCAATATCGGTGCAACAGCATTCTTCGCTTTTGTGAACCAGTGATAGCCTCCCTCACTAGGATTACAGCAATTGCCCAGCCTAAGAGATGGCAGGCCTGTTTGTCCTAGGGGAGGGGTGGGGTAGAGCTGGGGTTTCGACCGTATCGCACGGCAGCACTACCATTGCGCTAGTCGTGCTCTATTGTCTTTCAATACATGTCTACATATTCATATTTGTAATTTAGCATCATACCGTTCAGTTCGGTATTCTTCGAGGACTTCGCTCTGAAGTCGAGTTATTCATTGTCAGGGTAAGCTCATCCAACCTAAGGAGTATGATGTGTTCAACTGCTAGTTCTGTTACGAATGAATCAAAGTAACGACTTTCTGTCGCCCTGCAAGCGAGAAATTCGGAAGACAGTTAGTTTTACGTTCATGATGACCAGCGAAGGTTTGGGTAGTAGTCAAGACTCGCAAACACTTTGTACCGACAAAGTACCTAAGCGTTTAGTTATTTTCTTAATATTCAATATATTAAAAGTTAGTAACGAGACTTTGACTTGTAAAACTCGGAAAATTGACTTCTTATTGTCGGAGACAACTGACCTCGGGTTACGAAAATAGTTGTTTTGGGGTTCTCTTCCACTACAATTACCTATCTCAACTCAGCAAAACGGTCTACTTCCCAACAGGTACGCATTTAGCGCGATTCTTAATACTAATACCATATTGAAACCAAATTTTTTTTCGTGATATACAATGGAAAGATGTTCATAATTCGTCAATTTCGAAAACAAATCGAGTACATTTTAGGAAGTCTTCAATGTTAAGGCGATGACAGTCGAGCGTTGTCGCCAGTTCGTGCGTTCCCAGAGGATCTTCCAACTGACTTCGCAACTCGTTGACGTCGACAGACTGTTGGTTCGGATTTGTCCGAAGTGAAAAGTGCACGTCAACGAAGGCAAAGCATGAGTATCAGTAAGATACGATGAATTTATGCACTGTAACTTCGCCCCTTTTGTAACCGTCACAAGTGCGCAAAGGAGGTACTCATTGTGATTGACTACTGAAGATTATTTTACCCATCTTAGTCTGTTTCGCTTTTTCCTTAGACGCTTCATCACTTGACAATGGACTACTGCTTGTCGCAACATTGATTTGTAAACACAAGTGCACTTCCTCACTCCTTGTATCTTACCGTCTGAAATGACCGAATATGTGTTACCTATCGAGATCGAAACCTTCACTCAAGAACGTTTATTCTGCATGCAAGAAATGTAATGCGATCCACAAACTGGCCTCATTATCATATGATAAAATATATCTACAGGCTGAATGAATCGGAATCAAGTTCTTTCTGCGATGTAAATTGCACCTCTACATCCGGTTTGGATCACCCACTTCAGGACTTCGAACATTGGTGCCTAAACAAACATTTTCAGATATTTGCTTTCAAATGCGGAAATTTGTGTAATACGATGGATTAGCTTTATATTCTACCATAAATACCTTGAGACCGTCATATTTAATGCCAGTATCATGGTGATTTAATTCGTCATCACGCAGTTTTGTTAATATCTCCAAAAGTTCTTTATGAGCTTCGGGATCGTCCGCCAGTAACTCTGCAAAAACAAAACTCCAGATATATAACTTCAACGAAGCTGAGATATTTGCAAAACTCTGGACCGCAGGTGCCTATTATGGGGAACGAACGCGCTATTGTCCTTTCCGGGGGAGTAACGCGTTCACCACCACACCATGCGGGTCCTTCGTTTCGCCTGTCTCTCAGCTGGTTCTACTGATCTTTTGCCATCAACAGTCACCCGTCAGCGGGATTGATCTGGGAAGCCCAAATCGGCGACGAACCCAGTTAAGCTGAGGCTATAGTTATAATCACAATTCCCCGGAAAGGACAATAGCGCGTTCGTTCCCCACCATAGGCACCTGCGGTCAGAGTTTTGCAAATATCTCAGCTTCGTTGAAGTTATATTTCGCAATATACCCTGCCATCAAAAAGAGTAGGCAGTAAGTAAAAAGGTTAAAACTCCAGATATTTTTCATGATATGAGCAATATAACATCTGAAAAGGAATTATGATAATCGTAACAAGTAGCAGTATATCTCGCGTTTCTGAGATGTCTTTTTGAAAAAAAACCTTTTAGTTGATTATTGTAGTGCTGTCCTATCAACTCCTCCACAGCAACTGTACACGCCATTGCTCCTTCTTTGCCAAGAAGTGCCGAAGCAACTCCTAATGAAGGGTTTCATGAGTGCAAAACTTAACATCGAAGGCACCAGAAGTGCTTGTAGCTCAAGGCATTCTTACAAAACTGGAGGCAAAAAAAGCAAACCACGATACCGACAGTGTAGGCTGCTACGCTGAATATTGGAGCGAAAACAGTGTGTGGCACATCATGCTTCGCAGCTAACCTTTCCATAGTGTCAAGATGCTCACGCTCTTCGTCCCACATTTTCTTGATCACAGAACCAATAGTGGAACCTGGATTCTGTGCTTTAATCGGACACAAAATTTCAATATTATGGATGGCAAATCTTCACAACTAGGCACGAAGTATCCTGTGGCTCACAGTTCACATTAATTTTCCACAAAAGTATAACAATAAATAACATAATAACATAATATAATGGACAGTAATATGATACAATAAGCAAAATCTTTATAATCAGCTTGCAGCTTGTCTGGAATGGGATATCGGAGTGTTCTAAACCCACATCCGACTATGGCTTGAATTTTTCATCACTTCTTTCCATCAGTTTCTTTTTTTGCACACTAAACATATTGCCAACAAATGACCAATTTCCTCTAAATATCATGCACAAAGTAGTTTCTAGCGTGTTAATACCTTGAAGTACAGCCATTTGCCCAGCATAGATACGATCGGCTCCCAACTCTCCAGCATGATCTACACGGATAACCTTCTCCAGAAGCGCTTTTCTGGCAGCGGCTGAGTGTGCAGCTCGATAGAACACTCGACTCATCTACCATTAGGTGTTCTCATCTTCCCTCAACTTTGTGATTCGGCCCAAGTTACTACAGAGAATCAGAACTCTGTGATCAAAATAATATCACACTGGACCACATTACGTCATGTAAGATTTAATCGAATAAAAAATTAACAATCATATACACTCCTTATGGAATAGAACCATCACAGTAAAACCTCCCAAGAGTAGAAGAACCACATATGAAAATATGTACGAAAATGTAAAAGTGTCCGTATCTCAGCAAGATCGAGAACTCCTCATATTAATCGAAACAAAATCAACCACACAGATCTAAACGCAACAACAACAACCATAAATTTTCACACTAACTTGTAAGAATTCTAGGCTTGGTAACACTACGATGTTAACAAAATTAGAATTTTATCGAAATCAAGATTTTATGCCATTATCAAGCCTCACTTATAAGACACATGGTCACGACTTCGTGTATCAATACACTAAACAGGTACGAGTAGCCGTAACCAGGTTATCTTCACAGTTTATTAATAAGATGATGAGATAAAATTACTATTTGTTCTGTAACATTCACTTTGATGACCAGATTTGGTGACGCTCAGTGAGAGTGCCCATGATTGCTTCCGTGAAAACAACTGTCATTATGGGAGTGAGCATCACCTGTGAAGTGGTCGATTATTAACAGTTCTCATTGAATCTCAGGTAGAAACTGCTAGCAATTCACCACTATGATTATGAGAATGACCCACGATTGTCTTCACGACCATGATTATGCCCAAGAGTATGTTCGCCTCCATGAAAATGTCCATGTTCCTTCAAAAGATAATAAACAAGACAATAGTACATGTACAATACGTATACACTTTCGTTATCCTTCACAAGAGTTATTTCATAAATCCAAAATCGATGTAGGCTTCATAAATGTAACGTACAGTATTCGATCCTTCAACAGTGTGCCATGCAGCATCCTTGACGATCTAAAAATGAAAAATCCAAGACCATCCCAGTATGATGGAACATGTATAAACACCTGTACTGTCAAAATATTAACAACGGATGACATCTTGTCAGTAACAAGAGTTAGAACATTTTGCTCATCTGCATCTCTTCGTACTCGGACATCCATTGTCCCAACCTAAGCAAAGAAAAACATCTACAAAACCATCGAAATAATAAGTGAAATGAAAGAAGTTATTTAAAACACGGACCAGTTGGTCAAAATCTAGTTGCCAAAAGTGACGAGAACGGATCTCAAGCACGCCTTCGACAGTTGAAGCCTCAGAAATACACCTAGAGTTTTGTGAAAGCTTATTTGAAAAATATAACAGTGATTGATTCTGTTTCAACGCTTGGACACCATTGAGGCTATGTGCCACTTAGTCGTCTTTTGTTTAAAACTTCTTCAGAAGTTTCAGGTTCAACAGAATGAATTCGGAAAAAGAATTATTTTCAGATTCACATAAAACTACAGAGGAAAGTGTCTTACGCGGAGATGTTCAGATACTTGATACTTGAACACCCCGTCTACACTGGTGGTGTGCGTCCCAGCACAACCTCGATTTTTTCGAAGATTTGCTGGTCAAGCCATTGTGGTTCCTTGGAATACCGAAGCCAACCTAGTCAAAGTCTGCCACAGGCCTTCACCACCACAGGCATTTACAACCTTTGCGGATCAGAGGCAGATTTGCCACCATGAGACTTCGACACCAGGGCGGTGGTGAATCCTGGCGGTGGTTTACTCTTAGCTAGGCTTCCTAATGGAAACGCCGAACTCCTTCTCAGCTTAGGAGGCCCTGTTGGGGGAATCAAGGCTCACAATCTATTGTAAGCATTTTGTCATTTTTGTGTGAACATCCCTCCCAACGGTCTACCTCCTCGTCGTGGCTGGGAGGTGTTCCTGGGTGTCCGGCTGCGATGTACAGCGGCGGATTCATCGCCCTGACCTCGGGATACCGGGGAACCACAATGGCTGAACCAACAGAACTCCGAAAAAAGGGAGATTTTGCTGGGACCAGCACAACCAGTGAGGACGGGCCATCAAAATTTCAAAGATAGTGAGTAGTAAAATATTTGTAGTAACCCCACCTATCAATTTGATTAAGAAGATGGGGTGGAGCCGTTTGAAGCAAAATCATGCCCGTATATGTGGATAGCGGCCACATTGTAGAAAAAACTGCCACTGATAATATCAAGCAACAAACTGGATCAGCCCAGACAAAATCGTGCCTACAAAATTACTATGCTAATTCACAAAACGTAAAAACTAAAGTGCACGTAACTTTGAAAAAGTACCTAAAATGCTCACAAAGCAGGAGCATTGTACTAGTTACTGCTGCCAACAACACCAGCGAGTTAATACGGGGTAGTAGCAGACGGGATAAACCGGGTACAACCCAACATATCGCATGACAAATATCTGCAGCATGCTCCTAAGAAAAAGCGTGAACTATAAAATGTATGCGAAAAAAAGATAGTGCATAGAAGGTACCAAATATTCTATAGAGTCACCTGCAAACTTGAACTGCTTGACGAAGTTAGGACATGCTGGAATGGTTGGTTCTTCAAAGCATATGCGGATAATAGCAAAGCAACAGATGATGCTACTGTACCCAAGAAATATGGCCAGCTACCTTAAACTAGCTCATCTCGTACCAAAATAACAGACTTCGCAGAGCAAGTTTTAACAATTATTAAAAAAAATACCGCTTGATAAGCGAACCGAGTGTATGAAAAACATTTTCGACTAATTTCGTCTTTGTGTATTTTCAGTTTATTCCTCGACCATGACTGGATAGAAATAGCTTACCTACAGTTGTCACATCATGTTCGTGTGACGCTGTAGCATCATGGGTACCTTGGTGCTGGGGTGAAAGTAAGTGTTCGAATGATTCTTTCGACAAAAAGATAGAGAATAATTGCGCAAGCACGGTTGAGCTAAAGACTGCTAAGACTGGCACACGTGCTAAACCATAACTAAATTTTTCCATTGGTTTATTTGGTAATAGTCATCGAATACAGTGAAGAGAGAAGTGAATAGAGAGCAAAAATAGAGATCCACATAGCAGACATCAATACTAAAGGCAAGAAATCATTTGTGCAAAAATATGTGACCAGTAACAAATACCATGCAACTCGAAAGAGAAGAGCGCGGATACTATAGTGTTTAGAGATGCCCTACAATACATGTATGCTCGTCGGTTCTACCCTTCACCGAGAGGTCGTCAACAATTCCGTGTTTGCTAAGTTGGAAATTGGTACCAAACTTGTCTGGATGGATAACGGTGCTGACTTGATACAATGGTAGGCCACTGCAAGTTATTGTATAGACCAGATATGCATTCAGTCACCTCCAACGATGCTTAATGAAGTCGCATGCATGGCGAACCCCCTTATTTTAACTCGAGAAGGTTTGCAAAAGGAACGTCTCATAGTTTCAAATCAAAACCTTTAAAAGCTCGTTCGGTACTATACCTTATCACTACAGAATTGAGTTTAGACTGAAAGGCTCCCATTTCGTTAGTAATCAGTATCCCACAAACATTTGCTAACGTATTCGTGAAGACATACACTAAATTGAACGCATACAATGATATAGAGGAGATCCTTCGCGGATGTCCTCTACTTTTTACCCTACGACATATTTTCTTATACTGAACATGTACCTCCATTAGTGGTGCTTAGTCCTGTCATATAACTTATTTCACATAACCTGAACAAAACGAGCGTGCTTGCCCTGCATCCACAACTATCCATAACCATCGACAGGGTATGAGTGGCCTGATAGCTCGACTTTGCGACCCTTTCCGAATATCTCAAGCATAAGTAGCGTCACCCCACTCGACTGGATACTGTTCACTCCGTCGACATAACGTTAATTCTTTACCTAATGAAACACACTTTAATAGCAAATCCTAGGACCCGCTTTATACTACACTCGGCATTAATCGACGTGTTTTAACGACGATCGCTGCATTTCTTTCATGAAGTTCGTTGTTTTGCATCCGTCATTCACAGAGTTGTTTAGATTTGCATGTGGGTTTAGTTGCAAGTGAGGGACACCTCATCTTCTCTTCTCACTCGTATTTCAATGCTGTTCAAGAGTGATTCTCTCTAAAATCGCGGGAAAAGCCATCCTAGAACATCTACAGGTTTACGAGCACTCGTCCACAATGCGATTCGGGAATTATTTCCTCCGGAGAACAGTGGTTCTGATTTGCCAAACCAACAGCGGATACGGCTCTGTTGGCCCGTGGCTAGATCGAACCAACAAGCATATTTATGTTGCAGGAACCTCTAACAATGAGCTATATGTCTGTGCAAGGAAGCCGATCCACAGATCTTCGTTTGCAAGAGGCAAGCTTTCTGATTCCATTAACAAATCCTCGTTTTTAAAATCCATGAATCTGCCATTTTTCGAGAAGCGAAAATGTTTAACAGATTGGTTCTCATCAAACATGACGTGGTGAAGTCCCCCCTCATGCTAATGCTAATGGTCGCGGCTGCTTTGCTTACGTCGGAATTTGGAGAGAAGTTAAAAGTTTGCCAAATAAAAAGATTAAAATTTGAATTTCAAGCAAATTCAAAATGGAAACGATGTTTTAGACATTTCGGACTACAAGAATTCCTAGTTTTCAACTGCTGTTGTACTCCTGTTCTAGGAAAATTACCGGTAGGTCTCGAAAATTCTAACGTGTTCGTAGTTCTTGAAGACTGTCAATTTGTAAAACATTTAGAATAAAGAATGATGAACGTACCTATGGAATGGCTTATCGATACACAATAAGCCAAAATGGCGACACAACAAAGACACACTCCAGCTGCAGTAATTCCTCGCCGACCCTAGAAAAGGACGGTTTCTGCATGAAAAACAAGCAAATACTATCATTTACCGAGATGTCGATAAAAATAAACAATACGAATAACAAAAATACCTGTGCATGAGTTGCTGATGCCCATAACCACTCTACTACCATCTGAAGAATCCTAACAATACGAAATAAAACTGTGTATAATTAATACATATAAATACAGCAGATAAATCCAGAACGGAACTCGATACACATTAAAAAAATGAAGAGGAGAAGCACAGACTTACGTTTCGACCCCATAATTTTTACAATTTATTTCGTGAAATACGAATGAGATCCACAGGAGATCAAAATAAGCACTGTTTACAAAATACTCAGTAAGAAGGCCATAAACTACATATACTTTAGACATAAGCCTACAACTATTCTACAGAACAAAACAGACGACATTTGAATGGCAAATAGCTTAGACACAGAAGTAGCTTTCCTCATGCTAGTTCCCACTGTCATGAACCTGAGCAAATTCTAACCAAGAAAGTCATCTGAATGCAAGACTAGCTTTTCACGACGTTATATTTTACACAAAGAAAGCTAATGTAACTATTTTATCAAGTTCTATAAATCCACTAAAAAGATATTGCTCTAACAGTTTCATCTATTCAGACTTGCTCTACTATTTTCCGTGAAGTTCCCAGTGTAAAATGGTCACTATAATGTTAACACTGAAATCGATACAAGAAGTACCTGATACGCTCTTCATGAACGGAAGACAGACTTCGAGCTACTTCATAAATGTACGAAAATATCAACTGAAGAGCTAAAGCGTAGCCTCGCACACAATAAGATTTGTTGCGAAAGCACTAGTCTAACTCTACAATTCATCATTTTTTTTCAATGGGATGCGCAGTGAAAAATATGTAAATGATACAGCTAAGGCTATTCTTCGCAATCGTTCACAAGATTCACTGAGATGTTTAGGATGTAAACGCAAAACTCCCGATTTACATGCAGAAGCCGTGGATCTTCATAGAATCCAACTCATTAATATATGTGAAAGCACCGCCAAACTCTGCGACTAGATTACAACAAAGTAGTGCCACTAGAACAGTGGTTCATCAGCAGCGATATCGAAACCATCGTCAAACTGGTCGCCAAACAACATTCCCGGTACATAATCATCGTCGACGACAGCACTTTCATCAGAAGGTAAACCACCCTCCACAGTATCCAACCACTGCGCGTTGTACCAGCGAAATCGTTCTCCAGCGATACGACGAGCCCATTCTTGAGAATGTTCCTGAAGTGATTCTACAATCGTTTGTACACCTTCAAATTATTGTTTACGGCTGCTGAATAGATCACTCAGTTGGGTTATAAAAAGCCTATGCGTAACGATCGTGTGCCAAACAGCAATAAAGTACTCATGTCGTGCATCCTTCTATCGTTTCGATTTCTGGTTCACACTGAACAACTTCTGCAACCCTATGAGTCTCATTAAATGGAAATTCATTTTCAAATAGTAATCACAAAGTAATACATAGTATGATGTAAATGAACTACTGTTACCATATGCATGTTCAACGACACTACGAATTTATAAGTGGAAAACCCGAACCCTGTTCGTTCACTGTTGCTATGGCAACAAAATATTAACCTTTGAACTTTCAAAAGTACTAACAGGGTTCGTATCATTAAGCGTTGTCCAACCAGAAAAGTATGGCAACTTACTCCTATAATCACTAGTGCATTGTCGCACATCTCTCTAATAGTAGGATTTTTTGTCATGCATCAGGTCAATGACGTAGGCCCCCTAAAGCTGAATCGGTTCCCAACAAATGATTGGCCAATTCACGATGCCGTAGCAGTTGAAGGAACAAATACAACAATTGTACAATGAATTCGTCGTCTTCTTGCATGGCTGCAAAAGATCAACGAATAAACCAATGAAATGTCAGAAAATGTGCACTACTATTAGTATGCAGCACCCACAATGTACCAGCCGGAGGAATACCTCTAGAAGCGGTACCAAATTCCGAGCTGCTTCCAACTGACGGGCCATAGTACCACACATTATAACCACCTATATAACAAGAAATTAAGGCATTATTAACAAGTGGACAAATATTTAGTTACTACACCTGTAGTTGAAGAGGCTCATTAACGTTTGCTGAAGTTTTCAATTGTTCACCAATCCAGCTGAGCAACCCGTACAAGGAGATCAAGCTAAGTGCAAATATTGTCAGCCAAGATTGAATTGAAATACGGTCACCACACGACGATATAAAACCTACCTACTCCAATCTGCTACTTTAATGAGGGCCGCTGCACCAGTAAACTCTAGACCTAAGGATGTATACTCGTCCTCCTGCAGAACCGAGTACTTCATCCCAGCTTCCAAGAGGCGCGGCATTGCACTCTATAGGAATTCTATGCAGAGATGTGCATGGGAAACATAAAATTGGGGACACTACGGAACCACAATTCTTCTTGATAGCTAATGATAAAAATGTCAGCTTTTAGAGTTTTGGGTATTCACCACGAACATATCCTGCGTTGGACCTTCATGACTAGCGATACTTCGAACAATCTTTGCCACCATAAGGTCACGACCATCTACCGCGGCATCCAATAATAAAGCGAGTCTAAATTAATACCTAGTAATGCTTAGGTTTGAAGACAACTGCAACAGAAAATACATATGCGACATAGAAACATCACGGATGTGAACTCCATTTGGAACGACGTACCCTTGGCCGTCTTGGCCGCACACAAGTTGAGCATTCCGCTTTTCAGCACATGCATTTAGTAAAACTGCTTTCGTCACTTCGCTGCCACTTCCAGACAGTAAATCACGCATTAGCTAAGCAGTTTACAATATTGGTTTGTAGCCCGGAAAGGCCATATTATCTTGCACCATTATTTTCATAAAAATGGAAATCAAGCAAAACGTACTAACTGCATGGCGTCAGTGAACGTCAACATGGCTTTCGCATCATCATTAACACTCAACTGGTAGAGAAGATTCAGAGCTTTCGCATCACCTAAGTAACACTTTGTTCCATAAGCACTTTGTTATTCAATAAAATCTTCAAGCTTTTTCTTGCTTATTATCATTTTGCGGGAAAGGATATCGCAAAAAATTTTTCCAAATCTCCAACCTTACTACTTACTTTCGATCAGTGGTGTAATTTGGCCAACAAGACCTTCGGCTACCATTCTGCTACGAGCTTTTACATCAAATGATAGGTTGAAAAGGAGACGTACGGTAGTCTTGCGTAATTCAACATCACCTATTGGAAATAAGAGCAGTAGTTTACCAATAATATTGCCCTGATCCTGAAATACAAAACTTACTAGACAAAACATGTTTGGTTGCAAAGGGAAAAAAAAGGACTCTATAGAAGAAATAATCGATAAACTACCGAAAACTAACCATTGCAGCCTTATTCTCCTCGAATATACTCAGTTTGAGTAAAAACTGAACTGTAGACAAAGTGAGTTCCGCTGAATCTCGTAGGTCCAGGCATCGTAACAACATGGGAACTATGTTACGACGAATCATCTTCAGCTCAGTGCTAACATCATGAGCAAGATTGACTAACAGCGATATGCAAGCTAAATGATGTAAATACCTTAAATCAAAGCCCGGGTACACTTTCTTGGTCAAATTTATGAATGTAGCTCGCATCACTTTCTTTTTTGAGGCTTTTTACCATATGAAACTCACAAGTCAACCTACAGAGGGAAATTTTTTCTACTTAAGAGGTCCACTAGATAGATTTGAGTAGTCAGACTAACAGCAATGTTCCAACTATTTTATTGCGATTAAAGTCAGCACATGATTTCTGGATAAAAAGTCGACAATATACTCATATGATGTATACCAGTTCACCTGCTAATAATGTCTGCTGTTTGCGAATAGCAAGACGACATTTTCGTGCAGTTCTCTCGTCAACATTCTTTACTTCAGCAGCCCATAAATCACCACGCTTCAATTCATATTCCATTGCATTCATGCATAATGCACCAATCTAAACAGAAAACTAGAGAAGAAATCCGAGAAAAAAGTTGTATAAATACTCTTGCACAAAAAACAAAGATTAAGACAAAATGTCGACTATCTATAAAGCTCGGCATAATAATCGACATATCTATGTTCTTACGAATTGTCCTTGCTTAGTTGACGTAAGGTTGGCAAGTCGATCTTTTGCAATTTCATGTCAATTCGCCCTTCTCAGGATCTGAAGAAGGCGAAACCGCCGAAAAGGTCAGCCAATAACCCGTAAACAACAAGAAGATCTTTTAATAACTCAAAAGACCGACTTTCTATAAACTTCGACATTAATGGTTAGTAAATTTATTTATGTGATCTTATGAACTGATCTTGTTGAGCTGAAGCTGATACGACGTTGGTATAAGTTTAAAGTATAAGTCTTGTAACAGCATGGTCGGTAGTTTTCGAGCAATACGGCGTTTACTTATATGTTAGATCTTCATTAATACTTTAGTTTTTCCCACCAAACAATTAAACTATTCTTGCACAAAATACGTCAAGGCTCTGAGGAAGGTAAAATTGCCGGAACGTCAGCCATCGACCAACAACATCAACAGCGACAACGGAAACTTACACCAACTTCGCATCAGCTCAACAAGATCAGTTTATAAGATCACATAAATAAGCAAGAAGATCTCTACCAATCTCGTGCCAGGCAAACAAGGGCAGTCCACAAGAACATATATATATATATATATATATATATATATACATATATATATATATATATATATATATATATATATATTTAAACAGTAAGACATCTGAGACAACATGTTATACACGTCGCATGAAGCACACCTTATGATGAGATAACGCTGCGTGGAACTGATTGTAGTAGGAAAACTGCACAAAAACTCGAATAATGGTTGTAGCAAGATCGAAATTCTTCTTCCAATCTTCACGAAATACTCGTGCCAGCGCACCAATAAGCGTTTCTAGAACGGAAAATTTAGCACCAGAACAGCCTATGGAGTTTCCGAAAAGAAAGCAGAACAGCCCAGACTGACTTGTTAATATCAATGCAATTTAAAGAGCTAAAGAACAATGAACTTGTGTGCTTTGCTAATGAAAATATTCAGCCTTCCAAGAGCATGAAGAATTCAAAATATCTTTATCTCGTCAGCGTCGACGAATGAGAAAGTAAGAGATTTAAGAGATTTATTCTTTTTTACAATCTTTGTGAATCGACAGGAGGTTTTAATAGAAGTATTTTTCTGCTCAGCCGATGTTTCGCCAATTTTCGTTTTCACACCATAAGGAACAACAAGTGGGGGGGATAATACTTAAGTAGAATAACGAAGTCCTGAGGATTAACAATGACTAATGCTAATATTAATACAAAGCTAGTCACACGGAAACAATGATTTGAACGGCACAGTCACCTAACCCAGTGCTTTAGATAAAAAGAGTGCCGACTACACACTGTTCCTACCACTAAGACTTCAAGCGATATAACTGGGGTCAAAGGATACCAATTTAACAAAATTCCTATGCTATCTATTCGTACATAGTGGACCACCAACTGAGAGAAAGGAAAAAAGTAGCTGTCTTTTTTAACAGAACAGCTGGGAACTAAAAAGCTTGGAGGATGCACATGAAACGAATCTATGCAGAGGAAATGAAAACTCGCACCTTTACATTCGACGATTTGAAAAGCGGAAAGCTCCTCCCGGCTTACATTGTGCGCCCCATACGAACTTACCGTTTTCGATTAGCATCTCCAAATTCGCAGTGGTTTTGGTAAGTTCTAAGATACACAGAGCTCCACGATTCTTCTCACTGGCATCTTCATAGAACAGTTCGATATAGGGACTGAAAAAAATTCTACGTAACTAGTAACACCATTCGAAGCAACACAGCAGGAATCTGTAAACTTTCAGACGACCTTTACATTTAAGATCCAATAGTGCTAACCACTAGTGGAAAATCATTTTATTCTTAGGATAAAAAAGGGAAAATTTAGGCGGTTAAATGCAGGTTTAAACGCACGTCTATCTGATCAATGTCGGCTCTCACTGATGAGTTCGATGGCGACGTGTCATTTGATGAAAGTGAAGACGAACAACCTGTAATAAAACCATGCACAAAGAATGTATATTTGATATGGTCTAGAAGCCTAGAAGAAGAAGAGAAAGGCGAAACGTAGGAAACGCACTGTGTGGTGATTAACACGTTTTCCCCTCTCCCCCCACCTCCCCATAAAGGATAATAACGAGATTCGATACCCGCCGCAAACACCTGCGGTCCAGAGTTTTGCAAATATCTCAGCATTACTGTAATTGTACTCCTAGATTGGTTGCTCAGCCTTCATTTTTAAAGCCTTTTCAACATCAACAACTAGAAAGGACTACTGATCATCACTCACGAGCAGGCTTATTTCGGTTATTGGATCGCTTTTGTAAGTAGTACAAAACTTGCTCCAGTTCTTGTCGCATTGTTTCAGGAATTATCGTACATTTTTCCATGACAACATTAGCCAACAACTGGACATCAACATCATCGTTAAGGTCTTTCAGATTAATCCTGAAAAGAAAACATCGTAAGAGAAATATGGTTATATTGACGAGAATATGGCGTTGTGGACACGTTGAAACCCAACCCACAAAATTTGGGACATAAGATGTCATTTCTATCAATTGAGCAAACGAAGTAGTTACTTACCCACTTATTAATTTGCTAAAATTGAGCCTTGGGTACATAGCTCATCAGTTTCAACACTGATTCCTCAAGTAATAGAAGGTCCCTACAATCCTCCACGAGATCTATGAAATTCTAAGAATAGAAGTCGCTAGTTTGAAAAATGACTGTTATGAAACTACTTTCACTAGTTTTTCGATGAGAAGGAAACCTACAGCTTCTGACAATCCGAAGAACGATGTGTACGAACGTTGCTTGCTCGATATCTGACAACGATAGCGTCTTCACTAGGATGAGCGTCTATTGTCAGATTGTCGATGGTCCTTAAATGAAACAGAAAACCTTTGAGAAACAGGAAAAAGTACTGGAAACAACAACACATACTCTCCGTGCACCTCGTGGTTAGGTCCGTCCAGAATGTCAAACAAATACATTGTCATATTCTTGCCATTTTACAGAGTTCTGCAATGAAATCTTCACAATTCAATAAAATACTACTAAGGAAAAGAACATAGCAACTCTTAAAACACATCTCGAAAGTAGACACATCTCAAAAAGCAATCGAAACCCTCTGTCACACGTTACAACAACTATGTGTTGATCAATATCTTCATCGATCACTGAGCAGACACGAGGTTGGTAAAGAAGAACATCCTGATCAATAATATCTAGAAAATTCGAAGAAATGAATGACGTTCCTCAATAAGAACTCTTAGTAATTAAAAGCATCATCACTAAGCAACAGCATTCCGCATGGCTGTACTTATTTTCTTAGTTCACTCTCAATGAGAGATAATTGCACTGACGCGTTGCGTATACGGAGCGGTCCATATAACGTGGGCACTACCAGCAGGGGGTTGCATTGCTTTCGATGTCATACGAGGATATCTGCGCATGACAGCATAAATTTGACGCCAAGCCATTTGATCAACGAGGTTCGTTAACTGCGCACTGTCTCTCCAAAAATCCAAGTCTCCTTAGGATTCGAAATGCTTGAGTGTTCATGAAGAGGTTCAGAATTTCTGATGGAAGAGCGGGAGTTGCTGAAATAAAACGTACAAGGTAGAACAGCTTCCTATTCTACTGGACAGATTCCCGCCCATTCATTTGCTGTTGTTCTGACAATGTGGGCCCCGAAGCAATAATTTGAAAGAGATGATGTTTGTCATGGGCATCAGTAGATCGCAGTATCATCGTAATAAACCAATAGTACTTTTATGCTTTAGACAAAGACTTGTGTATCGTAATGGTTTATGTAGGGGTGAGTAAACAGCCGATCATCACGAGCGTGGCACTAGTTCGATTCTTCCTCAGGCTCACGAGGGCTCTCATCCCTTCAGTGTCGTGAAATTGGTACCGCAGCTGTCTGGAAAAAGTCCTCTCTGAAATCCAAGTGCTTTGGACCGGCAATCACAGGACTCCAGAGAGAATCGACTCGACTATATTCTACGACATTCAAGATGGAATAAAAATCCGCAAGCAACAGCCAAAGCAACATGCAAGAAATTGGAATGTCTGCGTGGATGTGGATGCTACGAAATGAATCGAATGCTAGGAGTGCTGGGAGTTGCACAATAGATGTGAAAGGCGGGTCGTGGGAAGAAAGTAGCTTAACGTCTAATAAAATCTACTATGAGATGTATCCCAATGGTAGGCCTCCTCATCGTTGTCGGGAAGTGTTCCTGGTTATCGAGCTGCGATGTACAGCACGGGCGTTCGTACTCCTACAGTGGTCTCCCTAACTGAGAATGAGTCCGGCGTTTCCACCAGGAAGCCCAGTTAAGAGCAAACCAAAACGAGGATCCATTAGAAACCAAAAATCACGGGTGCGCCGCTGTGCTCTCGTATTTTTTTTGTACTTTATTGACGTTTCACAAGTTTAATTACAATTTTTAGAGTCTCTGTTATAGCGTGAAGTGTGTTCATAGACGATGATGAGGCTCAGTGAAGGAAGTAAGTAAGGAAGGAAGTAGTTTTTGAAAAGCCGGTACGGATACGGGTATCTGTATGTATCCTGGAGTATTCTTATTTAAAAGTGAGCTCCAAACAAACTATTCGCGTTGCTATTTAATGTGTTTGTCTAGCTGCTATCGAGGGAAGGAAACTAGAGGAGGTGTGGAAGAAATATGAAAGGAGGGAAGAGTAATTCAGAAAAGTTAAAGTGACAGTTGGTTGCACAGAATTTGGTGAAAATAGATCCAAAAACACGAAACAGTATGAACCGTGGGCATTTGGTTCACTACGCCCTGAGAAAAAAGGTAAAACGAAGGAAATGGGAATTAGACAATGGCTAGATGATTTCACGAAAAAAGAAATTGCTCCCGAGGGCACAGAAGACCGACAGATCGTCTGGTGACAAGTTTCAAATCAATCGCATACACGAACCTTCTATGCCTATAAACGACGAGTCCTTCTCAGTCTGCTAGCACGTAAGAACTTTCGACCATTTCTCTCAGAAAAAGCTGTTAAATATTAACAGGTTTATAAATCTCATGAAGATGTGCTCTTTATGTGCGAGGATAACCGTAAAGAGTACAAAAATAAAATCTTCGACTTTCTTCTCTTTAGGAATTCAGAGAAGTGCTCTTCATAAATCGAAAGTTTTCCACTTCAAGGATGCAAAGACCAGTCAAATGATGACAAGCAACTGATTTTCGTTAAAAACTACACGGAAGAATTTCGCTGACTGAGAATTTAGAGTTTGTTAGTCTCCTGACATATCCGTACATATGTTCTTACGAACCAGCCTTTTTAGAGAACCCGAGGTTGACACAGATGTTATATCGTTGTTGTTGCTGTTGCTATCCTTCAATTGATGGTGTTTTTGGCGACTTCACCTTCCTCTGAGCCTGAAAGAAGTATCAAGAATCAAGTAAGTTTTTTCCTTTATTAGTTTCATAACAACCAAGCTATTGTGTCCCACCATTTTCCAGTGATTTGACGACATCTCAATAATTATCCCCAGAATTTTCTTTTCATTAACACTATGGTTATACAATAACAAGGTGCTGAGATATGAGCAAAACTGGGAACATCAGCTAGGTACCGTCGCTGATATCTGACATACTATCCACAACAAGAACTGGGGCACTTGTACTGAAACGGTGGTTTCAGCAATCACCCCGATGAATAAGAGTGGTTCCGTTGAAATGGTGGTTTGAAGCCCATCCGATACTCCCAGTGTTGCCCATGCCTCATGCTCCACGCATACGTGTTCAACATTTTATCTTGCCATGAACCATGAAAAAAGGTAGTAGCCGAAGCATAGGACCCCGGAAATTGTTCTAGTTAGTTTTCTTTCTCCTCATTTTACCTTATCTAACTTCAACTGCTTTTTGAAGCGTGTACTCGTATTTAATATTTGAACCCTGGTCAAAAAGCAAACAGTCAATGGTTAACTCCTAATTTTATCGCTTCGTTCCTTTTCTCTTTCGAGGCTAGTAGCCTCACTGTCACCAATTTACCGTTTAGATGACAGTTCCTCTGTGGACACTCTCCTACACTTCTCTCTGCTTAGCAGAGGCCCTGTAAGTTAATGACAAGTCGGAAAGTCTTTTTCAAGGATCCACTTCATTTAGCACATTGAAAAGTCCAGGTGATGATTATAAGAATTCGTTTGCAAGCAACTTTTTAGTAACATCCATTATGAGAAATTAACGGGAAATCAGGGAAGAGATGTTCATGTTGTATTGGTAGCTGGTTCAAATGGTTGGTATAACTATCGTCATCGGGTGTGTACGTTTTTTTGTGCGATTTTCAAGAAGAGGAAAAAGAGGATAATGGAGGGCAAAGAAGTATTTGTGCCTGAGGATAATTATACGCTTGTTGTTTGTCGTATAACCTGGGATTATTGAAGTAAGTACTGAATGACCAGTGAAGGAACACCACACCAACGAAGACAAGACGACATTTTTAGGCTGACGTCACTCATCCCTATCAACTGCTGAGAAGAGATGGTGTACGATGGCACTGCAAACGATCCGTAGTGAGTTGTGACACGGAAAACGCTTATTTCATGATTCAGTGCACATTTGACAGTTTTCGAGAGTCTCACTGGAAAAACGTTTATTTCGAGTTTCAGCGCACATTTGACAGTTTTCGAACGTCCCAGTGGGAAAACGTTTATTTCGAGTTTCAGCGCACATTTGACAGTTTTCGAGAGTCTCACTGGAAAAACGTTTATTTCGAGTTTCAGCGCACATTTGACAGTTTTCGAACGTCCCAGTGGGAAAACGTTTATTTCGAGTTTCAGCGCACATTTGACAGTTTTCGAACGTCCCAGTGGGAAAAACGTTTATTTCGAGTTTCAGCGCACATTTGACAGTTTTCGAAGGTCCCAGTGGGAAAACGTTTATTTCGAGTTTCAGCGCACATTTGACAGTTTTCGAAGGTCCCAGTGGGAAAACGTTTATTTCGAGTTTCAGCGCACATTTGACAG
>JADANN010000247.1:0-267500 GCA_018806985.1 Angiostrongylus vasorum
CGCCTACTGTTTTTGTTGAGAGGGTATATTGCGAAACATAACTTAGACGAAGCTGGGATATTTGCAAAACTCTGGACCGCAGGTGCCTGTGGTGGGGAACGAACGCGCTATTGTCCTTTTCGGGAGACGCGTTCATCACCACGACCATGCGTCGATCTTTTTGCCATCAGCAATCACCCGTCAACGGGATTGATCTGGGGAGTCCAAATCGTCATTGTACCCTGTTAAGCTGACGCTATAGTTATAATCACAATTTTAACCTTTTTACTTGCCGCCTACTGTTTTTGTTGAGAGGGTATATTACGAAACATAATTTCAGAGGAAGCTGAGATATTTGCAAAACTCTGGACCGCAGGTGCCTGTGGTGGGGAACGAACGCGCTATTGTCCTTTCGGGAGACGCGTTCATCACCACACCATGCGTCGATCTTTTTGCCATCAGCAATCACCCGTCAACGGGATTGATCTGGGGAGTCCAAATCGGCATTGTACCCTGTTAAGCTGACGCTATAGTTATAATCACAATTTTAACCCTTTTTACTTGCCGCCTACTGTTTTTGTTGAGAGGGTATATTACGAAACATAATTTCAAGACGAAGCTGAGATATTTGCAAACTCTGACCGCAGGTGCCTGTGGTGGGGAACGAACGCGCTATTGTCCTTTCGGGAGACGCGTTCATCACCACGACCATGCGTCGATCTTTTTGCCATCAGCAATCACCCGTCAACGGGATTGATCTGGGGAGTCCAAATCGTCATTGTACCCTGTTAAGCTGACGCTATAGTTATAATCACAATTTTAACCTTTTTACTTGCCGCCTACTGTTTTTGTTGAGCAGGGTATATTGCGAAACATAACTTTCAGACGAAGCTGGGATATTTGCAAAACTCTGGACCGCAGGTGCCTGTGGTGGGGAACGAACGCGCTATTGTCCTTTCGGGAGACGCGTTCACCACCAGACCATGCGTCGATCTTTTTGCCATCAGCAATCACCCGTCAACGGGATTGATCTGGGGAGTCCAAATCGTCATTGTACCCTGTTAAGCTGACGCTATAGTTATAATCACAATTTTAACCTTTTTACTTGCCGCCTACTGTTTTTTGTTGAGCAGGGTATATTGCGAAACATAACTTAGACGAAGCTGGGATATTTGCAAAACTCTGGACGGCAGGTGCCTGTGGTGGGGAACGAACGCGCTATTGTCCTTTCGGGAGACGCGTTCATCACCACGACCATGCGTCGATCTTTTTGCCATCAGCAATCACCCGTCAACGGGATTGATCTGGGGAGTCCAAATCGGCATTGTACCCTGTTAAGCTGACGCTATAGTTATAATCACAATTTTAACCTTTTTACTTGCCGCCTACTGTTTTTGTTGAGAGGGTATATTGCGAAACATAATTTCAAGGAAGCTGAGATATTTGCAAAACTCTGGACCGCAGGTGCCTGTGGTGGGGAACGAACGCGCTATTGTCCTTTCGGGAGACGCGTTCACCACCAGACCATGCGTCGATCTTTTTGCCATCAGCAATCACCCGTCAACGGGATTGATCTGGGGAGTCCAAATCGTCATTGTACCCTGTTAAGCTGACGCTATAGTTATAATCACAATTTTAACCTTTTTACTTGCCGCCTACTGTTTTTTGTTGAGAGGGTATATTGCGAAACATAACTTAGACGAAGCTGGGATATTTGCAAAACTCTGGACGGCAGGTGCCTGTGGTGGGAGAACGAACGCGCTATTGTCCTTTCGGGAGACGCGTTCATCACCTGACCATGCGTCGATCATTTTTGCCATCAGCAATCACCCGTCAACGGGATTGATCTGGGGAGTCCAAATCGTCATTGTACCCTGTTAAGCTGACGCTATAGTTATAATCACAATTTTAACCTTTTTACTTGCCGCCTACTGCTTTTTGTTGAGCAGGGTATATTACGAAACATAATTTCAAGGAAGCTGAGATATTTGCAAAACTCTGGACCGCAGGTGCCTGTGGTGGGGAACGAACGCGCTATTGTCCTTTCGGGAGACGCGTTCATCACCAGACCATGCGTCGATCTTTTTGCCATCAGCAATCACCCGTCAACGGGATTGATCTGGGGAGTCCAAATCGTCATTGTACCCTGTTAAGCTGACGCTATAGTTATAATCACAATTTTAACCTTTTTACTTGCCGCCTACTGTTTTTGTTGAGCAGGGTATATTGCGAAACATAACTTAGACGAAGCTGGGATATTTGCAAAACTCTGGACGGCAGGTGCCTGTGGTGGGGAACGAACGCGCTATTGTCCTTTCGGGAGACGCGTTCATCACCAGACCATGCGTCGATCTTTTTGCCATCAGCAATCACCCGTCAACGGGATTGATCTGGGGAGTCCAAATCGTCATTGTACCCTGTTAAGCTGACGCTATAGTTGTAATCACAATTTTAACCTTTTTACTTGCCGCCTACTGTTTTTGTTGAGAGGGTATATTGCGAAACATAACTTTCAGACGAAGCTGAGATATTTGCAAAACTCTGGACCGCAGGTGCCTGTGGTGGGGAACGAACGCGCTATTGTCCTTTCGGGAGACGCGTTCATCACCAGACCATGCGTCGATCTTTTTGCCATCAGCAATCACCCGTCAACGGGATTGATCTGGGGAGTCCAAATCGTCATTGTACCCTGTTAAGCTGACGCTATAGTTATAATCACAATTTTAACCTTTTTACTTGCCGCCTACTCTTTTTGTTGGCAGGGTATATTGCGAAACATAACTTAGACGAAGCTGGGATATTTGCAAAACTCTGGACCGCAGGTGCCTGTGGTGGGGAACGAACGCGCTATTGTCCTTTCGGGAGACGCGTTCACCACCAGACCATGCGTCGATCTTTTTGCCATCAGCAATCACCCGTCAACGGGATTGATCTGGGGAGTCCAAATCGTCATTGTACCCTGTTAAGCTGACGCTATAGTTGTAATCACAATTTTAACCTTTTTACTTGCCGCCTACTGTTTTTGTTGAGAGGGTATATTGCGAAACATAACTTAGACGAAGCTGGGATATTTGCAAAACTCTGGACGGCAGGTGCCTGTGGTGGGAGAACGAACGCGCTATTGTCCTTTCGGGAGACGCGTTCATCACCTGACCATGCGTCGATCATTTTTGCCATCAGCAATCACCCGTCAACGGGATTGATCTGGGGAGTCCAAATCGTCATTGTACCCTGTTAAGCTGACGCTATAGTTATAATCACAATTTTAACCTTTTTACTTGCCGCCTACTGTTTTTTTGTTGAGAGGGTATATTACGAAACATAATTTCAAGGAAGCTGAGATATTTGCAAAACTCTGGACCGCAGGTGCCTGTGGTGGGGAACGAACGCGCTATTGTCCTTTCGGGAGACGCGTTCATCACCAGACCATGCGTCGATCTTTTTGCCATCAGCAATCACCCGTCAACGGGATTGATCTGGGGAGTCCAAATCGTCATTGTACCCTGTTAAGCTGACGCTATAGTTATAATCACAATTTTAACCTTTTTACTTGCCGCCTACTCTTTTTGTTGAGCAGGGTATATTGCGAAACATAACTTAGACGAAGCTGGGATATTTGCAAAACTCTGGACGGCAGGTGCCTGTGGTGGGGAACGAACGCGCTATTGTCCTTTCGGGAGACGCGTTCATCACCAGACCATGCGTCGATCTTTTTGCCATCAGCAATCACCCGTCAACGGGATTGATCTGGGGAGTCCAAATCGTCATTGTACCCTGTTAAGCTGACGCTATAGTTATAATCACAATTTTAACCTTTTTTACTTGCCGCCTACTGTTTTTTGTTGAGAGGGTATATTGCGAAACATAATTTCAAGGAAGCTGAGATATTTGCAAAACTCTGGACCGCAGGTGCCTGTGGTGGGGAACGAACGCGCTATTGTCCTTTCGGGGAGACGCGTTCATCACCAGACCATGCGTCGATCTTTTTGCCATCAGCAATCACCCGTCAACGGGATTGATCTGGGGAGTCCAAATCGTCATTGTACCCTGTTAAGCTGACGCTATAGTTATAATCACAATTTTAACCTTTTTACTTGCCGCCTACTGTTTTTGTTGAGCAGGGTATATTGCGAAACATAATTTCAGAGGAAGCTGAGATATTTGCAAAACTCTGGACCGCAGGTGCCTGTGGTGGGGAACGAACGCGCTATTGTCCTTTCGGGAGACGCGTTCATCACCAGACCATGCGTCGATCTTTTTGCCATCAGCAATCACCCGTCAACGGGATTGATCTGGGGAGTCCAAATCGTCATTGTAGCCATGTTAAGCTGACGCTATAGTTTATAATCACAATTTTAACCTTTTTACTTGCCGCCTACTCTTTTTGTTGAGAGGGTATATTGCGAAACATAACTTAGACGAAGCTGGGATATTTGCAAAACTCTGGACGGCAGGTGCCTGTGGTGGGAGAACGAACGCGCTATTGTCCTTTCGGGAGACGCGTTCATCACCACGACCATGCGTCGATCATTTTTGCCATCAGCAATCACCCGTCAACGGGATTGATCTGGGGAGTCCAAATCGTCATTGTACCCTGTTAAGCTGACGCTATAGTTGTAATCACAATTTTAACCTTTTTACTTGCCGCCTACTGTTTTTGTTGAGAGGGTATATTACGAAACATAATTTCAAGGAAGCTGAGATATTTGCAAAACTCTGGACCGCAGGTGCCTGTGGTGGGGAACGAACGCGCTATTGTCCTTTCGGGAGACGCGTTCATCACCAGACCATGCGTCGATCTTTTTGCCATCAGCAATCACCCGTCAACGGGATTGATCTGGGGAGTCCAAATCGTCATTGTACCCTGTTAAGCTGACGCTATAGTTATAATCACAATTTTAACCTTTTTACTTGCCGCCTACTGTTTTTGTTGAGAGGGTATATTACGAAACATAATTTCAGAGGAAGCTGAGATATTTGCAAAACTCTGGACCGCAGGTGCCTGTGGTGGGGAACGAACGCGCTATTGTCCTTTCGGGGAGACGCGTTCATCACCACACCATGCGTCGATCTTTTTGCCATCAGCAATCACCCGTCAACGGGATTGATCTGGGGAGTCCAAATCGTCATTGTACCCTGTTAAGCTGACGCTATAGTTATAATCACAATTTTAACCTTTTTACTTGCCGCCTACTGTTTTTGTTGAGAGGGTATATTACGAAACATAATTTCAGAGGAAGCTGAGATATTTGCAAAACTCTGGACCGCAGGTGCCTGTGGTGGGGAACGAACGCGCTATTGTCCTTTCGGGAGACGCGTTCATCACCACACCATGCGTCGATCTTTTTGCCATCAGCAATCACCCGTCAACGGGATTGATCTGGGGAGTCCAAATCGTCATTGTACCCTGTTAAGCTGACGCTATAGTTATAATCACAATTTTAACCTTTTTACTTGCCGCCTACTGTTTTTGTTGAGAGGGTATATTACGAAACATAATTTCAAGGAAGCTGAGATATTTGCAAAACTCTGGACCGCAGGTGCCTGTGGTGGGGAACGAACGCGCTATTGTCCTTTCGGGAGACGCGTTCATCACCACACCATGCGTCGATCTTTTTGCCATCAGCAATCACCCGTCAACGGGATTGATCTGGGGGAGTCCAAATCGTCATTGTACCCTGTTAAGCTGACGCTATAGTTATAATCACAATTTTAACCTTTTTTACTTGCCGCCTACTGTTTTTGTTGGCAGGGTATATTGCGAAACATAACTTAGACGAAGCTGGGATATTTGCAAAACTCTGGACCGCAGGTGCCTGTGGTGGGGGAACGAACGCGCTATTGTCCTTTCGGGAGACGCGTTCATCACCACACCATGCGTCGATCTTTTTGCCATCAGCAATCACCCGTCAACGGGATTGATCTGGGGAGTCCAAATCGTCATTGTACCCATGTTAAGCTGACGCTATAGTTATAATCACAATTTTAACCTTTTTACTTGCCGCCTACTGTTTTTTGTTGAGCAGGGTATATTGCGAAACATAACTTAGACGAAGCTGGGATATTTGCAAAACTCTGGACCGCAGGTGCCTGTGGTGGGGAACGAACGCGCTATTGTCCTTTCGGGAGACGCGTTCATCACCAGACCATGCGTCGATCATTTTTGCCATCAGCAATCACCCGTCAACGGGATTGATCTGGGGAGTCCAAATCGTCATTGTACCCTGTTAAGCTGACGCTATAGTTATAATCACAATTTTAACCTTTTTACTTGCCGCCTACTGTTTTTTGTTGAGCAGGGTATATTGCGAAACATAACTTAGACGAAGCTGGGATATTTGCAAAACTCTGGACCGCAGGTGCCTGTGGTGGGGAACGAACGCGCTATTGTCCTTTCGGGAGACGCGTTCATCACCAGACCATGCGTCGATCATTTTTGCCATCAGCAATCACCCGTCAACGGGATTGATCTGGGGAGTCCAAATCGTCATTGTACCCTGTTAAGCTGACGCTATAGTTATAATCACAATTTTAACCTTTTTACTTGCCGCCTACTGTTTTTTGTTGAGAGGGTATATTACGAAACATAATTTCAAGGAAGCTGAGATATTTGCAAAACTCTGGACCGCAGGTGCCTGTGGTGGGGAACGAACGCGCTATTGTCCTTTCGGGAGACGCGTTCATCACCACACCATGCGTCGATCTTTTTGCCATCAGCAATCACCCGTCAACGGGATTGATCTGGGGAGTCCAAATCGTCATTGTACCCTGTTAAGCTGACGCTATAGTTATAATCACAATTTTAACCTTTTTACTTGCCGCCTACTGTTTTTGTTGAGCAGGGTATATTGCGAAACATAATTTCAGACGAAGCTGAGATATTTGCAAAACTCTGGACCGCAGGTGCCTGTGGTGGGGAACGAACGCGCTATTGTCCTTTCGGGAGACGCGTTCATCACCAGACCATGCGTCGATCTTTTTGCCATCAGCAATCACCCGTCAACGGGATTGATCTGGGGAGTCCAAATCGTCATTGTACCCTGTTAAGCTGACGCTATAGTTATAATCACAATTTTAACCTTTTTACTTGCCGCCTACTGTTTTTGTTGAGAGGGTATATTGCGAAACATAACTTAGACGAAGCTGGGATATTTGCAAAACTCTGGACGGCAGGTGCCTGTGGTGGGGAACGAACGCGCTATTGTCCTTTCGGGAGACGCGTTCATCACCTGACCATGCGTCGATCATTTTTGCCATCAGCAATCACCCGTCAACGGGATTGATCTGGGGAGTCCAAATCGTCATTGTACCCTGTTAAGCTGACGCTATAGTTATAATCACAATTTTAACCTTTTTACTTGCCGCCTACTGTTTTTGTTGAGAGGGTATATTACGAAACATAATTTCAAGGAAGCTGAGATATTTGCAAAACTCTGGACCGCAGGTGCCTGTGGTGGGGAACGAACGCGCTATTGTCCTTTCGGGAGACGCGTTCATCACCAGACCATGCGTCGATCTTTTTGCCATCAGCAATCACCCGTCAACGGGATTGATCTGGGGAGTCCAAATCGTCATTGTACCCTGTTAAGCTGACGCTATAGTTATAATCACAATTTTAACCTTTTTACTTGCCGCCTACTCTTTTTGTTGAGCAGGGTATATTACGAAACATAACTTTCAGACGAAGCTGAGATATTTGCAAAACTCTGGACCGCAGGTGCCTGTGGTGGGGAACGAACGCGCTATTGTCCTTTCGGGAGACGCGTTCATCACCAGACCATGCGTCGATCTTTTTGCCATCAGCAATCACCCGTCAACGGGATTGATCTGGGGAGTCCAAATCGTCATTGTACCCTGTTAAGCTGACGCTATAGTTGTAATCACAATTTTAACCTTTTTACTTGCCGCCTACTGTTTTTTGTTGAGAGGGTATATTGCGAAACATAACTTAGACGAAGCTGGGATATTTGCAAAACTCTGGACGGCAGGTGCCTGTGGTGGGAGAACGAACGCGCTATTGTCCTTTCGGGAGACGCGTTCATCACCTGACCATGCGTCGATCATTTTGCCATCAGCAATCACCCGTCAACGGGATTGATCTGGGGAGTCCAAATCGGCATTGTACCCTGTTAAGCTGACGCTATAGTTATAATCACAATTTTAACCTTTTTACTTGCCGCCTACTCTTTTTTGTTGAGAGGGTATATTACGAAACATAATTTCAAGGAAGCTGAGATATTTGCAAAACTCTGGACCGCAGGTGCCTGTGGTGGGGAACGAACGCGCTATTGTCCTTTCGGGAGACGCGTTCATCACCAGACCATGCGTCGATCTTTTTGCCATCAGCAATCACCCGTCAACGGGATTGATCTGGGGAGTCCAAATCGTCATTGTACCCTGTTAAGCTGACGCTATAGTTATAATCACAATTTTAACCTTTTTTACTTGCCGCCTACTGTTTTTTGTTGAGAGGGTATATTACGAAACATAATTTCAGAGGAAGCTGAGATATTTGCAAAACTCTGGACCGCAGGTGCCTGTGGTGGGGAACGAACGCGCTATTGTCCTTTCGGGGAGACGCGTTCATCACCACACCATGCGTCGATCTTTTTGCCATCAGCAATCACCCGTCAACGGGATTGATCTGGGGAGTCCAAATCGTCATTGTACCCTGTTAAGCTGACGCTATAGTTGTAATCACAATTTTAACCTTTTTTACTTGCCGCCTACTGTTTTTTGTTGAGAGGGTATATTACGAAACATAATTTCAAGGAAGCTGAGATATTTGCAAAACTCTGGACCGCAGGTGCCTGTGGTGGGGAACGAACGCGCTATTGTCCTTTCGGGGAGACGCGTTCATCACCACACCATGCGTCGATCTTTTTGCCATCAGCAATCACCCGTCAACGGGATTGATCTGGGGAGTCCAAATCGTCATTGTACCCTGTTAAGCTGACGCTATAGTTGTAATCACAATTTTAACCTTTTTACTTGCCGCCTACTGTTTTTTGTTGAGAGGGTATATTACGAAACATAATTTTCAAGGAAGCTGAGATATTTGCAAAACTCTGGACCGCAGGTGCCTGTGGTGGGGAACGAACGCGCTATTGTCCTTTCGGGAGACGCGTTCATCACCACACCATGCGTCGATCTTTTTGCCATCAGCAATCACCCGTCAACGTGATTGATCTGGGGAGTCCAAATCGGCATTGTACCCATGTTAAGCTGACGCTATAGTTTATAATCACAATTTTAACCTTTTTTACTTGCCGCCTACTGTTTTTTGTTGAGAGGGTATATTACGAAACATAACTTAGACGAAGCTG
This sequence comes from Angiostrongylus vasorum, assembly GCA_018806985.1. NCBI lineage: Eukaryota > Metazoa > Nematoda > Chromadorea > Rhabditida > Metastrongylidae > Angiostrongylus > Angiostrongylus vasorum. The sequence continues at coordinate 9,306 of JADANN010000247.1, forward strand.
AGATATTTGCAAAACTCTGGACCGCAGGTGCCTGTGGTGGGGAACGAACGCGCTATTGTCCTTTCGGGAGACGCGTTCATCACCACACCATGCGTCGATCTTTTTGCCATCAGCAATCACCCGTCAACGGGATTGATCTGGGGAGTCCAAATCGTCATTGTACCCTGTTAAGCTGACGCTATAGTTATAATCACAATTTTAACCTTTTTACTTGCCGCCTACTGTTTTTGTTGAGAGGGTATATTACGAAACATAATTTCAAGGAAGCTGAGATATTTGCAAAACTCTGGACCGCAGGTGCCTGTGGTGGGGAACGAACGCGCTATTGTCCTTTTCGGGGAGACGCGTTCATCACCACACCATGCGTCGATCTTTTTGCCATCAGCAATCACCCGTCAACGGGATTGATCTGGGGAGTCCAAATCGTCATTGTACCCTGTTTAAGCTGACGCTATAGTTGTAATCACAATTTTAACCTTTTTACTTGCCGCCTACTGTTTTTGTTGAGAGGGTATATTACGAAACATAATTTCAAGGAAGCTGAGATATTTGCAAAACTCTGGACCGCAGGTGCCTGTGGTGGGGAACGAACGCGCTATTGTCCTTTGGGGAGACGCGTTCATCACCACACCATGCGTCGATCTTTTTTGCCATCAGCAATCACCCGTCAACGTGATTGATCTGGGGAGTCCAAATCGTCATTGTACCCTGTTAAGCTGACGCTATAGTTGTAATCACAATTTTAACCTTTTTACTTGCCGCCTACTGTTTTTGTTGAGAGGGTATATTACGAAACATAATTTCAAGGAAGCTGAGATATTTGCAAAACTCTGGACCGCAGGTGCCTGTGGTGGGGAACGAACGCGCTATTGTCCTTTCGGGAGACGCGTTCATCACCAGACCATGCGTCGATCTTTTTGCCATCAGCAATCACCCGTCAACGGGATCGATCTGGGGAGTCCAAATCGTCATTGTACCCTGTTAAGCTGACGCTATAGTTATAATCACAATTTTAACCTTTTTACTTGCCGCCTACTGTTTTTGTTGAGAGGGTATATTACGAAAGCATAATTTTCAAGGAAGCTGAGATATTTGCAAAACTCTGGACCGCAGGTGCCTGTGGTGGGGAACGAACGCGCTATTGTTCTTTGGGGAGACGCGTTCATCACTACACCATGCGTCGATCTTTTTGCCATCAGCAATCACCCGTCAACATAATTGATCTGGGGAGTCCAAATCGTCATTGTACCCTTTTAAGCTGACGCTATAGTTATAGTTGGCAGGGTATATTGCGAAACATAACTTAGACGAAGCTGAGATATTTGCAAAACTCTGGACCGCAGGTGCCTGTTTTGGGGAACGAACGCGCTATTGTCCTTTCGGGAGACGCGTTCATCACCACACCATGCGTCGATCTTTTTGCCATCAGCAATCACCCGTCAACTTGATTGATCTGGGGAGTCCAAATCGGCATCGAAGCCATGTTAAGCTGAGGCTATAGTTGTAATCACAATTTTAACCTTTTTACTTGCCGCCTGCTGTTTTTTGTTGAGAGGGGTATATTGCGAAACATAACTTAGACGAAGCTGAGATATTTGCAAAACTCTGGACCGCAGGTGCCTGTGGTGGGGCAACGAACGCGCTATTGTCCTTTCGGGAGACGCGTTCATCACCACACCATGCGTCGATCTTTTTGCCATCAGCAATCACCCGTCAACTTGATTGATCTGGGGGAGTCCAAATCGGCATCGAAGCCATGTTAAGCTGAGGCTATATTTATAATCACAATTTTAACCTTTTTACTTGCCGCCTACTCTTTTTTGTTGGCAGGGTATATTGCGAAACATAACTTAGACGAAGCTGAGATATTTGCAAAACTCTGGACCGCAGGTGCCTGTGGTGGGGCAACGAACGCGCTATTGTCCTTTCGGGAGACGCGTTCATCACCACACCATGCGTCGATCTTTTTGCCATCAGCAATCACCCGTCAACGTGATTGATCTGGGGAGTCCAAATCGTCATTGTAGCCCTGTTAAGCTGACGCTATAGTTGTAATCACAATTTTAACCTTTTTACTTGCCGCCTTCTGTTTTTGTTGAGAGGGTATATTACGAAACATAATTTCAAGGAAGCTGAGATATTTGCAGAACTCTGGACCGCAGGTGCCTGTGGTGGGGAACGAACGCGCTATTGTCCTTTCGGGAGACGCGTTCATCACCACACCATGCGTCGATCTTTTTGCCATCAGCAATCACCCGTCAACGTAATTGATCTGGGGAGTCCAAATCGTCATTGTACCCTGTTAAGCTGACGCTATAGTTGTAATCACAATTTTAACCTTTTTACTTGCCGCCTTCTGTTTTTGTTGAGAGGGTATATTACGAAACATAATTTCAAGGAAGCTGAGATATTTGCAGAACTCTGGACCGCAGGTGCCTGTGGTGGGGAACGAACGCGCTATTGTCCTTTCGGGAGACGCGTTCATCACTACACCATGCGTAGATCTTTTTGCCATCAGCAATCACCCGTCAACGGGATTGATCTGGGGGAGTCCAAATCGTCATTGTACCCTGTTAAGCTGACGCTATAGTTATAATCACAATTTTAACCTTTTTACTTGCCGCCTACTGTTTTTGTTGAGAGGGTATATTGCGAAACATAACTTAGACGAAGCTGAGATATTTGCAAAACTCTGGACCGCAGGTGCCTGTGGTGAGGGAACGAACGCGCTATTGTCCTTTCGGGAGACGCGTTCATCACCACACCATGCGTCGATCTTTTTGCCATCAGCAATCACCCGTCAACGGGATTGATCTGGGGAGTCCAAATCGGCATTGTACCCATGTTAAGCTGACGCTATAGTTATAATCACAATTTTAACCTTTTTTACTTGCCGCCTACTGTTTTTGTTGAGCAGGGTATATTGCGAAACATAACTTAGACGAAGCTGAGATATTTGCAAAACTCTGGACCGCAGGTGCCTGTGGTGGGGAACGAACGCGCTATTGTCCTTTCGGGAGACGCGTTCATCACCACACCATGCGTCGATCTTTTTGCCATCAGCAATCACCCGTCAACGTAATTGATCTGGGGAGTCCAAATCGTCATTGTACCCTGTTAAGCTGACGCTATAGTTGTAATCACAATTTTAACCTTTTTTACTTGCCGCCTTCTGTTTTTGTTGAGAGGGTATATTACGAAACATAATTTCAAGGAAGCTGAGATATTTGCAGAACTCTGGACCGCAGGTGCCTGTGGTGGGGAACGAACGCGCTATTGTCCTTTCGGGAGACGCGTTCATCACCACACCATGCGTAGATCTTTTTGCCATCAGCAATCACCCGTCAACGGGATTGATCTGGGGAGTCCAAATCGTCATTGTACCCTGTTAAGCTGACGCTATAGTTATAATCACAATTTTAACCTTTTTTACTTGCCGCCTACTGTTTTTTGTTGAGAGGGTATATTGCGAAACATAACTTAGACGAAGCTGAGATATTTGCAAAACTCTGGACCGCAGGTGCCTGTGGTGAGGGAACGAACGCGCTATTGTCCTTTCGGGAGACGCGTTCACCACCACACCATGCGTCGATCTTTTTGCCATCAGCAATCACCCGTCAACGGGATTGATCTGGGGAGTCCAAATCGGCATTGTACACATGTTAAGCTGACGCTATAGTTATAATCACAATTTTAACCTTTTTACTTGCCGCCTACTGTTTTTGTTGGCAGGGTATATTGCGAAACATAACTTAGACGAAGCTGAGATATTTGCAAAACTCTGGACCGCAGGTGCCTGTGGTGGGGAACGAACGCGCTATTGTCCTTTCGGGAGACGCGTTCATCACCACACCATGCGTCGATCTTTTTGCCATCAGCAATCACCCGTCAACGGGATTGATCTGGGGAGTCCAAATCGGCATTGTAGCCATGTTAAGCTGACGCTATAGTTATAATCACAATTTTAACCTTTTTACTTGCCGCCTACTGTTTTTTGTTGAGAGGGTATATTGCGAAACATAACTTAGACGAAGCTGAGATATTTGCAAAACTCTGGACCGCAGGTGCCTGTGGTGGGGAACGAACGCGCTATTGTCCTTTCGGGAGACGCGTTCATCACCACACCATGCGTCGATCTTTTTGCCATCAGCAATCACCCGTCAACGGGATTGATCTGGGGAGTCCAAATCGTCATTGTAGCCCTGTTAAGCTGACGCTATAGTTTATAATCACAATTTTAACCTTTTTACTTGCCGCCTACTCTTTTTGTTGGCAGGGTATATTGCGAAACATAACTTAGACGAAGCTGAGATATTTGCAAAACTCTGGACCGCAGGTGCCTGTGGTGGGGAACGAACGCGCTATTGTCCTTTCGGGAGACGCGTTCATCACCACACCATGCGTCGATCTTTTTGCCATCAGCAATCACCCGTCAACGTGATTGATCTGGGGGAGTCCAAATCGTCATTGTACCCATGTTAAGCTGACGCTATAGTTTATAATCACAATTTTAACCTTTTTACTTGCCGCCTACTGTTTTTGTTGGCAGGGTATATTGCGAAACATAACTTAGACGAAGCTGAGATATTTGCAAAACTCTGGACCGCAGGTGCCTGTGGTGGGGAACGAACGCGCTATTGTCCTTTCGGGAGACGCGTTCATCACCACGACCATGCGTCGATCTTTTTGCCATCAGCAATCACCCGTCAACGGGATTGATCTGGGGAGTCCAAATCGTCATTGTACCCTGTTAAGCTGACGCTATAGTTATAATCACAATTTTAACCTTTTTACTTGCCGCCTACTGTTTTTTGTTGAGAGGGTATATTACGAAACATAATTTCAAGGAAGCTGAGATATTTGCAGAAACTCTGGACCGCAGGTGCCTGTGGTGGGGAACGAACGCGCTATTGTCCTTTCGGGAGACGCGTTCATCACCACACCATGCGTCGATCTTTTTGCCATCAGCAATCACCCGTCAACGGGAATTGATCTGGGGAGTCCAAATCGTCATTGTACCCTGTTAAGCTGACGCTATAGTTGTAATCACAATTTTAACCTTTTTACTTGCCGCCTACTGTTTTTGTTGAGAGGGTATATTACGAAACATAATTTCAAGGAAGCTGAGATATTTGCAGAACTCTGGACCGCAGGTGCCTGTGGTGGGGAACGAACGCGCTATTGTCCTTTCGGGAGACGCGTTCATCACCACACCATGCGTCGATCTTTTTGCCATCAGCAATCACCCGTCAACGGGATTGATCTGGGGAGTCCAAATCGTCATTGTACCCTGTTAAGCTGACGCTATAGTTATAATCACAATTTTAACCTTTTTACTTGCCGCCTACTGTTTTTGTTGAGAGGGTATATTGCGAAACATAACTTAGACGAAGCTGAGATATTTGCAAAACTCTGGACCGCAGGTGCCTGTGGTGAGGGAACGAACGCGCTATTGTCCTTTCGGGAGACGCGTTCACCACCACACCATGCGTCGATCTTTTTGCCATCAGCAATCACCCGTCAACGGGATTGATCTGGGGAGTCCAAATCGTCATTGTACAATGTTAAGCTGACGCTATAGTTATAATCACAATTTTAACCTTTTTACTTGCCGCCTACTGTTTTTGTTGGCAGGGTATATTGCGAAACATAACTTAGACGAAGCTGGGATATTTGCAAAACTCTGGACCGCAGGTGCCTGTGGTGGGGAACGAACGCGCTATTGTCCTTTCGGGAGACGCGTTCATCACCAGACCATGCGTCGATCTTTTTGCCATCAGCAATCACCCGTCAACGTAATTGATCTGGGGAGTCCAAATCGTCATTGTACCCTGTTAAGCTGACGCTATAGTTATAATCACAATTTTAACCTTTTTACTTGCCGCCTACTGTTTTTGTTGAGAGGGTATATTGCGAAACATAATTTCAAGGAAGCTGAGATATTTGCAGAACTCTGGACCGCAGGTGCCTGTGGTGGGGAACGAACGCGCTATTGTCCTTTCGGGAGACGCGTTCATCACCACACCATGCGTCGATCTTTTTGCCATCAGCAATCACCCGTCAACGGGATTGATCTGGGGAGTCCAAATCGTCATTGTACCCTGTTAAGCTGACGCTATAGTTATAATCACAATTTTAACCTTTTTACTTGCCGCCTACTGTTTTTGTTGAGAGGGTATATTGCGAAACATAACTTAGACGAAGCTGAGATATTTGCAAAACTCTGGACCGCAGGTGCCTGTGGTGGGGAACGAACGCGCTATTGTCCTTTCGGGAGACGCGTTCACCACCACACCATGCGTCGATCTTTTTGCCATCAGCAATCACCCGTCAACGGGATTGATCTGGGGAGTCCAAATCGTCATTGTACCCTGTTAAGCTGACGCTATAGTTATAATCACAATTTTAACCTTTTTACTTGCCGCCTACTGTTTTTGTTGAGCAGGGTATATTGCGAAACATAACTTAGACGAAGCTGAGATATTTGCAAAACTCTGGACCGCAGGTGCCTGTGGTGGGGAACGAACGCGCTATTGTCCTTTCGGGAGACGCGTTCATCACCAGACCATGCGTCGATCTTTTTGCCATCAGCAATCACCCGTCAACGGGATTGATCTGGGGAGTCCAAATCGTCATTGTACCCTGTTAAGCTGACGCTATAGTTATAATCACAATTTTAACCTTTTTACTTGCCGCCTACTGTTTTTGTTGAGCAGGGTATATTGCGAAACATAACTTAGACGAAGCTGAGATATTTGCAAAACTCTGGACCGCAGGTGCCTGTGGTGGGGAACGAACGCGCTATTGTCCTTTCGGGAGACGCGTTCATCACCACACCATGCGTCGATCTTTTTGCCATCAGCAATCACCCGTCAACTTGATTGATCTGGGGAGTCCAAATCGGCATCGAAGCCATGTTAAGCTGACGCTATAGTTTATAATCACAATTTAACTTTTTACTTGCCGCCTACTCTTTTTGTTGGCAGGGTATATTGCGAAACATAACTTAGACGAAGCTGAGATATTTGCAAAACTCTGGACCGCAGGTGCCTGTGGTGGGGAACGAACGCGCTATTGTCCTTTCGGGAGACGCGTTCATCACCACACCATGCGTCGATCTTTTTGCCATCAGCAATCACCCGTCAACGGGATTGATCTGGGGAGTCCAAATCGTCATTGTACCCTGTTAAGCTGACGCTATAGTTGTAATCACAATTTTAACCTTTTTACTTGCCGCCTTCTGTTTTTGTTGAGAGGGTATATTACGAAACATAATTTCAAGGAAGCTGAGATATTTGCAGAACTCTGGACCGCAGGTGCCTGTGGTGGGGAACGAACGCGCTATTGTCCTTTCGGGAGACGCGTTCATCACCACACCATGCGTCGATCTTTTTGCCATCAGCAATCACCCGTCAACGTGATTGATCTGGGGAGTCCAAATCGGCATTGTAGCCATGTTAAGCTGACGCTATAGTTGTAATCACAATTTTAACCTTTTTACTTGCCGCCTACTGTTTTTTGTTGAGAGGGTATATTGCGAAACATAACTTTCAGACGAAGCTGAGATATTTGCAAAACTCTGGACCGCAGGTGCCTGTGGTGGGGAACGAACGCGCTATTGTCCTTTCGGGAGACGCGTTCATCACCACACCATGCGTCGATCTTTTTGCCATCAGCAATCACCCGTCAACGGGATTGATCTGGGGAGTCCAAATCGGCATTGTACCCTGTTAAGCTGACGCTATAGTTATAATCACAATTTTAACCTTTTTTACTTGCCGCCTACTCTTTTTGTTGAGCAGGGGTATATTGCGAAACATAACTTAGACGAAGCTGAGATATTTGCAAAACTCTGGACCGCAGGTGCCTGTGGTGGGGAACGAACGCGCTATTGTCCTTTCGGGAGACGCGTTCATCACCACACCATGCGTCGATCTTTTTGCCATCAGCAATCACCCGTCAACGGGATTGATCTGGGGAGTCCAAATCGTCATTGTACCCTGTTAAGCTGACGCTATAGTTGTAATCACAATTTTAACCTTTTTACTTGCCGCCTACTGTTTTTTGTTGAGAGGGTATATTACGAAACATAATTTCAAGGAAGCTGAGATATTTGCAAAACTCTGGACCGCAGGTGCCTGTGGTGGGGAACGAACGCGCTATTGTCCTTTCGGGAGACGCGTTCATCACCACACCATGCGTCGATCTTTTTGCCATCAGCAATCACCCGTCAACGTGATTGATCTGGGGAGTCCAAATCGTCATTGTACCCTGTTAAGCTGACGCTATAGTTGTAATCACAATTTTAACCTTTTTTACTTGCCGCCTACTGTTTTTTGTTGAGAGGGTATATTACGAAACATAATTTCAAGGAAGCTGAGATATTTGCAAAACTCTGGACCGCAGGTGCCTGTGGTGGGGAACGAACGCGCTATTGTCCTTTCGGGAGACGCGTTCATCACCACACCATGCGTCGATCTTTTTGCCATCAGCAATCACCCGTCAACGGGATTGATCTGGGGAGTCCAAATCGTCATTGTACCCTGTTAAGCTGACGCTATAGTTATAATCACAATTTTAACCTTTTTACTTGCCGCCTACTGTTTTTGTTGAGAGGGTATATTGCGAAACATAACTTTCAGACGAAGCTGAGATATTTGCAAAACTCTGGACCGCAGGTGCCTGTGGTGGGGAACGAACGCGCTATTGTCCTTTCGGGAGACGCGTTCATCACCACACCATGCGTCGATCTTTTTGCCATCAGCAATCACCCGTCAACGGGATTGATCTGGGGAGTCCAAATCGTCATTGTACCCTGTTAAGCTGACGCTATAGTTGTAATCACAATTTTAACCTTTTTACTTGCCGCCTACTGTTTTTGTTGAGAGGGTATATTGCGAAACATAATTTCAGACGAAGCTGAGATATTTGCAAAACTCTGGACCGCAGGTGCCTGTGGTGGGGAACGAACGCGCTATTGTCCTTTCGGGGAGACGCGTTCATCACCACACCATGCGTCGATCTTTTTGCCATCAGCAATCACCCGTCAACGTAATTGATCTGGGGAGTCCAAATCGTCATTGTACCCTGTTAAGCTGACGCTATAGTTGTAATCACAATTTTAACCTTTTTACTTGCCGCCTACTGTTTTTGTTGAGAGGGTATATTACGAAACATAATTTCAAGGAAGCTGAGATATTTGCAGAAACTCTGGACCGCAGGTGCCTGTGGTGGGGAACGAACGCGCTATTGTCCTTTCGGGAGACGCGTTCATCACCACACCATGCGTCGATCTTTTTGCCATCAGCAATCACCCGTCAACGGGATTGATCTGGGGAGTCCAAATCGTCATTGTACCCTGTTAAGCTGACGCTATAGTTATAATCACAATTTTAACCTTTTTACTTGCCGCCTACTGTTTTTTGTTGAGAGGGTATATTACGAAACATAATTTCAAGGAAGCTGAGATATTTGCAAAACTCTGGACCGCAGGTGCCTGTGGTGGGGAACGAACGCGCTATTGTCCTTTCGGGAGACGCGTTCATCACCACACCATGCGTCGATCTTTTTGCCATCAGCAATCACCCGTCAACGGGATTGATCTGGGGAGTCCAAATCGTCATTGTACCCTGTTAAGCTGACGCTATAGTTATAATCACAATTTTAACCTTTTTTACTTGCCGCCTACTGTTTTTGTTGAGAGGGTATATTGCGAAACATAATTTCAAGGAAGCTGAGATATTTGCAGAAACTCTGGACCGCAGGTGCCTGTGGTGGGGAACGAACGCGCTATTGTCCTTTCGGGAGACGCGTTCATCACCACACCATGCGTCGATCTTTTTGCCATCAGCAATCACCCGTCAACGGGATTGATCTGGGGAGTCCAAATCGTCATTGTACCCTGTTAAGCTGACGCTATAGTTGTAATCACAATTTTAACCTTTTTACTTGCCGCCTACTGTTTTTGTTGAGAGGGTATATTACGAAACATAATTTCAGAGGAAGCTGAGATATTTGCAGAACTCTGGACCGCAGGTGCCTGTGGTGGGGAACGAACGCGCTATTGTCCTTTCGGGAGACGCGTTCATCACCACACCATGCGTCGATCTTTTTGCCATCAGCAATCACCCGTCAACGGGATTGATCTGGGGAGTCCAAATCGTCATTGTACCCTGTTAAGCTGACGCTATAGTTATAATCACAATTTTAACCTTTTTTACTTGCCGCCTACTCTTTTTTGTTGGCAGGGTATATTGCGAAACATAACTTAGACGAAGCTGAGATATTTGCAAAACTCTGGACCGCAGGTGCCTGTGGTGGGGAACGAACGCGCTATTGTCCTTTCGGGAGACGCGTTCATCACCACACCATGCGTCGATCTTTTTGCCATCAGCAATCACCCGTCAACGGGATTGATCTGGGGAGTCCAAATCGTCATTGTACCCTGTTAAGCTGACGCTATAGTTATAATCACAATTTTAACCTTTTTACTTGCCGCCTACTGTTTTTGTTGAGAGGGTATATTACGAAACATAATTTTCAAGGAAGCTGAGATATTTGCAGAACTCTGGACCGCAGGTGCCTGTGGTGGGGAACGAACGCGCTATTGTCCTTTCGGGAGACGCGTTCATCACCACACCATGCGTCGATCTTTTTGCCATCAGCAATCACCCGTCAACGGGATTGATCTGGGGAGTCCAAATCGTCATTGTACCCTGTTAAGCTGACGCTATAGTTATAATCACAATTTTAACCTTTTTTACTTGCCGCCTACTGTTTTTTGTTGAGAGGGTATATTGCGAAACATAACTTAGACGAAGCTGAGATATTTGCAAAACTCTGGACCGCAGGTGCCTGTGGTGGGGAACGAACGCGCTATTGTCCTTTCGGGAGACGCGTTCACCACCACACCATGCGTCGATCTTTTTGCCATCAGCAATCACCCGTCAACGGGATTGATCTGGGGAGTCCAAATCGTCATTGTACAATGTTAAGCTGACGCTATAGTTATAATCACAATTTTAACCTTTTTACTTGCCGCCTACTGTTTTTGTTGGCAGGGTATATTGCGAAACATAACTTAGACGAAGCTGGGATATTTGCAAAACTCTGGACCGCAGGTGCCTGTGGTGGGAGAACGAACGCGCTATTGTCCTTTCGGGAGACGCGTTCATCACCAGACCATGCGTCGATCTTTTTGCCATCAGCAATCACCCGTCAACGGGATTGATCTGGGGAGTCCAAATCGTCATTGTACCCTGTTAAGCTGACGCTATAGTTATAATCACAATTTTAACCTTTTTACTTGCCGCCTACTGTTTTTTGTTGGCAGGGTATATTGCGAAACATAACTTAGACGAAGCTGAGATATTTGCAAAACTCTGGACCGCAGGTGCCTGTGGTGGGGAACGAACGCGCTATTGTCCTTTCGGGAGACGCGTTCATCACCACACCATGCGTCGATCTTTTTGCCATCAGCAATCACCCGTCAACGGGATTGATCTGGGGAGTCCAAATCGTCATTGTACCCTGTTAAGCTGACGCTATAGTTATAATCACAATTTTAACCTTTTTACTTGCCGCCTACTGTTTTTGTTGAGCAGGGTATATTGCGAAACATAACTTAGACGAAGCTGGGATATTTGCAAAACTCTGGACCGCAGGTGCCTGTGGTGGGGAACGAACGCGCTATTGTCCTTTCGGGAGACGCGTTCATCACCAGACCATGCGTCGATCTTTTTGCCATCAGCAATCACCCGTCAACGGGATTGATCTGGGGAGTCCAAATCGTCATTGTACCCTGTTAAGCTGACGCTATAGTTATAATCACAATTTTAACCTTTTTACTTGCCGCCTACTGTTTTTTGTTGAGCAGGGTATATTGCGAAACATAACTTTCAGACGAAGCTGGGATATTTGCAAATCTCTGGACCGCAGGTGCCTGTGGTGGGGAACGAACGCGCTATTGTCCTTTCGGGAGACGCGTTCATCACCTGACCATGCGTCGATCATTTTTGCCATCAGCAATCACCCGTCAACGGGATTGATCTGGGGAGTCCAAATCGGCATTGTACCCTGTTAAGCTGACGCTATAGTTATAATCACAATTTTAACCTTTTTACTTGCCGCCTACTGTTTTTTGTTGAGCAGGGTATATTGCGAAACATAACTTTCAGACGAAGCTGAGATATTTGCAAAACTCTGGACCGCAGGTGCCTGTGGTGGGGAACGAACGCGCTATTGTCCTTTCGGGAGACGCGTTCATCACCAGACCATGCGTCGATCTTTTTGCCATCAGCAATCACCCGTCAACGGGATTGATCTGGGGAGTCCAAATCGTCATTGTACCCTGTTAAGCTGACGCTATAGTTATAATCACAATTTTAACCTTTTTACTTGCCGCCTACTGTTTTTGTTGAGCAGGGTATATTGCGAAACATAACTTAGACGAAGCTGGGATATTTGCAAAACTCTGGACCGCAGGTGCCTGTGGTGGGGAACGAACGCGCTATTGTCCTTTCGGGAGACGCGTTCACCACCAGACCATGCGTCGATCTTTTTGCCATCAGCAATCACCCGTCAACGGGATTGATCTGGGGAGTCCAAATCGTCATTGTACCCTGTTAAGCTGACGCTATAGTTATAATCACAATTTTAACCTTTTTACTTGCCGCCTACTGTTTTTGTTGAGCAGGGTATATTGCGAAACATAACTTAGACGAAGCTGGGATATTTGCAAAACTCTGGACCGCAGGTGCCTGTGGTGGGGAACGAACGCGCTATTGTCCTTTCGGGAGACGCGTTCATCACCAGACCATGCGTCGATCTTTTTGCCATCAGCAATCACCCGTCAACGGGATTGATCTGGGGAGTCCAAATCGTCATTGTACCCTGTTAAGCTGACGCTATAGTTATAATCACAATTTTAACCCTTTTTACTTGCCGCCTACTGTTTTTGTTGAGCAGGGTATATTGCGAAACATAATTTCAAGGAAGCTGAGATATTTGCAAAATCTCTGGACCGCAGGTGCCTGTGGTGGGGAACGAACGCGCTATTGTCCTTTCGGGAGACGCGTTCACCACCAGACCATGCGTCGATCTTTTTGCCATCAGCAATCACCCGTCAACGGGATTGATCTGGGGAGTCCAAATCGTCATTGTACCCTGTTAAGCTGACGCTATAGTTATAATCACAATTTTAACCTTTTTACTTGCCGCCTACTGTTTTTGTTGACAGGGTATATTGCGAAACATAACTTAGACGAAGCTGGGATATTTGCAAAACTCTGGACGGCAGGTGCCTGTGGTGGGGAACGAACGCGCTATTGTCCTTTCGGGAGACGCGTTCATCACCAGACCATGCGTCGATCTTTTTGCCATCAGCAATCACCCGTCAACGGGATTGATCTGGGGAGTCCAAATCGTCATTGTACCCTGTTAAGCTGACGCTATAGTTATAATCACAATTTTAACCTTTTTACTTGCCGCCTACTGTTTTTGTTGAGCAGGGTATATTGCGAAACATAACTTAGACGAAGCTGGGATATTTGCAAAACTCTGGACGGCAGGTGCCTGTGGTGGGGAACGAACGCGCTATTGTCCTTTCGGGAGACGCGTTCATCACCAGACCATGCGTCGATCTTTTTGCCATCAGCAATCACCCGTCAACGGGATTGATCTGGGGAGTCCAAATCGTCATTGTACCCTGTTAAGCTGACGCTATAGTTATAATCACAATTTTAACCTTTTTACTTGCCGCCTACTGTTTTTGTTGGCAGGGTATATTGCGAAACATAACTTAGACGAAGCTGGGATATTTGCAAAACTCTGGACCGCAGGTGCCTGTGGTGGGGAACGAACGCGCTATTGTCCTTTCGGGAGACGCGTTCATCACCAGACCATGCGTCGATCTTTTTGCCATCAGCAATCACCCGTCAACGGGATTGATCTGGGGAGTCCAAATCGTCATTGTACCCTGTTAAGCTGACGCTATAGTTATAATCACAATTTTAACCTTTTTTACTTGCCGCCTACTGTTTTTGTTGAGCAGGGTATATTGCGAAACATAACTTAGACGAAGCTGGGATATTTGCAAAACTCTGGACCGCAGGTGCCTGTGGTGGGGGAACGAACGCGCTATTGTCCTTTCGGGAGACGCGTTCATCACCAGACCATGCGTCGATCTTTTTGCCATCAGCAATCACCCGTCAACGGGATTGATCTGGGGAGTCCAAATCGTCATTGTACCCTGTTAAGCTGACGCTATAGTTATAATCACAATTTTAACCTTTTTACTTGCCGCCTACTGTTTTTGTTGAGCAGGGTATATTGCGAAACATAATTTCAGAGGAAGCTGAGATATTTGCAAAACTCTGGACCGCAGGTGCCTGTGGTGGGGAACGAACGCGCTATTGTCCTTTCGGGAGACGCGTTCACCACCAGACCATGCGTCGATCTTTTTGCCATCAGCAATCACCCGTCAACGGGATTGATCTGGGGAGTCCAAATCGTCATTGTACCCTGTTAAGCTGACGCTATAGTTATAATCACAATTTTAACCTTTTTACTTGCCGCCTACTGTTTTTGTTGAGCAGGGTATATTGCGAAACATAACTTAGACGAAGCTGGGATATTTGCAAAACTCTGGACGGCAGGTGCCTGTGGTGGGGAACGAACGCGCTATTGTCCTTTCGGGAGACGCGTTCATCACCAGACCATGCGTCGATCTTTTTGCCATCAGCAATCACCCGTCAACGGGATTGATCTGGGGAGTCCAAATCGTCATTGTACCCTGTTAAGCTGACGCTATAGTTATAATCACAATTTTAACCTTTTTACTTGCCGCCTACTGTTTTTGTTGAGAGGGTATATTACGAAACATAATTTCAAGGAAGCTGAGATATTTGCAAAACTCTGGACCGCAGGTGCCTGTGGTGGGGAACGAACGCGCTATTGTCCTTTCGGGAGACGCGTTCATCACCAGACCATGCGTCGATCTTTTTGCCATCAGCAATCACCCGTCAACGGGATTGATCTGGGGAGTCCAAATCGTCATTGTACCCTGTTAAGCTGACGCTATAGTTATAATCACAATTTTAACCTTTTTACTTGCCGCCTACTGTTTTTGTTGAGCAGGGTATATTACGAAACATAACTTTCAGACGAAGCTGAGATATTTGCAAAACTCTGGACCGCAGGTGCCTGTGGTGGGGAACGAACGCGCTATTGTCCTTTCGGGAGACGCGTTCATCACCACACCATGCGTCGATCTTTTTGCCATCAGCAATCACCCGTCAACGGGATTGATCTGGGGAGTCCAAATCGTCATTGTACCCTGTTAAGCTGACGCTATAGTTATAATCACAATTTTAACCTTTTTTACTTGCCGCCTACTGTTTTTTGTTGAGAGGGTATATTACGAAACATAATTTCAAGGAAGCTGAGATATTTGCAAAACTCTGGACCGCAGGTGCCTGTGGTGGGGAACGAACGCGCTATTGTCCTTTCGGGGAGACGCGTTCATCACCACACCATGCGTCGATCTTTTTGCCATCAGCAATCACCCGTCAACGGGATTGATCTGGGGAGTCCAAATCGGCATTGTACCCTGTTAAGCTGACGCTATAGTTATAATCACAATTTTAACCTTTTTACTTGCCGCCTACTGTTTTTGTTGAGCAGGGTATATTGCGAAACATAACTTAGACGAAGCTGAGATATTTGCAAAACTCTGGACCGCAGGTGCCTGTGGTGGGGAACGAACGCGCTATTGTCCTTTCGGGAGACGCGTTCACCACCACACCATGCGTCGATCTTTTTGCCATCAGCAATCACCCGTCAACGGGATTGATCTGGGGAGTCCAAATCGGCATTGTACCCTGTTAAGCTGACGCTATAGTTATAATCACAATTTTAACCTTTTTACTTGCCGCCTACTGTTTTTTGTTGAGCAGGGTATATTGCGAAACATAACTTAGACGAAGCTGAGATATTTGCAAAACTCTGGACCGCAGGTGCCTGTGGTGGGGAACGAACGCGCTATTGTCCTTTCGGGAGACGCGTTCATCACCACACCATGCGTCGATCTTTTGCCATCAGCAATCACCCGTCAACGGGATTGATCTGGGGAGTCCAAATCGTCATTGTACCCTGTTAAGCTGACGCTATAGTTGTAATCACAATTTTAACCTTTTTACTTGCCGCCTACTGTTTTTGTTGAGAGGGTATATTACGAAACATAATTTCAAGGAAGCTGAGATATTTGCAAAACTCTGGACCGCAGGTGCCTGTGGTGGGGAACGAACGCGCTATTGTCCTTTCGGGGAGACGCGTTCATCACCACACCATGCGTCGATCTTTTTGCCATCAGCAATCACCCGTCAACGGGATTGATCTGGGGAGTCCAAATCGTCATTGTACCCTGTTAAGCTGACGCTATAGTTATAATCACAATTTTAACCTTTTTACTTGCCGCCTACTGCTTTTTGTTGAGAGGGTATATTGCGAAACATAACTTAGACGAAGCTGAGATATTTGCAAAACTCTGGACCGCAGGTGCCTGTGGTGGGGAACGAACGCGCTATTGTCCTTTCGGGAGACGCGTTCATCACCAGACCATGCGTCGATCTTTTTGCCATCAGCAATCACCCGTCAACGGGATTGATCTGGGGAGTCCAAATCGTCATTGTACCCTGTTAAGCTGACGCTATAGTTATAATCACAATTTTAACCTTTTTACTTGCCGCCTACTGTTTTTGTTGAGCAGGGTATATTGCGAAACATAACTTAGACGAAGCTGAGATATTTGCAAAACTCTGGACCGCAGGTGCCTGTGGTGGGGAACGAACGCGCTATTGTCCTTTCGGGAGACGCGTTCATCACCACACCATGCGTCGATCTTTTTGCCATCAGCAATCACCCGTCAACGGGATTGATCTGGGGAGTCCAAATCGTCATTGTACCCTGTTAAGCTGACGCTATAGTTGTAATCACAATTTTAACCTTTTTACTTGCCGCCTACTGTTTTTGTTGAGAGGGTATATTACGAAACATAATTTCAAGGAAGCTGAGATATTTGCAAAACTCTGGACCGCAGGTGCCTGTGGTGGGGAACGAACGCGCTATTGTCCTTTCGGGAGACGCGTTCATCACCACACCATGCGTCGATCTTTTTGCCATCAGCAATCACCCGTCAACGGGATTGATCTGGGGAGTCCAAATCGTCATTGTACCCTGTTAAGCTGACGCTATAGTTGTAATCACAATTTTAACCTTTTTACTTGCCGCCTACTGTTTTTGTTGAGAGGGTATATTACGAAACATAATTTCAAGGAAGCTGAGATATTTGCAAAACTCTGGACCGCAGGTGCCTGTGGTGGGGAACGAACGCGCTATTGTCCTTTCGGGAGACGCGTTCATCACCACACCATGCGTCGATCTTTTTGCCATCAGCAATCACCCGTCAACGGGATTGATCTGGGGAGTCCAAATCGGCATTGTACCCTGTTAAGCTGACGCTATAGTTATAATCACAATTTTAACCTTTTTTACTTGCCGCCTACTGTTTTTGTTGAGAGGGTATATTACGAAACATAATTTTCAAGGAAGCTGAGATATTTGCAAAACTCTGGACCGCAGGTGCCTGTGGTGGGGAACGAACGCGCTATTGTCCTTTCGGGGAGACGCGTTCATCACCACACCATGCGTCGATCTTTTTGCCATCAGCAATCACCCGTCAACGGGATTGATCTGGGGAGTCCAAATCGTCATTGTACCCTGTTAAGCTGACGCTATAGTTATAATCACAATTTTAACCTTTTTACTTGCCGCCTACTGTTTTTGTTGAGCAGGGTATATTGCGAAACATAACTTAGACGAAGCTGAGATATTTGCAAAACTCTGGACCGCAGGTGCCTGTGGTGGGGAACGAACGCGCTATTGTCCTTTCGGGAGACGCGTTCATCACCACACCATGCGTCGATCTTTTTGCCATCAGCAATCACCCGTCAACGGGATTGATCTGGGGAGTCCAAATCGGCATTGTACCCTGTTAAGCTGACGCTATAGTTATAATCACAATTTTAACCTTTTTACTTGCCGCCTACTGTTTTTTGTTGAGAGGGTATATGACGAAACATAGTTTCAATGAAGCTGAGATATTTGCAAAACTCTGGACCGCAGGTGCCTGTGGTGATGAACGAACGCGCTATTGTCCTTTCGGGAGACGCGTTCACCACCACCATGCGTCGATCTTTTGCCATCAGCAATCACCCGTCAACGGGATTGATCTGGGGAGTCCAAATCGTCATTGTACCCTGTTAAGCTGACGCTATAGTTATAATCACAATTTTAACCTTTTTACTTGCCGCCTACTCTTTTTGTTGGCAGGGTATATACGGAACATAACTTAGACGAAGCTGAGATATTTGCAAAACTCTGGACCGCAGGTGCCTGTGGTGGGGAACGAATGCGCTATTGTCCTTTCGGAAGACGCGTTCATCACCACACCATGCGTCGATCTTTTTGCCATCAGCAATCACCCGTCAACGGGATTGATCTGGGGAGTCCAAATCGTCATTGTACCCTGTTAAGCTGACGCTATAGTTATAATCACAATTTTAACCCTTTTACTTGCCGCCTACTCTTTTTTGTTGGCAGGGTATATTGCGGAACATAACTTAGACGAAGCTGAGATATTTGCAAAACTCTGGACCGCAGGTGCCTGTGGTGGGGAACGAATGCGCTATTGTCCTTTCGGAAGACGCGTTCATCACCACACCATGCGTCGATCTTTTTGCCATCAGCAATCACCCGTCAACGGGATTGATCTGGGGAGTCCAAATCGGCATTGTACCCTGTTAAGCTGACGCTATATTTATAATCACAAACTTCGTCTAAGTTATGCTTCGCAACATTCCCTGCCATCAAAAAGAGTAGGTGGTAAGTAAAAAGGTTAAAATTGTGATTATAACTATAGCCTCAGCTTAACTGGGTGGAATGCCGGTTTGTGCTCCCCAGGCCATTCCAGTTAACAGGTGATTGCTGAAGGCAAAAAGATCGAAGAACTAGCTGAGAGAGAGGCGAAACGAAGGACCCGCATGGTGTGGTGGTGAACGCGTCTCCCGAAAGGACAATAACGCGTTCGTTCCCCACCATAGGCACCTGCGGTCCAGAGTTTTGCAAATATCTCGGCTTCCTTGAAATTATGTTTCGCAATATACTCTGCCAACAAAAAGAGTAGGCGGCAAGTAAAAAAGGTTAAAATTGTGATTACAACTGTAGCGTCAGCCTAACTGGGTCCAATGCGGATTTGGACTCCCCAGATCAATCCCGTTGACGGGTGATAGCTGATGGCGAAAGGTCGACGCATGGTCTGGTGGTGAACGGGTCTCCGGAAAGGACAATAGCGGGTTCGTTCCACACCATAGGCACCTGCGGTCCAGAGTTTTGCAAATATCTCGGCTTCCTTGAAATTATGTTCCGCAATATACTCTGCCAACAAAAAGAGTAGGCGGCAAGTAATAAGGTTAAAATTGTGATTATAACTGTAGCGTCAGCCTAACTGGGTCCAATGCCGATTTGGGCTCCCCAGATCAATCCCGTTGACGGGTGATTGCTGATGGCAAAAAGATCGACGCATGGTGTGGTGGTGAACGCGTCTCCGGAAAGGACAATAGCGCGTTCGTTCCCCACCATAGGCACCTGCGGTCCAGAGTTTTGCAAATATCCCAGCTTCGTCTAAGTTATGTTTCGCAATATACCCCTGCCATTAAAAAGAGTAGGCGGTAAGTAAAAAGGTTAAAATTGTGATTATAACTGTAGCCTCAGCTTAACTGGGTCCAATGCCGATTGGTGACTGCACTGTGCACGGTTAACAAAGACATAAATGAAGCACTAGATAAACACTATGCTGCAGATTTTTTCTTTTCTAGGAATCCATATTACATATTGTGCTGAATACAGCACTGTTTTAATTCCGCTTGTTTCAACACATCCATCATGCTCGAAGATCTTTCTGATTTTCGCATGAATTCTACTGCTACTTGAGAGTTTTTTTCTCCTTCATGAATACCATATGAAAGCTGGTTAAGTTGACTGTTTCTGGATTACTGAGTTAGCTGTGCTACAGCTTTCTCAGGTCATCACCAAGAAGTCAGGCTTTGTAGATCAGAGAATGCTCTTTTCAGACCTGTCTGTTATCCGTTTGCCGACTTCGGAATAAACGGAGGCTTGCTTGCGCAGTGAAGGGTTCAACCACCAGTTATACACTGATTATTGCACGGCCCCTCTAACCAGTACGCTTCCAGCCTCATGGTAGATCGCAGACTCAAAGCAGCAAAACTGAACATCGTTACCAGAAGAAGCTCAAACATCAGCTCGTAAAACCCTTGAGGCGTTTTGGATAAAAGGATAGAAGGATAAAGCTCTCGGCGTTGATCAATCCCTGAGGGATGCGCCATGCGCTCGACTTCATTAAGCATCGTTGGAGGTGATTCAATGCATATATGACCTTCACAATGACTCACGGTGGCCTATCGATGTATCGAGCCACTGCTGCTAACCTCCCAGACAAGTCTGTCACCAATTTGCCGACCCCGGAGGGACCAACCACTGCGCGTTTTTGATAATTCCCAAATTCCAAAAAATTGACCGCAAGAAAGACAATCCTAGAATGGACCGCAAAAAGACTGTCTTGTGATAACGCATGATTTACTTCCATTTCTCAGGTCGATTTTTTTGGCCAAAGCCAGATACATTTCTCGCCTGTGTAAGATTGTGTACGTCTGGTCTCCACCAACACGGTGGGTGTTTGAAAAAAAGCTGTTTGTTCTACCAGTGCAAATTTATGTGTTGTAATATGTTTGTTGATGGTATGAAAGTTTTTTGGTTGAATAGATTTCATGTCAATTTGACCTTTCGAGGCTCTGAAGAAAGCGAAACCGCCGAAGCGTCAAATATTCTCTGTTAAAAAACTACTGCAATAACATCTTGTTTGCTCATCGAGAAAAACGGAAAATGTCAAGTCTTTGCCTTAAGATTTAATTCAACTTATCTGCTAACTGTAACGCAAGTTGAAGCCGTTTTATTGGAATATAATTGTGGAATAAAAAATATATAAGTGGTGCTTTGCATTTTCGCTACCATTGTATTTATTGTAATCATGCTGTATTTCTGTACAGCTATTGGATTTGCAGATTTTCAAACTGGATGGAAAAACTTTATTTCATTTAAAACACCAGTGTGCCAAGGGAAAAGGGAAAAAATCTTGCACATAACTGTAAATACACAGTGCAGTCACCAATCTGACCCTACATTACCAATATAGACGTTTAGTTGAGAATTCGGTGTTGCATTTACGATCGATGGTGTGTCGGTTTTCTATAAATAATGATGAAGGTTTTTACGCTTCGAAATCTTGAACGCAGTTAGTCCCTGCTACGTAAGTGTAAATTTTTTTACATAAACGCTTTTTTTCGGAGACTAAATTTCATCTCTCCCAACGGTTCACCGCCTTATCGTGGCTGGGAGGTGTTCATGGGTGTCGGGCTGCATCTGTACAGAGGGTGGATTCGGAACCCCTCGCAAGGTCCCCCTAGCCGAGGAGTCCGGCGTTTCCATCAGGAAGCCTAGCTAAGAGTAAACCAGTACCAGGTTCCACCACCGTCCTGGTATCAAAAAACGCATGGTGGGAAAATCTCCTCTGATCCACAAGGGCTGCGACCGCCTGTGGTGGTGAAGACCTGAGGCAGACTTTGGCCATCCTGACCTCGGTATTCCAGGGAACCACAGTGGCTCAGCCTGCAAGTCTCCGAAAAACTGAGAATATGCTGGGACCCGCATAACCATTGAGGACGGGCCCCAGCATAATTCAAGTATCAAGTAACAAGTAAGTAAATTTTATCTGCCTAACTAGCGTCAAACAAATCTCACCTGAATGAGCGCTTTATGTACACATTGT
The DNA here is from genome assembly GCA_018806985.1 of Angiostrongylus vasorum. Taxonomy (NCBI): domain Eukaryota; kingdom Metazoa; phylum Nematoda; class Chromadorea; order Rhabditida; family Metastrongylidae; genus Angiostrongylus; species Angiostrongylus vasorum. The sequence goes on from JADANN010000247.1 coordinate 31,264, forward strand.
AAAATCTGAGACCATTTCTCACGTGTATAAAGATTGCGATATTCGGGTTGTTCAGAGATTTCATTCAGTTCTTCTATAGTACACGCCATTAAAAGTTGTTGTCTCAACATCGGATCCCGCATAATCAATTGTCGCCATCTACCTAAAACTGTTAACACACGTGTTTTCATCAACACTTCTTTTTTGGCTTTCTTGTACTATTATTTTAGCAGTAAGCTCAATAACAATATAACAACAATTTTTTTCTGATTGGATTGGAATCCTAGCGGCTTTAGGATTTTTTCCGAGATGCGCACAGTTGGGACGTAAAATTACATTGGACCCGCCTAGCTCCTGCTCTGTCAGTTTTTCGAGCTCCAAATCCTCGAATGGCTAATACACACTTTTTCCAGCACCTCTATGGTTGAAATATCACGTCGTTCGACTAGAAGATCACCTAAAAATCTTGATGAGATTTACAAAGTTTACAAAAAAAATTTACAAAGTCATATATAAAAAGGTTCCGCTTCTAAGTCTACGTTATTGCATACTTACCTCTATGAGAACCATCAGGCTTTACCATGTTCCAGCTGTCTCAGCAGCATGATATATTTCTGTTATGGATCTATAGGATGATACTCCTGAATCTTCTAGACATCCAGATTCTTGGTCCTCAGATGTCACCTATAACGTTCGTGATTTTAATGTAGAATAAGTGATTCTCTACATTTATACAAACCTTGAGGCTACCAATGGGTGCTACCCTATTCACAGGCGATCCAGCTATTAGGCACTGTCTCCACTCTAAGTAACTTTTTGGAAGTATTTGTTGTAACAAAAAAACTTGTACCAAGGATGTAAAAAAACACTGTTTATCCCAAATTAACTAAGACTAGCTTCAAAAAAGTCCGACAAAAGAATAGACAGGACAAAGCTGGATATCAATATCAAGAATCTTTTAGTAGTTGAACAATTAGCATTTGTATATTTCGAGGCTTAGATTACCACCCACATCGGTATCAACGTCAACGCCTCGCTCACTGAAGATGTCGGTTTCTGTTGAATTCTAAGCGCGATTCGTATTGATTTCGTTGACTATTTCTTTCGTGAATGCGTTCGTTGAACGTATTCTTCAAGATTTGACCTGAAAATAAATGAAATCAAGCGAACAACTAAGGGTTTGTGAAACCATCCGTATGCAGATGCAGTTTCGAATTTCAGCCCTTTCAACTTAAAGCGATTTGTTCTTCCAACCATTTAAATACTTTCCACTTGCCTATTTGTAAGCTCTTAGCATATTAAGTGCTAATTGGTCAAAACAAGGACAAGGAGCTTATTCGTTCAATCCTTATGCGTTATAAAGCAAGTATTATACATAGCCAGTTGGTGACCACACATAACCCCTTATCTCGCATCTCAAAACGCGTTGATTAGATTTTTTGACTAGACGGCTAGTGATCCCACATGTATGCGTTCGGTGATGACAAGGACACACGGAGGCTTTACCTATGTCCATTTAGCTACTCGGTGACTATTGGAGTTATCGGTTATGTGGACGAGTTCATTTAATCATAACTTTTGTAACAAGGTTTTTAAATATTTATACCTCAAGTTCATAGCACTGGAACTTGCACGATCCGCAGTACTAAGCTGGTCGACTCTATTTCCCTTGCTCAAGAGTGGGTGCAGTGGCTTCAAATTGTTTTCGTCCACGAAATACTGAAGGTCCATAATGTGATTCATTCTAAATAATAAGAAGTGTTTGTTTCACCATTGCAATTTCTTTTCATGGTGAATGATTTTAATGGTGCTTACACTACAATCCCTTGAAGAACAATATTGCTCCCTCATCGATTGTGATGCATCCTCCTGACAACACGTAACATCACTTGAAAGAAATCGTTCGAAGAAAATCTGTCGAAAAGTTTTAGTAAAAACCTATCACTATTTCTTCCAGAGTTTTTCTTGAAAATTCCTCGAGGTTTTGCTGATGGTATCGATGAAGCACTGCGTGTTGCTTGCGCAGTCGATGACGTCTCCTGCGATTCAGCTGGCGAAACAGCAGTTGAGTCCTTACGTCGTCTGCGTATACCAAATTTACGGAGTTATACACTTTATTAGATTAAACAGATATTTTTGTAGACAATGTAAAAAAGACAAAAAATACGTACTCTGATGTGGAATTAAGATGGTCGGGATGATTGGCTTGACCACTTCCCCACCAAAGATTGTGAGCGCTGTCTTTGTTAGATCCTATGCAAACATTTAAACAGCATAAATATTGTGAAATATAGGTAGGTTATTTTAGCCAACTGCTGCATTGTAGTTGTCCACAGCACACTCATGACTCACGACCAGCGTAGTGTAATGAGTGAGCGCGAGATACGGTACATAAGTGGAAGCAAAAAATTACCCGCTGGTATGCCGACAAGTAACTTCGACCGGTTCTCATTAGCTATATGACGTCTTCGTAAGCAGACATAAAGACAGGAAAGAATGCATAAAGCCAGTAGTACCGCTCCAAGTAATATCGGTAGAAGCCATGCTGAGAGATTATGACTGGTTCGACCACGTTGGTGAGATCCTGCTCCAGCGCTGAATTTTATTCATAATAGTCTTGAATCTCAAAAATCTAGTCATCTCTTTTTTGAGTACTAAGTTATGTCTGACAACTGCAGGTGGTTTTGAACAGTGTGCTTCTAACAGAATAAATAAAGAAAAGGGTAAAGCTCTCGGCGTTGATCAATCCCTGATGGAGGCGCCATGCATTCGACTTCATTAAGTATCGTTGGAGGTGACTGATTGCATATCTGGCCTTTACAATGACTCACGGTGGCCTATCGATGTATCGAGCCAGTGTTGCTATCCTCCCAGACAAGTCTGGTACCAATTTTCGAACCCCGAAGGGATGGAAGGCTTGGTGGGCCATGGGCGCGGAGATCAATTCCTCGTGTGTGTTGTAGGGCGCCTCCCACTACTGCGCCACACGTACCACTTCTCTTGTGGAATACTAGGGCAAAAACTCAGCACAGAAATAGCATGTGAGGATTTCTTATTTTAGATCTTAGAGTTCCGTGAAAAACCTAGTTTCCTAAGTGCATCTACCTGTCTGTATTAGTGTTGCTCTCGATTCTGGCGGCATTCTCAGCAGGTTCTCCATCGAAACCTCTATCACTATTATCATTGATGCTCTGAGTGGAATCAATTCTGGTCTGATTTGTGACACGTGACGGCGACAGAGGGGTTATTGCATTCGGACCACCATGGCGAGCATCTAATAAATTGCTCAACTCACTATTATGTTCTGAAACCTGAATAATCCCATACCAAAAACTTTCGACAATTTCAGAGAATTCATGAAACATTGTTCTGTCCAAAGAACTTAATAAATACACTTATAGGCATGCCACTTGCGAAATGTAATTGTTCCTAAGCGGATCTCACTTTGATGGATCGAATGCACTTCGTATAGACGCAAAACTACAACACGCCTTATTTTTCTGAAAATTGCACATATGTAATATTTATTTCTCCCAACGGTTTACCGCCTCATCGTAGCTGGGAGGTGTTCCTGGGTGTACGGCTGCGATGTACAGCGGGGGATTCATCCCTCTAGCAGGGTCTCCCAAGCTGTGAAAGAGTCCAGTGTTTCCATCAGGAGAGTAAACTTATAACAAGATCCCTGCTAAGAGTAAAATAATGGCAGGATCCATCACCGTCCTGGTATCAAACAAGTCGCATAATGGCAAACCCTTTCTCTGATCCACAAGGACTGCGACTTCCTGTGGTGGTGATGACCTGAGGCAGACTTTGGCCACCCTGTCCTCGGGAATCTAGGGAGCTATGGTGGCTAAACTAGCAAATCTCCGAAGAATGGAGATTATGCTGCAGCCCGCACAACTAGTAAGGACGGGCCATGCAAGCATCCAGGTAAGTATAATACGTATTACGTTATATAATTGAAGGATAAAGAATAAAGCGTTCGGCCTTGATCAATCCCTGAGGGATTGATTAGATGCGTATCTGATCTGTAATGTTCGGTGGCCTACCAATCTATCAATTCCGTGCTATTGTCCTCCAAGATAATTCTGTTACAAAATCTTCGACCCCGGAAGATAGGAAGACTAGGTGATATTAGGGCGCTGGAGCGAACCAGTGGTCATGTGTGCTTTGTAGAGCACCTCTATCCATCATGCTACAAACGCTGTTACATAGCTACAAATGCTACCTTCAGAACGTGTGTTAGCATTCTGTTGTTTGAGGAATTCCTCTAGATGAGCACCAAAATTAACGACATCAAGTCCTCCTAAATTCTTCCTATCCTGAAAGAAAGAAGAAGATGTTTGATGTTGTGATAATGTCTAAACGATTTGGACAAATGCAGAGAAATAATAAGCGCTGAGGAAAAGATGGTAATTATTTGAGGAAGAAATTGCACGATGGATCGAAAACAATGCGATTTTACACAATAGACTTTCAAAAATGAACAGTGTTTTGGCTTATCAGTCCTAGAATGTACAATGTATTGGTATTTCTCTGAGGAACGGATTCTCCTGTTTTCAAAAAAAGAAAAAAAATGAGTGGTGGATGTATAGTTAGGTTTCCAGTTGTGCTACGTTCTTACTGAAGTGCGGGTTAGAAAACCTTGCAGAATCCAACTTTACAGCTGGCTAATTATGTGGGAAAAGAAATTTTCTAAAACACAGTGCTTATCATTTCTCATACCAATAAATGTTCTGTGATCGTTTAATTGTCGAACAATTATAACTACATGACCTGGATTCCATCCGTGATTGCGAACGTTGCAGAACCAAGTTTCCCTGCACCATTAGATGAATGTGGAATTCCTGTTAGTGTATGTGTTGTCGGTACTATTGCTCGAATTGGTAAGTTAGCCGACGGCGAAACATCGCTAAATTTGAGGAAGAAAAATTAATGAAAAGTGGAAAAAAAAGAACAGCCTCCTAGAAATAGAAAGCATTTTAAAAAGCTTTCATTTGCGTTGAAACCAATTCTAGTGTTATTTGGAGAGCTCTGCGCTTCTCTTCTTCTTCTTCTTCTTCTTCTTCTTCTTCTTCTTCTTCTTCTTCTTCTTCTTCTTCTTCATCTTCTTCTTCTTCTTCTTTTTTCTTCTTCTTCTTCTTCTTTTTCACCACACTTACAAATACACTTCCTATTTACTTCTGGGCAGAAGCTTTAAATTGAAGCCTTTTACTTCCTAGCCAGTAATTCTACCTTGTCTTCTGTTAAACCTTTCCATTATAGGTAAGAACAATGAACTATAATCTAAATATTTAGACCTTTCTATATTGAAATTCGGATTGATGAAAGGCAATGGCAGTGTTTCGACTTCAGGTAAACCATAGACACATTTTACAGTGAGGGTTTGATCACCCTGTAGAATTACAGCTGGATTTTTGTCCGATTCGAATACGATTTTGAAATACTCCAGGTGCTGGCTGGAAAGCATAATGTTCACAGATTGTCATTTGTGAAGAACGTAAACTGCTTTTTTATGGGTAAAAAAATTGATTAAAATGGAAATTCCAAGCGTACCATTTGAGTAAGGCACGGATCATTGAAAACGGCGATTTCGATCACATATTGAGTTTCGCCATTTCCTCGCAAACGGCATTCTGGTCGTCCTTGAAAAAAATATGGTTGTGAAGTTGTGATTAAGTAGCCAATTTTACAAGAAAAGGTGTTTCTTTTCGGGTATGCCATGTACAATGATCATGTAGGCTCCCTTCAATGCACATGATTGTTGGTTTGACCGCGCCCCACAAGCTAACCAAGCTTTTGTGGTCCGGAAATTTGATCTAGGAAGATAAAAGAAGTGGATTAATAGAATGGAATTCCATGGAAAATCATTGTGTAGCAGCTGCACGTTCAATGTCCTCTACAATGCTACAAATGGAGTCGAACTCTTGACGTGTACCCTAAAGATTGATCGACACTGTATATTTTATATTTATTCTATTCTTTGTTTTTGAATTCTTTACTAGGACAAAATTTACTTACGGGAATAGGTCAGATTGCACATTCATAATTGAACTGGAGAAGTTCAAAGCCATATAAACTCATGACCAGTTGGGGACTAAAGACAGCCTATAGTCATGAAGAAGTTGTTGGTGTTACACTAGATATTGCATGGAAAATTAGTGGAAAAAGGAAACCTCTACCTTTTCGAGGACGGCATACTAAAAAAGTTACGACCCTCTACTAAAATGAGGGGTGGGATGGTCAGTGTGCACCTAGTGTTAGCGCAGACAGCCACATTTGAACAATGTGTGTAGTGGTAGCTATACACTGCGAGAAAAATTATCCTATACCTGAAACGCCGACCACAATCCAGTCCGTAAATTTCCCGTTTGCATAGTAATTCGGATTGAATTTCACTTCTATTGTGATAAGTTGTGAGCCACAATGTGGTGTTACTGAAATAGTAGACATGAATAAATAGAAAAAAAGCTCAAGTGCAACGCCTTCAATTTTCCGCTAATCATCAATCATGAAATGCTGAAGTTTATGACTGCTCTTATTTTTCTTGTTTTCTTTGTGAAAGTTCCCGGTGTTTTGTTCGATAAATGGTGAAAGCCACCCTTTTCCTCTAAGAAATAGGTTTGGCCGTAATTTCAATGAAAATGCTGAAAGCCCTCCTATACAAACACTATAGTGTAACTATAAATGTATATTCGTTGGAGAAGAAGTTATTTGGGTCAAAAGCAAGAGTGGAAGCTCGAAAATCCTATTGAGACACGCTCTATTTGCACCAAGATGTTTTTTAAAAAACTAGTTTTTTTTATTTGTCTGATTCTGCACCGAAAGTGTACTGAAAATATCCTACTAATTTTTCTCTCCCTCCATCAAGTACACACTGCGATTTCGTTGTTTTTAAACAATGTCAGCTCTCGAGCACAGATAGGCAGTGAAAAAGATGAATTTCAATGTCTGTAAGGCCCTAGATGGGATTTTGGACACGCTAACAAAGCCTCTTATTCCTCCATGACCGAAAAAATTGTACTATGCTTCTTTTGGAAAAGATGTCTTCACGCCGTAAAGCCTGCGGTCCTCCTATGGTGAGGACATGGGTGACCCCTAGCAGAACAGTCCCAGAATGCCAGGAAAAAGAACTTATTTGACCCACAATTAACGATATTCATGAAAAATACAAAAATCCTCAAGCAGCAGACGGATTCCACACCCATATCAGAAGACCCTCTCTACAACGGATGCGATGAAACGAATCGATTGACAAAAGTGCTGGTAACCTCTCAATATGTGACAATACTTAGTTTTTTTTTCTCATTTAGTATGGGCAAACAGATCAATATCTTAACATTTGCAAAGATATTTAAAATACCGCCCACACCAGCTTTCAATCTAGATCGAAACTTAGATAACTGATTTCAATGAGTTCCCCACTACCGCGATCTGTTTACCATCCCTACACGCTTAAAGAGCTATCGATGGACACTAGAGACAGGATATTCATAGCTGTCCAACTACAGAGTGCACAGTAGTGGGTTCATCTCCACAGGGCAAAATCGCCAAACTTACTCTAACTTCTGATGCCCAGTGAATCATGAAAAATACGAAATCGAATGTTGGTCATTAAAAGATAATGATATCGCTGTATTGGAAAACCAACTTAATTAGGGATGCGTACCAAGAGCTTTGGTTTTTTCAACGACCCCGTGAAACAGGACTTTGTCATTTTCATAAATCGATGAGTTGCTCGCGTACAAGACTTGTAACATGCTATGAATTGCTGCTCTTTATAGAACAGTGCAGTTTTTTTTGCAATGAGGGATATCTGCCATTTGAAAAAGATCTTGAATAAAAACTTTTTAGGGATGTGACAGCTACCTCAACAGAGCTATTCACATTTTGTGGTCACTTTTTACAAAGTCATTCCACGTCAGCATGTGGGGACTATAATAAAAAATGAGAACGAAGATCGCTCTGTTTACGAACACAGGCTAATTAAAACTATTGATTCGAAAAATCCACGGATCGTTACCGTCCGTTGAGAGTGGTGGTTGGAGAAGGCAGGTACTCACTATAATTTGCACTCGGGCGCCGGTAATTGGCCCGGCTATGGCCCCAGCAGGTTGGTTTGCTCCCACGGTTTGACTGCACAACGAGAAGTCCTTGGACAGTTGGATATTTATTTAGTTAGAAAAATTAGCTACTGTGTATCGGATTTCGCTTACCTTGGACACGAGGTGGTATTGAGAATTGAGACCGGACGAAATCGAGACAGAGAAAATAAGCTATAGTAATATATATCATGGCATGAATCGTCGTTGTAACATCTTGTTTACCAACTTTTAATGTTGTGTAAAGTGGATATCGGAAAAAAAAATAGTTTGGCAAAATGTGGTAAGAAGAGACAATGAATGTTTTGCGGATCCAAGGAAATCATAGACCAAAGAGTGGTTCTCTAAGAAAACGGATGATAAAATTGAAAACGTGACAACAGATAGAAAACGTATGTTAAGAGAGGGAGAGGGCGCTTGTGGCGCAGTGGTTAGATTCGCCCCTGCAATACACTTGGCTTTGATACAGAGCCCCAGAGTCAACAAGTTTGCTACTTCTACGAGTCGGCAAAATGACGTCAGACCCGTCTGAGAGGACAGCAGCACTGACTCGATATACAGGTAGGCGAGCTCGAGTCACTGTATAGGTCACATATGCATTCAATCACCTCTAACTATAAAGGCAAATGCATGGTGCATCCTTCAGGGAATTGGTCAAGGATGAATGCTTTAGCTTTTTATTTTGACAGAGAAAGAGAGATTTCGAGAATGCGATTTAAGAACTCATGTATATAAATCTGCTTCAATTGAGCCAGTTTTTGTGGAATTAGGTACGGTAGTCCAGAAATTCGTATGGTTAGCTATGCGTCGCAAGTTGTGGAAGCCAGATTACTTCGACTAGAAATGTTGGTACCCTATATTTTGGAACTACAACAGCCTTGTGTAACCTTTTATTTAATCGTCTATTCAGGTTTCGTAACTGTTTCTTCCCTAGAAGTTTATGTACTTCTTTAGAGAAGATTGCGGCTCAGTCATTCCTCAGACTCAGACTCCAAACGTCGGTGAATTGGTATTGTTAGCAAGTTGTCACAAGAACTTTTACTTATCACCCAATTTGTAATATTTCCTCAATATATGGCACATTCTCCGTGATCTTGGACAGTTGTTCCATTGAAGACTCCTCTATACACAAACAGGTTAGTCGAGACCATAAAAATCCTATGATGAACCAAAAAAAGAACTCTTCCTATATCTAGATTTGCAATAATTCCATGCACATGCTATGACTTGATATCAGTAATATTGATATGGAAAATGGGAGAACGAGGGAAGTGAAATTCGAATTCAAGAAAAAGAAATGGAAAGGAAATTGGAGAATAACGAACAAATAGAAAGAAAACGAGAGATTAGATCATTTCGGAGTGGTTGGCGCTATATGTAGAATATTGGAAAGCAATAAGGAAATATCAAATAAAAAAGTTTTACAGTGAAAAGGTGTTTCGAGCTTCTGACGATTTATGGTAGAAGATGCAGAATTACTATGGGATTAACAGCACTCGGAAGTGCTGTGGCATATCGCTGGCCAACTAGGGAGAGGGCGGCACTCTAGGGCGACAAGCTCGCTGTGACACGAACGAATCACGTTCCAAGGTCGTCGACGTATTGTAAATCAACAAAGGCAAATGTGAGTCCTCATCAAATCTGCTGAAGCAGATCATCATCCACGTGACCGACAACAACACCCACAAACCCATTAATCGCGCTCGACTGCAATGGGATTGTAAAGATTGCGACTGAGTGATGCAGAGGAATGAAGTTGAAAGCCCTACTTTGTAGCAAACACTAATCAACAAATTTCCTGCTTAGATAAAAAGTGGCTTCGATAAAAAAAACTGCGTACATCACAATATTTGTCAGAAAAGGATGCATTAAAAAGCGACTGCATATGATACTACACTAGTTGTACTGTTTTATAAAGACAAATTCTTGGCCCAAATATTCTGTGAACCGGAAAGTGGTGTCAACATCGTGCTCAAAGGTTAGTTGAAACTGCTCCAAAGTGCGGAATATTTTTTCGACCAAGAGATTTTCTAAGCAACTCCGATCAGTTGAGAAAAGTGAAAAAACATCACTGAAAGAATATCGTGTTACACTTACGGACAAACACATGGCGAGGTGAAATATATAATTATGCTTCGAATGGTCCCATGTTTACTGGTAATAGTCCTCTCTCTATGAACGAAGGACATTGAACATCCAAGTAAACAAAGACGAAATGCAAGAAATTCCTATATAGATAGCTGAGTGCAGAAATACGTTGTTCATACTCGACAATGTCAAATATTATGGAAGCGATTGAGGGCGCGTACGATATGAGTAATCGTCGGTGATTAACACCGATCATCTAAACGATAAACATCTATGATCCTTCACAATATTTTACTTTTTATTTTTAAATAAAAGGTGAAACATTGTGAATTCAACTACAGCCTCAGCTTAACTGGGTTTAATGCCGATGTGGGCTCCCAGATCAATCCCGTTGACGGGTGATTGCTGACGGCACAGATCGATAGAACTAGCTGTGAGACAGGCGAAACAGAGAAGGACCCTGCATGTGTGTGGTGGTGAACGTTACTCCCCGGAAAGGACAATAGCGCGTCTGTTCCCCACCGCAAGCACCTGCGGTCCGGAGTTTTGCAAATATCTCAGCAATCTTGTGACTGTGATCCTTATTCTCTGCATCAAAAATTAGAAACATGCTTGAAGTTATGGCGTTATGGTACACAAGACGATACCGGGCCCATCGGCATAGTCTTTACAAGCTTTTGTGAGCCAATGAAGACGAACAGATGTAGTTCATTCTATCGCACTTTTTCGTCACTCCGGAAATCTTTTTCAGTTTTTCTTGCATAAATCGCAAAATGTGTGACTACCTACATTCAACTATCCTTAACCTTCTAACTGACTTGTACGAGCATTTGACGGGTAAATAAATGAACGATCGATCGTAAATACCACAAAAGAAGGTGGTTACCACAAAGAGAAGCCTTGCCAATATCAGTTTTTCCAATAACGTAAGAAAATGTCTTCGAATATGTTCACCAAGCACGTTTTTGGTTATATTACACTCGATCTCTCAATAGAGACTAAGGGCTGGTTAGCACGACAAAAATAGTACAGAAAGCATAGAAGTATTCATCGAATGTTTGTTTTAGTCAGAGTTTTCTTGTCATTTCTATAAGAGCAGTAAGAGAAATCTATGACATGAGTGTCATTATAAAAAGATTATAAACACTGTAGGAGTAGTGTCTAATAAGTAACCTTAGTGAAGAGTGATCAGTGCAACAACAAATTATTCCACTTTAAAGCCTAAACGATTCTTATTAAGCAATTTCAAAGCATGAAATCAATTGAAACCAATTTTGATTAATGGATTCAGCTTTCCATAAAAATAATAAAAAACTGGTTAAAAATAAAAGAATGGGTGAAGGAAATTCATATAGAAGATGAATGCGTTGAAAGGCGATTCGTAATTGTAGAGCGCAGTCATCGTCAACCAGTGGGGCGTCGTCAACCAGAAGTGGACCAAGAGCAGAGGAACAGCTATTGGGATCGCTCACGAATATAATGATAGAGGAAAACGAGCTTACGAAGGAGATTAATTTGGTGAATTCAGAGTGAAATAGCTGTGGCAATAAATAAGGTTGCTTCATGAACTTTACTTCTTTTTAGTACTTCAAAGTAACTTGTTCCTATAGTATACAACGATATTAGACGGTCATGTGTATGACTTTCTTCCAGCGTTTCAAAACACTGCAGAAAACGTTTGTTATGTCACAATATTATAAAATTTTATAACGTGCTGCGTTTCTGCAGAGAGATGTTCTAAGTCTACAAAGAACATTATTGAACGAGGTAGAGTCAATACGAATAGTTTCGTAATTGTGAATCTCGAAGTCGTTCCAGTCGCAAAAGTTTAATATCTGCTGTGGTCATATTATCACTGGTAACACGAACGCTTTTAGTGGATTACTGTTTGCCTATAAGAAGTTACAACTTGTTGTCAATTAGACCTTCAAGTGATAAATATCTATGTTAAATGCAATTTTTGAACTATCCTTTTATTCTAACCGTTAATGGAAACGTCTTCCAAGCATGAAAATTTAAAGAAAACAAAGGGAAACGTGTAAAATGTTCTATTGACTGGTCATCAGGTATTTATCGAATATAAAGAACAAGTCGAATAGAAATATGGCAGTATAGGGGTACGACTGGTAATAAATTAGAAGGGATTTGCATGGATTCATAGAACCTTCGTTGAACGGAAAAAAAACCGATGACCAAAAAATGAGAAAGAGTAAAGAAAATAAATTATGTTGATAATTTGTGCTTTTATTAACAATAATATCTTTGATGAATCACTATTGAAGACGATTGCTTTTTTGTTATTTAATGAGTGAAGGTCGTTTCGCAACGCAGCTGGATCACACTGTCTTAACTTTTATATTCTGCCTATTCTTTTTCCATGGTAGGGTATTATGTAAAATATAACGACAAATGATGTTGAGATATGTGGGAAATTCGGAACCTCAAGCGAGTCTTGAACCCACGATTACCCTTGTTTGCTCGCGTGGCCATCCACTATCCCAAGCGAGATGTTTGCTTTGACTTCCCCTCACCCAACGTTTTACCCCAAATTAGTTCAACGCAAGGTTCAACATTGAAACATCGCTGACCCACGTTCTCAGCGCATGCATGGATGTACGTGATTGAAACCTGCCGCAAACTAACAATATTGTGTTTATATCGGCTTCGTCTGAACCGACATCCACTTGAGCGACTCGCTACTCCATTGCTCAAGACTGCTAATTTCATTGCAGTAGTATTTAGAAAAAAAACTGGAAACGAGAGTAAAAGATTACTAAGGTCTGCTCAAGCTTTTTTAAATATTTGATCGTATCAGCTGTCTATCAGCAACAGTTCGCACTTTATTTAAAACTGTGACCGAACCCACGTTATTATGAGTACTTTCGAAATATTTTATGCCTTAGCAAATGAGACTAGGGACTTGCACATCCACTTTCCCCTATCCAATCGATGTACGGCAACTAAGACAATAAATCAGGGAAGCTTTGATTACCACATAAGGCCAATTTGAAGCAGTCGTAAACTGTTTCGCTAAATTGATATTGCACGTTATTGAATACTTTGCTACTTCTTTACCTCCCCACGCTGGTTCGTGTTTTTTCAAGGCCATCCAAACCGAAAATAAGTAACTTTTCAACCAAGAATCCTCATCATGAGGCCATTGAATTATTTCTAACACAAAGAATCGCATTTGTTCAGGAGAACACCTAGTCTTAAGGTGGCAAACTGTTTTCGGTCAACAAGGAATGATGACTTCCTCTAATGATATATTGGTGACATTCGGAAGCAGTGTGCTAACGATATCTCAGAACTGCGAAAATCGGATGTTGTGCTCAATTAGAAAACTACCATTGAAACAATGATTTTTAGTGGAATGAAAGAGCTCTTTTAGAGAAAGGCCTTCCAAAATTTTTGCTAGGTGCTTAATAAAGAATTTTTTGAATTTATATACCTAGAAATTTTTTAATCTGAAATCTCTGACGACCCAACGGAAATGTGCATAATTTTAGGCACTTGCATTTCGATCACATACCGGATCATATTGAGGTACTAGTTGGTGCTCCAGTGAGAACCAGTCTAATCGCGTTTTTGTCAAACAGTGATCCGAAAAAGGCTTAGTATATTGTAGAATGGATTTGAAATTATAGCACGGTGATCGGTTTTAAGTAGAATAGTTCGCCTTGATAAAATAAGGCACATGTACAGCTGTCCATCAAGCTCGTCATCTAGTGTAACAGATCACTAATTCGATTAAAAAAATAAGCAGTAAAATTAGGAGAATCACCATGAAAAACTGTTACTATTGCTACTATCTTTAACATTATGACCATTAATATCCCATTGTTAAAGACTTCAAGGGCTTATATAAACGCTTATAAAAAGTCCATTAGCTGCTTTTGTTCACAAGACAATTTTTTTCATTCATGTATGACCAACCACAGAGTTGTCAGCATTCACAGTGTTCGCTTGAGAATTCGCTTACCACTACACTCAATGCGATAGCGACAGCTAGATGAAAATTGACAAAGTGGGACCTTTTCTCACTTTGTTATCCTTCAACAAGTGACAATATTACATGGATATGATCCATCGCGATAAATTCTACTCTAAATCATACTGTCTTCGTATTTATGCCCTTGATTCAATGTTTTGCCAATCTTATTAAAGATTAGGTAGCACAAAGAAATAAGGGGACGGATAGCATAGTGGTGATGAAGCCGATCGTAACGAGCAGTGTCCTGAGTCAATCACGCTCCGGGCTCGCCAAGCCTGCCTACGGGTTCGTGAAATTGGTGCCAAACCTGCCCGGAAAAAATCGCTTTCTGCATTTCGACTAGGAACGCTCTATCCTAGTCACATGAGGGACTCCACTCCATGGAGGATCGACTCGACCAGCATTCAACGACATTCATGATGAAAGGAAGATCCTTAACTAGCAGCAGAAGCCTCATCCAGAAGTTGGAAGACCTTCGTAGATGATTGATTTAAGGAAACGAATCGAAGTCGAAAAGTGGCCGGATCCGCACAGTAGCTGTGAAAGACGGGTCCTGTAATTAAATAAATAAAGGAAACGTTAAGGGTAACTGAAAATAGTGTAGGCAACAGACCTCAGGTGGGTTGGGTTGCCATCGTTAGTGTCGTCTAGCCTGACTGATTCTGCTTGAATAAGGTTATACTGATTTTTCATTTACTAGAAACAATTCTCATAGATAATGTGCAGGAATCCATTCATGAGCTGTTGTTGAGTAGTGGTGATAGATTCTTCAGATATTTTGATCTGAACTTCTCGTGATCAGATGCACTACAAGTGCTACCTACGAAATTTAGATTTCGCTGGAAGGAACCTCTTTATGCATTGCTTGGGAAGAGTTTGTGCATTTTTCGTGATTTGTAGTGGGTCGAAGTGGATGTCGCTTTTCAAACGATCACGCACGGAGCGCTGTCATCTTGAATTAGCGACTGGCAAAGCTCGTAGATACTGCTCATGCTCTCCTCAGTGTTTGCAACTTCTAATAATAGTTTTTTTGTTTTATAACACTTGTTAGCTTGTGCCGATGTTTGCAAGCTCAGAAGAAGGCTGTTATTCTCATGTGACTTTTCCAGCTTTGTGTTGTCGTATCATGGCGAGGCTTGATGAATGCTTATCTCTGTGCAGGCATTGGAACTTTCATTTGCTTTTGATGTCGTGAACATATTGTATGGGCCAGTTTTTCTTACTAATAAACCCTTTCGATGCAAACAATTTGCCGAAAAACCAGCCCTGAAAAGGGAAGCGCCTACTTAATAAAGTTTCTAGACTGAGCTTACTGTGCTTTGTAACTTTCTGTCTCTTCTGCAAAAGAAAATACAGTTGTCGAATGAAGAAGCTTCCGCAGGATAATGGTGAACGATATCGGTTTGCAGAATTTTCGATTTACGAAGGTGCGTTCAATATTGAGATTCACACAGTTTCCAGTTTGAGCTGGACCAAATTACCTCAACTATTTTTTCCTATCCTTGCCAATTGTCAAGTTCAAAACAAGTGTGGCCTAGACGTATAAGCACTTTATCATTGTATCAAGGTGTCGCAGTAAACTATTATGGGATCCCTACAGCTTAACTAATAAAACGCTGTAAACGTTTCCCACTGTTTAGCTGGAATGTAGATAATGGGTCAATTCTTTTGCTAGCTTATCCATTGCTAAGAAGGAGTTGACTATTTTCGTCCGATTTCCTACCCCCTCATCAAGCAAATGTCATTAGTCGTTATACACTGGAAGAAACGTAGCTGCGACCTTGCCAACCTGTGTTCTATGTTGCTCACTCGGCCGTGCTCTTTTGTTTAAGCGATGGGCGGATGTTATTGTTGGTAGTGACTGTTCGGTGATAATAACTTGTTTTTTTTCGGTATAATCCTTCTTGCAGAAATCGCTATCATTATCAGCTACCACATAGCCTATAAATATTTCGAAAACCGACTTTCCTTTAACGCCAGGTTAGGTTGTCTCATTGGAATGAAGCTCCACTGAAGAAGATCCGCCTCGATACGACGGCAAAGAAACCACATCGGGAGTACAAAGGACTGTGAACCATCGATTCGGGTCACTGGCTCTGAGAAAGATGAAGCCGTCGAAACGTTAGCGGAATAAAGTTTACTTATCAACCACGTGTTAGCTTATCAATGGAGGAATACATGCTGATAAGTCATACCGAGGCTAAAGCAAAGTCAGTCTTCGACATATGGGTATGCTTCAAAAAATGAAGTTTGACCATTATTTGTTTGTTATCCTACAACAGTGGCAGATTTTGGTACAGCAAAATTTCTTTATGAAATTTGTCCATATGTTATTAGAAAACTTAAAAGCAGCAAAAACCACCATTTTTTTTGAATCAATCCCAATTTTATTCAAATTCTATCAAGTGTTCTTTCATAACTCTGGTTTGATTCAGAGTTTTAGTAAAATTCAAGCTTGTCTACGTTAGTGCTGTGAAAACCTGACCTCATAGTGTGTAATATTTTTTTGCTTCTTCATTAAGCTACGGCCGAATTTTTCCTTCTCCTCAGATGGAGGAAACAACAATGAAGTGGAGTACAAGAAACTTGCAAGACCACTCAAACGATGGGCGGATGGGTCCGTGGCTATTGTCAATTGTGTGCATTCGCGGGTGGAAGCGATTTGAGGACTACTGAATGGGGTTCGCAAACTTCATTTTGTTCGAAACGGACCACTGCCCATGGCATACGCAAGCACGAGAGAGAAATGGGTCCATCAAAGTATCTAAATAGGCATCCAAGTTATGACTTGGTTTTTCACTAGTTTATCGCCTTGAGCTAACGGGCGTTGCTGCTTGCCAAACCATGACGTAAAAGATATGTCCAGTTGACTGTCAAAGTCGCGCATGTCGTGAAAAAGCTCTAGTCTCATGTCTCATTTGCATTATTTTTTTGTTCTTCATAGTCGCTTGAACAGTCGCCAGAAAATTCTAGTTTAGTCTCTGTCACCTTCAGAAGCAACACAGTGGGTTTCAATCGCTATACAGATTAGAAAAGGATTACAATTTTCGCCAACGAGCATCATGAATATATCTGACCACTGGCACCTTTAGTCTCCTAAAGTAGCTCTTCTTTTTATGAGACACAGTCATTTACGAGTCTTATCCACTGGTTGGTGTTAAGCCGTGTCTAACTCACCTAAACGTCGAAGCTGTCAATGAAGAACCGCTGGGATGGGATATTGGTTCCTTGTAACTTTATACGGAAGCAAACGGACATGGGTTTTGAGGAGATCAAACTACAAGCTGTAAAGTGCTTTCTCCACTGCCTTTCTGGTAGTGTCGAAGATTCCGTTTCATCAGGAGCTGATTATATTGTTGTTGCAGTTTGTGAAGTCCGGTGGACATTAGTCGCTTCCTTCCCAACCTATGCAGCTTTAGCCAACACTGCTTCTTTTCTAGCCTTCATATCACCTTTTTCGCTTTTCTGCAATATTTTGCAAGTTTGGATGACTGAAACTGCCTGCCGTTTGTGCAAGAATACGGTGAACATTAGCGCAAGTACATCTGGTTTCAGACGTTCCTCGGTGACTCTCACATCCGCTGCTTTTTTACCACTTGAGTGTTGGATAAACCTGTAGCATTTCTCATCGATGTTGTCGAAAAGATGTATTTTCAGAAACCATACCGACTAGATATCTGAAACATTGGCAATGTGCACTAATTAAACGTTCCCTTTCCTGAATTTTACGGCTCTTCTACAAAGAAAGAGCACCTTTAAAGAAGAAAACGAATAAGAAAAAAAGTGGAGAAAACAAGCAATTATTGGATCACCCGCAAGACTTCGGGACGACAACGACAACGGTTAAGCGAACGTTCGATTTATTATAACATAGCCTGTTTCTTTTTTCTTCTTCTCCTATAGAAGGATCACCACAATTAGCGTTCAGAGGAAAACTTCAGTTCTGAGCTAGCATAAATAGTCGTGGTCCTCACAGTAGGCAACCCATTCCCTAAGAATAGGATTCATTATTGCTGGTTCCAATATAAAATTCTTCAAACATTATTTTAAGACTTATCTTAACGCAATGTCACCACTGATGACTTCATGGAAGGTGCAGTTTTGTTTGTAGAAATTCTCCTAGTCCAAATAAAAACAAACTTGACGTTCTGATTCATGGTGGTTTGATGCTGAGGTCAAGGTGACGAAGATTGTCAAAGTTGGTGCTGATCGAGTCTTTTACCTACGAGTTCCTGCACCTATCAGTTTTTCAAAAAGTTCGATGTTAATTGCAAAACTGTTGTTAAAGGCGGCATAACTTCCCCAGCTCCTCTACTTTACTTTTTTGCACGATTTGAAGAAGTTCATCTCTGATAGCAGTAAACAAAATTTAGTACGCGAAGTCCTCTGCCACTCCGAAAGCATCGTTCCTAATTAATCTTTATAGAATTCATCACCAACTGCTCAATGGAGGACTCATTCTCATTGAAGACTCATATGCCAGTAACTCCCACGTCCGACTATCTATTAACCTCGGCAATGATTGAAAAACTGTAGCTCGAGATAGGTGTAGAGGAAACCACAGGCCACCCAACGATAACTTTAGCGACAATAAGGTCCCGTTTATCCTGCCCTTCATTTCAAATGAAGTAAGTGCAGCTATAAAACGCTGTTTAAGAAGGGCCGGTCTAGAGAATTCGGTGACGACAACTGAAATACCACCGATTAATCTAAGACGCCAACTAGTTTGTAACCGCCTATACGACCATCTGTGTGCAACGCAAAATTGTATAATTTGCCCTGATAGTAGAGACGGTGACTAAGTGAGTTCAGGTACAGTTTATCTGATCACTTGTAAAGCGTGCGGGGACGAATACGTTGGCGAAAAGGGTAGACCACTCTGCGTTCGTATAAAAGAACGACTAGTCGGCAAACGTAAACCAAGCACTCCACTAGGCACGCATAGAACGCAGAGACATAACGGAGAAGATTTTGAAGTACGGGTTATGATCCTCGCGCAGGAATCGAGAACAAGCGCGCAAAATTCTCGAGGCATTCTGGATCAATCCCAAGAATCCGAAAAATGAACCGCAGGGAAGAATGCTTCATTATCACGCGTGAAATTGGACAATATATAAGCCTGTTATTCTGATGAGAGGGGGCGGACTACGCTTCCATGTGAACTCTGTGCGGTTGGTCTCCACGTGAAATATTTAGTGGAAGACTCATAGAAAGCGGTGAGTGTGCAAAGACTCTGTGTTCAATGTGACTGAAATTTTGGTTCAGCATTTTCTCTGTTTGGTTATGGAGGCGCTTGACCGTGTAGATTGCAGTCAACTTGACCTTTCCAGGCCCTAAGGAGGGCGAAATCCGCCGAAACGTCAGCTTGTACGTGAATAAAGAAATAAAATAACACCTCGTGTTTGCTAAACAGAAGCAGAGAGAATCATATGCCAGTGTTTGAAAGTTGTCAGTAGTCACCATAATTCTTTCTTATTTAGGCAGTTTAGAATGGCTCAGAAAACTTGGCAACCTTTCCGTATTTGTTATACATCATTCTGCCATAATGAGAACTCTTTCGAATCAGGAGTAGAAGCTTGTTTATTTCTATTACTGTAGCGAGAGGGTCGGTCAGCTTTCCGGGCCCCTATCATGAGTGTTGACTACCCTCATGGACAGCTTGTTGTGCTCTCGCATAGTGAGGGAGTTTTACTTTTTTCGGCGATTC
Source organism: Angiostrongylus vasorum (assembly GCA_018806985.1). Taxonomy (NCBI): domain Eukaryota; kingdom Metazoa; phylum Nematoda; class Chromadorea; order Rhabditida; family Metastrongylidae; genus Angiostrongylus; species Angiostrongylus vasorum. The sequence goes on from JADANN010000247.1 coordinate 51,134, forward strand.
CAATTCGCTTCTATGCATCGCTAGGCTTGCAGGTTTTTTTGAGACTTTTTGCTAAATACACACGTAGAATGTAGCCCATGTGGTCGCAAAAAACCCCAGAAAAATGAGTGAGATTCTGTGCATAAGGAATATAAAGAAGACCCAGTTATTTTGCTTCCTAATATCTCTAAAGTAAATAAGATTGAAGAAGCAGAGTCTACAGAATGCAAAAAATTGTCGATAGGTTTTCGAACACTGTCATGCGGAAGGAGAACTTTAACATATTGACGACGGGGTGACACAACATGGTGCTATGCCTGTTCATGGTTTGCAGAGCTCTTCTACCGCACATTTCTAATATCTATCGATAGCTTATCGGATGCAGATGCAATGCCAGGAATGTCTCGTGAAACATTATTACTTATCCTTAATAGTTTGCAAAAAAGCTCTTCTGCCATAGACCGCTCGTCGGCGAGGGACTATTGCGGTTGAAGAGGGTGTATACTATAGATAACAAGGCTAGTGAAGAAGCGCAAAAATGCTTTCGCTGGAGCAATGGAATTCGAACTTCTTCAGCGTGGTCCGATGCTCACATGCTTCCATCAGTGTGCTTTAGCACAGTTCGTTTTTTCGAAACATTTGTCAAGCCACCTTCTTCCCTTGCACTTACTTTATACATCAAATTGCGATTTATGCACACATGCAGTATATATCTATATGTTCAACATTTAATCAGTGTTATTAATTGATAACAAAACCAATAGTCTACGGTGGGGAACGAACGCGCTATTGTCCTTTCCGGAGAGTAGCGCGCTCACCACCACACCATGCGGGTCCTTCGTTTCGCCTGTCTCTCAGCTAGTTCTATTGACCTTTTGCCATCAGCAGTCACCCGTCAGCGGGATTGATCTGGGGGGCCCAAATCGGCAACGAACCCAGTTAATCTGAGGCTGCAGTTATAATCACAATTTTGACTTATTATTTGTTGCCTACTCTTTTTAGCGGCAGGGGTGTGTAGGGGATTGTAACTGCAGCCTCAGCTTAACTGGGTTCGTTGCCCATTTGGGCCCCCCCCCCAGATCAATCCTGCTGACGAGTGATTGCTGATGGCAAAAGATCAATAGAACTAGCTAAGAGGCAGGCGAAACGAAGGACCAGCATGGTGTGGTGGTGAGCGCGCTACTCCCCGGAAAGGACAATAACGCGTTCGTTCCCCACCATGAGCACCTACGGTCCAGAGTTTTGCAAATATCTCAGCACCATTAAAGTTATATTTCGCAATACATACCCTGCCGCTAAAAAGAGTAGGCAATAAATAATAAGTTAAAATTGTGATTAAAACCAATAATGTCTTGCAATACTTGGCTATAGGAAACATCTGTTAGATCCTCGGGAAACAAATAGTGGTGCACAATTCAACAAGTCTTATAAACCTTTCTTCAATGACATAGCGAGTGCAATGTGTAGTAATTCACAGAAACTAATAGCACCGGACCTTGTCACAAATCAGGTTTGTCAGTTACTAAATCCACTACAGCACTGACATCGACGTTTCTGTTAGAATAAAGCAGTTTCAGAGGCAGAGGCCGACGGGACGAATCCATGGAGTCGCTGGAAACTGTTCTTTGACAACAGAGGTTTGCCAAAGCTAGACTGACTAAATTCTGTGCAAGACTCTCTGTTGAATCTAAGGCAGATAATGCGTTGGTAGTGATGTAGACCATTACGTGCACGATGCTGGCCCTAGTGATGTCGATCACTACGCGCACAGTGCTCTCTCGATATCGCCCCCGGACTCTTAAAGCATGTTACATATCCGGGACCGAGAAATTGACCCCAGAGTTGTTCGCGAAAAAGTGTACTCTGTGCAGTATGGATGGAAATGTTCTAGCGTTGCAGTCTCAGTACTCCAGGTAGAATCGACCTTATCAGCATGCAACGAAATGTATGAAAAAGGCAATCCTCAAGCAGTTGCATAACCCACGCACGAAAATTTCGAAGACTTTTGTGGTCGATGGTTGAGAGGAAGCGAATCAAATAGAAGACGGGCTGCGGTCTGCAAAGTAGATGTGAAAGCAGAGAACGTATAGCAAAAAAAAATAGAAATTTTTTTTTGCAATCTTGGCGATCTACTCTAAATCAGTAGCAATTTCCACATAAAGCTTTCGATGCTTAGCTACAATCAACAATCTTTACATAAAACTTACAATTCTTGCCTAATAATCTTCGTGCAGAATTCCCTACAGGTAATATGCACTTATTGCGAGCTCTTTTGAGACATTCTAAGAAGTTTTTCACAACGGTTGCATATAGTTTTAAGCATCCTGGTATGTATTGTAGCATATTGTCCATCGTGTAGCTCTATAGTAGCTTTGTAACAACTAGCAGATCCTCTCCACTCTTTCTAAGGCTTTGTGCCGCTTTCAACAACGAAATGCACACTCGACAGTGTCAAAGAACTTCCGAATCCAATAAAGCACAAGTACACGCCCACCCTGAGGTCATTCAGAAAAAGTGTTTTTTGCATCCGCTTATTATATGCGCTCCATGCGGGCACGTTTGGTGGAAGAAGAGCTGTTTCTACCTAAAGTACCAAAAAACACTTCTAAACAACAGAAGCAGAAATGCACGCACTGTTTTCTAGAACTTACTGCAGATAGGAAGGCTTTTCTTGACTGTAGCTTTCACTCACCTCCTGTTTTGATGAGTTGAAGGGAAGAGTTGCGTCGTGAACTGTGAACAGCATAATGTCTTTCTTCTAATCTTTCCAACACTATTGCCCTGCTTCGATTCTGCTGCGCTACCAACTGCTCATTTCCCATCTTTGTTCCCGACCAGCTTCCAAATATCAATCACAAAAAATTCATAAAAATCTCTCGGTTCAGTGCACCGATCGGTTATTTCCCCAGTTTCATCATTGTCACCTTTGAGGAGAAGTTGATCGAGGCCGAAGTTGAAGTTCTCGTTAAATGAGATAACTCAAAACCATAATATTGAATTTCTCATCATTAAAACTATTCCATAATGGTGAACAAGAAAATGCATATATCCGAATGTTGGTGGGATCAAGATGTCGATGGGGGAAAAGGGAAAGGAAGCGAAAAGAGTGAAGTAATGAAGGAAGCAAAGGATGACCATAATTTAACAAGGGAGTCTTTTTATAAGGTCGGATCATCTAGAATGTTCCGCAGGATTGAAAGAACAATGAATCTCACTTTTGTGATGGAAAGTATAGAAAACTTTAACAATTTATAGACATTGCCAATTGCTGTATCTATTGCTTAATGAACTCATATGAGAAAGAAGTTAGTCGCCACCCTTTCAAAAAGCATAATGAGAACTAGAAAAATCTAAAAACTTTGCGAATTTTACAACCACAATGTTGCTGAGATATTTGCAAAACTCTGACCTCAGGTGTCTCAGGTGAGGAGCGAACGCGCTATTGTCCTTTCCAGGGAGTAACGCGTTCACCACCACACCATCTTCGTCCTTCATTTCGCCTTTCTCTCAGCTAGTTCTATCGATCTGCGCCGTCAGCAATCACCCGTCAACGGGATTGATCTGGGGAGCCCGCATCGGCACTGAAACCAATTAAGCTGACGCTGTAGTTGAAATCACAATGTTTTTACTTTTTATTTTCTGCCTTCTACAATTTCACAGCAGGGTACTAAGCGAAATACAACAACATTGCGGTTGTGTTTCTCTTAGTACCCTGCCGTGAAATTGTACTTGACCATCATAGAAACCGTGCTTTTCATAAAAGTTTTAGTTTTAAACAAACTTAGAATAAAAAATTACTTTCAAAGTGCTACAAATTTTATATGTAGTGATAGAGCAAAGTCTGTCTAATGAGTCTGCAGACCTGGAAGCTTCGTAAGTCTCCTTATTTCCTTATTACCGAAAACTGCAAGGATTTATTAGAAAAAGTCATCATCGCTTGTGCAGGGCCTACAAAGTTAGGTTTCCCACCATCACTTCACTGCTTCATTTTTAACTTTCAACAGTTATGGTGGGTGTTTTTTATCGTATGGAATGGTGGTTTTCAAGAAATACCGAAATGCACTCAATATAAGCAGCAAGATGCTTCCGTATTCTGACAGCAATTCGTTTGGCGTGGTAAATGGAGTAAATTGTAGCATAAAGCAGGAGCGTTTTGCAACTATGTGGATATAACAATGCCTCTTCTATAACTTTGTGATAATATGTGAAATACAACCAATCATGGTGCTGAGAGTTTTGCAAAATTCGGACCATAGGCCTTCTTCAAATCAGAGGTTGCCCTTTCCGGAAAGTCATATGCCACCCACGGCACACCGAGACCCTTGCCTTACCTTCCTCTCAGCCAACTTTTTACCCTAGTGGTTCTAATAGCAATCAGTCGTCCTTTATATTGTCACCATCATAAGTCGTCTAAGAGTCGAAAATTTATCGTTTATTATCGAAAAAACTACCATTTGGCGTGTTCAAACTCCAAACGAATTCACTGTTAGTTTGTCACTGTGAATTCTAAGGAGGTCGAGTTTGTGCCAATGAGTTTGAGGCTCTGATTTCAAAAGAAGATGTTCAATTTCTGACTTTCATCGTCGTAGGTTTTCAAAGTCTAGAGCGACTTGGTTGCACTTGATAATTAGAGTTCGTAGTGGAACAATCGTTGCAAATCCCTTCATAACTGTAAAAGAACCTTCTTTTGTAGAAGTCTCGCTTCACTTTATACCGTGACGATTCTCCCACTCTTGTTTCTCGGAAGTCACCGACTTTTTATGAGCTATACCTTCTCCATAACCACTAGCTCTTGTAGATCCTGCCATAAGTGAAATAAGAGAGTGAAATAAGAGATATGTTTGTGCATGTGTGTATACTGCTTATAGTGCTGTTTATGAATTTGTGTCACATATAACAAATTTCATTTGTTTGAAAACGAAAAGATAATACTGATGTAGAGCCTGGATTTTTTGGCTTTCGAAGAGATATTATGCAGGTTTCTTATTTCTACATGATTTGTATCTCGATAGTATGAAAACGTTCGGGGAGTTAATAGAAAGACAAAGGAAAACTTCTTGACTTTCACTCATTTCGTACTGATGGCCTTCAGATCTGTTTTTTTATGTTTCTTCCTTCCTTATTTAGACACAAATTCGCTATTTTTCTTCAAAAAGCAGACACAGGGTTAGTATTATAGGATTTATTAGAATACAGCAGCTGATGTTCCAGCGGCTTCGCCTTCTTCAGAGCGTGGAAAGGTGAAATTGACATGCGATCTACTCAGCCAAACACCTTCGTAACCATAACAGATAAGACTTAACTCATTAATTGGCATTCGCATAATAAACAGTTTTACTTAAACATCTATAGTTTTATTCATAGCAAGTCTTCCACTTAGTCGGTGGAAAACAGCCGCGCAGTGTGATACATGGGCAAGAACTGTGCCTGGGTCAGGTCATTGATTCAGCCTGAGGTATGGCGCTAGGTCACGTGTGATGACAAAACACTTTCCTTGCGGTTCGTTTGGATTTTTGAAATTAATCCAGAACGCTTCAAGAGTTTTACGCGCTGATGTTTTAGATTCTTGCATGAGGATAGTGATTTCTACTTCAAAATCTTCTTCGTTGTGTTTATACGTCTTATGCGCGCCTAGTGGAGTGTTTGGTTTCAACTGTCTGAGTAGATCGCATGTCAACTTTACCTTTCCGGGGCTCTGAAAAGCGTCTGTTTATTGAAAAACAGCGAATTATCAATTAGTGCAGGGGTTAACTAGAAAGTCGGTCTTGAGAGATAATAAATTAGTGACTAATCGTTTTTTCATTTAATCGGTGCCGATGTTGCTAATTCTGCTTTCCTACACTCGTTTCTCTTTTTTACATATTTAGATCTCTTATTACGCATGCCAACGGATTGCCGCCTTATCGTGGCTGGGCAGATGTTCCTGGGTGTTCGGTCTGCGATGTTAAGTGGAGGATTCATTTTTCCTGGCAGGGTCTCCCAAGCTGAGAAAGAGTCCGGCGTTTCCATCAGGAAGCTGAGCTAAGAGTAAATCAGTACCCGTCACCGTCCTAGTACCAAACTAATCTCATGGTGGCAAATCTCCCTCTGATCCACATGGGCGGCGACTGCCCGTGGTGGTGACGACTAAGGGCAGATTTTGGAGAGGCTGACATTGAAACTGCAAGGGAGCCACAATGGCTAAACTAGCAAAATTCCGAAAAATGGAAATTATGGTGTGGCTTGCACAACCACTGAGGCGGGCCATCTAAGATGATCCAAGGCGATTATGCTTGCCACTGAATGAAATTGTTTTAACTATTTAATCGTCGACAAAATATTTTCTCTTTTATTTAGAGAAAAGCCCAAAACATTGCTTAGTAAAGGTACACTAGAATTCTTGCAACGCGATGAATGATAAGACCCACCTTATAGTTAACATGCTCTACCTTATTTGCTTCTAATTCATAAAATCGCCGATTGTAAAAGATAGCTTACTAGAGGTAAGCGTTTTATTCACGTCAACTTCCATTTGGGAGCTTCTGCGAGAAGATCGGCCTGCACACGTTGCGTGTGAAACGCAGTGATTGTGCTAACAGCTCCGTTGTTTGGAAAGTAATTCTGTGTATTTCCTTCACTAAACTGATAGGTTTCTCTTCAATTACAGGTTACAAGACAAGATAATGTTGTGTTTCTGATTATAGTAACACGATTATCTATTCCCACGAAACACCCGAACGCACGCTCAAATCGTATGACTGTCGTTGTTGACGGATGCAAGACTAACCCAATGATAGCAGCACTGTGAACCACAGAATATTTGAAGACAGGTCATGTGAAAAATGGTTTAAAAAACGGCGATATATTCAGATCTGGGAGGCTGGTCATAAGACAGAGACTACAATATTCAGTAACATTATGGAGTCTTTTTTCATGGAATGAGCAGATGTTAATTCCATCTTCCTTTGGCAAAGGTGGTGCTTTTTGAGCCACTTCCGACATCTTTTTTTACCCTTTACAATTTTTGAAGAAATTTTCCGCCTCAGAATCCACTTGTGCTTTACGTCACATCCGTTTTCGAGCAAATTTTCAAGTACAGTCTTAGCTTGGTGATTTGTTACCCTTTTTCGATACGTGAATCATTGAAATGAACATCACTAAAGAACGTTCAACTACGAATAATATTCTGCTCCATAAAATTGGTCAACATCCACGTGGTTGATGCTCGCTGGAAATTTTGAATTTTCGGCGTCGTTCAATTATCTTCAAAACTAAGAACTTTCAATGAAGTTGAGATGTTTGGTATAGTAACCAATCGAGTGCTTAACGCTTCTTTTTTCAACCATGTTTTCAATTTTTTTTCGTCTTTTTTTTCTGTTCGTTTTTTAGGCATCTCACTGTGTTTGCAGTAGAATATCGACCATAAATCTTCCCAGAAAAGATTTAGTTTTGCATAGTTTTCCTAAATGATTTTAGAATAAGCCAACTCGAGCTCGTCGTCTACAGATGTTCGCTGAGCAGTACTCTTGCTTGACGGGAGCTGGCCAATGACGGGATATGTGATGAAAGCTTATTTTAATTGACATGCTTTACAACGGAGAGCGGAACCAAAAAACGGAAGCTAGCATCGTGCTACGCGATCTCCGATTTCATTGTCTGTTAGGTGTAGTGAGTGAACTGCAGAGTGCAGTGTGTGTTTCTTCACGACCGGTTTTTTGCTGGCTGGACACGCTTTTTCCTTCCTTTTTTTTCTGCACTTCCGAGATGGTTGTTTTAAGACGTTTCCATCTTGTCTTCGCGAAAAATCGCTGGCCTTCATTAATGGGACTGTGGTTTTTCTTGTGAACACCTTTTTGGAAGTGTAACAACTTTAGAAATGGTTTGCACTTGCGTGCGCATTAGGGTGGTAATGTCGATCTTCTTTTCAATGAAGATAACTATGTTGGAGCGTTGAATATCTTTTTGTCCACCGTTGTTGGTAATTTCAGGGTTGTCAGCAATAAACTAGAAATGTAAGAGAAACCACTTACGAAGAAGCAGATATATCATAAAAGCCATTTTTTAACTACTTTGGTACGAAATTCTGAGGAGCTACTTCCGAAAACTTTTAAATAATGTTTTTTTTAGTGATATGTAGTTACAGCACTAATAGTCCACACAAGTTTATTCTTCATATCATTAAGGGCAGACGCGTCTTGGGCGCATTTGGCGCAGTGCTTGGAGACGCCCTGCAAAAACACATGAAATCGATCCCTGCGCCCATAGCCACCAAGCCTTCCATCCCTCCGAGGTCGGTAGATTGGTAACAGACTTGTATGGGAGATTAGCAGCACTGACTCGATACATCGGTAGGCCACCGCGACTCATTGTAAAGGCCAGATAAGCATTCAATCACCTCCGAACGATACTTAGTGAAGTCGAATGCATGACGCATCCCTCAGGAATTGATCAACGCCGGGAGCTTTTTCCTTTTATCCTTTATCACAGAGGAATCACTGCGTAACTCTGGCATCAAGGCATGGGGGAAAAGTCTGACATATTTCGACCCAGTAAACTTGCTTTTAAAAATTTCGATCAAGTAAACTTTCTCTAAAAACTTATTCACCGTTGTTTTTTTTAAAGGTAGAAAACCATGTGTTCAGCAACTGGCTTATCTTTAAAAAAGCCCAATTAGGCTCAGTATTAACCAATGCAAAATTTGTTAGGAAGGGAAGATGTGAGATTATAGGAAAGCTTTTACACACATGAAGTTTAGGACCTGTGTTTTATTTCTCGTCGTTTTTGTCAGTTATCTTTTTTTTGAAATTGTGACTGATTAGGAAAGATAGTGCGTTCCAAGAGATACTTCATCATTCTGTCATCTGGCTGCTGGCTTTTCGCTGACAATGGAAATGCGTTTACAAAGCGCTCTAGGGATAGTGCGGACTGGAGCCATCAAACCAGATATCACACAAGAGACGGTCTTCACGACTTTATGCGATCATTGTGTACGAATAGTTTTCAACGTCCAATACAATGAAATATCATCTATCAACTTTTTTTGACGTCTTAAGCTCGTCCACCCATTGCCATTAATCACAACTATTCACACCGATGGCGCACCGTTACTGCTTCCCATTTCAATTGATATCTATGTACTTTTTGACAAGAATTACTGAAACAACACATGTGCAGGAAGAAATCTCCACTTCCGAGGAAAGCGGGTTTATTAACGCGATCGAACCAGTGGCTACAATAACAGGAAATTTCAAGATATCAATGTCGTTAAAGAGATATCGCATTGAATAAAGCAAAAGTTTTTCCTCAGGCCACTTCTCATTACTCCACTCCAATCGTTTTTAATAACAGATCTTTCTGATTCAGTTCAATTTCTTGGGAAGTTGTTGTTGGTGTCACTGTACGTACCATGACTTCTTTTCTTAAAGTTATATTTTGTTCCGTGAGTTCATTCAACCTTTCTCCAAGATTTCGGGACTTTAAGGAACCACAGTGGATAAGCCAGAAAAAACTCGGAAAAAATAGAAATTATACTGGGGCTCTGGTAGGGATCGAATACGCTATTATTCTTTCGGGGGGCTTACGCATTCAACACCACCCCACGCGGGTCCTTCGTTGCGCCTTTGTCTTAGCCGTGTTTTAGATTTAAAAGGATCCGCGTGGTGTAGTGGTGGACGTGTTAGCCCATGGAAAGGATAAAAGCGTGTTCGATCCCCACCGCAGACACCTGCTCTCCTGAATTTCTCGAATATCTTAGCATCACTGTAGTTATATTCCACAGCATACCATGCCATAAAAAAGAATAAGCATTAAATAAAAAGTCATCACGTTGTGATTTCTAATTGTATTCTTTAAGTATCACTCGAAAAATATTAATATCTTCAACGACAGAGTTTCATTCATTCACGAACTCTGATAAGAGAACTTGCCTTGTGCCTTACTACTTCTCCTTCTTCGAACGAATCTTTTTTTCTTTACAAACTTTCTTTCTGCAACGAAAACTTATTTTTTGTCTTAAACGTTAAGTTATTCGTAAAATAGTAGGTTTATAACAGATGTCTTTCTTTAAATTTTTTTTGCTGCTAATGCACTGTCTAAGAAGTCTACAACTTATGAAATACAATTCAACTTATGAAAATACAATAAAAAAGTGGTGCGTGTGTGTGTATGTGTGTGTGTGTGTGTGTGTGTGTGTGTGTGTGTGTGTGTGTGTGTGTGTGTGTGTGTGTGTGTGTGTGTGTGTGTGTGTGTGTGTGTGTGTGTGTGTGTGTGTGTGTGTGTGTGTGTGTGTGTGTGTGTGTGTGTGTGTGTGTGTGTGTGTGTGTGTGTGTGTGTGTGTGTGTGCGTGTGTGTGGGTCTGTCTGTCTGTAAAGCCGGCGTCAATAAGGCATCCATTTCTTTCTGGTTTTTTTTAAGAGTAGTCCAATGAATTCTGCTGGTCCAAAGGACTCCTTGAACATTATATCCGTCTTCTAGAGTTTTCGCAAAAAACTCTGAGCATTAGATCGGTAGTATTCCTGCTGCGTACCTCACAACGCGTGTGGCGCAGTGGAGGAGGAGCCCTGCAACTCAAACGTAGAATCGACCCCGGCGCCCATAGCCCACCAAGTCCTCCATCCTTCCGTGGTCTGCAAATTGTTGCCAGACTTGCATGGGAGGATAGCAGCACTGGCCCAATACATCGATACGCCATCGTGATTCATTGTGAAAGCCAGATATGCATTCAATCACCTCCAAACGATACTTAATGAAGTGGAATGCACTGCGCATCCGTTAGAGAACGATCAACGCCAAGAGCATTACCTTTTTTTTTACATCACACCACGAGCAATCCACTCACCAAGGGCTCTTGTCAACTTCGACTTTGAATTTGACACATAGAACTATAAAGAAAGTGTAATCAAATAATGAAACAAACTAATGACAACTAAAGAAGTAGAAGGAAAGTGTCTTTTATTGTTGACCGTACACGTAGATTGTAGCTTCGAATGCACTCTCTTACTTGCTGATACGAGAGATACTCCCAGCATCGCCCTTTCGACTCTGTGTGGTATAACGCTGAATGATCTTTCATCTTGCATGCGTAGCATCCAGTATTCTAATGCATATGTTAAGCTAGGGAGAATGGTAGAGCGGAAAAAGTGGGGACGGAGTCGAGTGTTTTTTGTTCTCCTCGCATTTTCGATGCTCTTCAAAGCTCCTAAAACGCTCGCTTCCCCTGCTCAACTCGGGAGCTAAATTTTTCATACATTGCCTTTCTTAACCAGGTAGAAGCAGGAATATTAGGAGATATGCACGGCCACGTAATATAACGCAGCTGCCATTCCACCACATTACAAAGATATTAAGTACTTAGCATCAAATGAAAAGTTCGTAAGTCTGTGTGTTATAAATTTTAAACGCCTTGAGATGTTTAACCCTGTTATATTTTCCAAAACCTGTCATTAAGTTTTTGTACTTTGTGAAAAAAAACCACTCTCTGACAAATCTAAAATCGGCGAACCATTGACGAAAACGAACTGCGTCGCTATTTAACTGGAACAGTCATACTAGTGATTTGCTTATAGGAATTCCACAAGTGATTTTTTCAGCTTCTATTAAAAGAAGACCGGGGTCGGCAAATCGGTTCCAGACTTGTCTGGGAGGATAGCAACACTGGCTTCATGCATCGCTAAGCCACTGCGAGCTATTGTAATGGCGAGATATCCATTCAATCACCTCAAACGATGCTCAATGAAGTCGAATGCATAGCGCATCCCTCAGCGATTGATAAACGTCGAGAGCTTCATCCTTTATCCTTTATGAAGGACTGTGAAATAAATCTAGCTGTTCCAGTTTATATTTTTTCGTGTTTTAAAAGAACAGTTTTTCCTTTCGTAAAAAGTGATGACAATGGCTGTTTTCTCTTCGAGATTTCATAGATGAGCATCTCTCGCAATGTTCCTGATATTGAGAATGGCAGTGTACCACTCCATTCGATTCGACTGTTGTTTAAGACACTTGCATCAACTGACTGCACTACTAAAGGAAGCTTTTTAAACAACTTTGCATGCTTACCAAGGCAAATTCTTGAGATGCTGCTTTTCTCGTTCAAATTGAGGGACTATAATTAATATTTACTGAATACTGAGCTTGCAATTAAGGAATGGTCAATGATCACCTAAGATATAGTAGTCACTTCAAGAAAAAGAACCTTAGAAATACCTGCTAGTTGGTCCTTTGGATTTCCCAAGATGTCGAATTACTTCCGTTCATGAGTCTTCGCTTCTAGTGGACTTCATCTTTGCAGTACGATATAGCAAACAGTTTTTTTGCAGTTTTCTTAATGTCAACAATAGATCTTTAATGAGACTTCTGAGAGAGAACCTGACCACATGCAGCCTGAGACCAGTTCGTAGACTTTGACGACAGTGACGCAATATCCGGAAGAAATCGTTCCACGGGAAAATTCGAGAACTTTTTGTGATATGTGCAGTTTTGATTCTCCATTATGATGACGAATTCGTAGTAAACGCATTAATAATTTGTTCTCTAATTTTTTAAAATAATAGCCAACAACATAATCGCCAACTGCAGAAAATGAGGCGGAACATTTTTAGAAAAAACTGTCCTAATCGTATGTGTGTAAAAAATATTTTGATTTTTAAGATTTCGCGTTTTAAACAAATTTTATTGCTTTTCTCACTCCACTGTAATAGACGTTGAAAATCCACAGTATCCCACTCGAAAATGTTGCGGTTACGGTGACACTAGCAGTGGTTCCGTAGCACTGAAACAGTAAAAAAAATGTAAAGACGTGCTAACAGATTGCTTGTAGAGTTCTAGTGGCCACTGTGTTTATGACAGAAAAATTCTCTTGATAGCGCATGTAATTGTCTAGCTATCATTTTAGATACTATACCTGTTATGTTATTGATGTGAAGTGCGAGGGACTACTGTGAACAAAGGAGAGAGTAGTACAATAGTACTGATTGTGATCATCATGAGCACGGTGTTGGTTTGACCCTAGCCTGTCTATCTCAGGACCGCAAAGAGAATCGACTCGACTAGCATTCTACGGAACTCAAGCTGAAATGAAAATCCTCAAGCAGCAGCCGAAACCGCAAGCAAAAAAGTGCGTACAGCTTCGTAGGTGATGGATGCGAGGAAAGCGAGTAGAATGCAAGAGGTGCTGAGATCCTCAAAGTAGATGTAAATGATTGGTGGAGTGAAATAAAAAATAGATACTGAACAATATAAAGTGCAAAAGTAAGACTTTTTTTACACTCAATTTATTTAGTGTTCAACTGCCTACTGGTAAATCTGGCTTCTTAAATGTCATAATATTTGTGAGTTAGTAATTGCTTACGTGATACTATATGTGTACTGCCCTTTATTTGCAAAAGGTGGTCCATATCGTTAGATGTGGAAGCATTCCTTTCCTTCTTAGATGTGGAAGCATTCTTTTCCCTTGTTAGATGTGGAAGCCTTCTTTTCCTTCTATCTAACCTTTTCGTCCTTTTTTTGTTCCGTAATATTCTATCTAACGTCAGCGTCTTTTTTATCGAGGAATAAAAAAACACCACATAAATAACCTAAAACACGAAACGACGAAATCGGTGCCAATTTTTCCCATTTTTTTTGTTATTTTGTTTTCGAGTTGAATAAGTATTCAATTCCAAGAACAAGTGGTTGAGTCAATAAGGGCTAATAGTGTTGTCGTTTGAGATCTTCTGCAAGGCCTTACAGAAAATAAACGATTTTAGTGTGTATCACCTGTACATTTACGATTTTTGCATGGTGACAAACCGACATCATAATCATTCACCAAAAAATTCCATTCGAATTCTGAACGTTCTCAAAAACCACGAAAAAACTCTTAAAGGGACCAGAGGTCCATATTTTTTTTAAATTTATCAGTGAAAGGATGGCTGGGAAGTTCTTCTCCCAGTGCATAAAATATCCTAGTGAAAACTGCTTTAATTTGATTGACTGCTTTGAATTGTTAAATAAACACTCAGAGTGTGTAAAATTTACGTGAGAAAATCCATTCGAAAATTGTCTTCCATGCTTAAACAACCAAACAAGGTTTTCGGAAAGTGGCTCTATAACAAAATGATGTCGGAAACCAAGTAGGAAAAAATATACTGGTGCATTATCTCTTCTGTCATCTCTCAGGCATGAAAGAAGCGCTTATCCAAACATGTAGCGAACGGCTCAAAATGCGTGAATTGGAGAAGAGGAATGGAAGAATTGTTAAACTTGGCATGAAAAAATAGACATTTCCAATGACTATGAAGCACAAGACACTCAAATCAGCTCACCAGGTTGGATTATGATTCAAAGTAAGATCTCTTTCAAGCAACATTTCATATCGAACGAAGCAAGTTACGCCGTTAAGAGGTGCCTAGGAAAAAGTGGTCTTGAAAGTTATGTGGCAGTTATTGACTTCCGGCTCAGTACCCTAAACCGTCAATCAGCCCGCAACCTTCTCTATGATCGCTTGTGCGGTTCAGAAAACTGTGTGATCTGTCCTAACGGGTGGGACGAGATTGCGTGAGTTCAGGTACAACATGTTTGATCTGACGTAAGGCATGTGGTGGGGGAATACATTGAAGAAACGGGTCGAACACTTTGTGTCCGCATAAACGAACATCTAGATTGGAACCCTAAAATTCAACAAAGTTCTCTAGATAGACATAGGGCATAAAGCACAACGCTGGTGATTTCAAATGTACTATCAGGATCCCAGCGCAGGAATGAAAATCATTATCGCGCATGACCCTTGAGGCGTTTTAGATAAATTTTAAAAGTCCAAATATGGACCAGAAAGGCTGATTTCTCACTACGACTGGCGCCTTTTTCCAAATTGATTTCTTGACCTAGGTGGGTCTAAATGACCATTCAACCTGAGCAAAACACGAGTGGTCCTACTCACATGAAATCGGTTAGTAGTTTTTTAAGCAAAGTGGCATTCATTTATGTGTTTTGTTTCCATTAGTGGTATTAATAATACACAAAATTATACGGACATCGTCACCTAAAATGACTCCAACTTATGAAAAAGGCGAAGCCTCCGAAATTTCCGCCATCGAAGAACAGCAGCAGCAGCAGCAACAGCGACAACATACCAAAGTGGCGACAGCTCAACAAAGGGCTGTTCGTAAGCTTCGTTATGTTCATAACTATTTCCGCCCCATCGTCATATGTTGTCTTGTTTATTTTTTTCTTTTTAGATTTGTTAAGCCACGTCATACCTATAGGCTTGCTCAAAAAACTGGTAGTCACGTTCACCTACAGTATTCAATAGTTTCAGCAATTATCAAGAGATTCTGAAATTGACCAGTAATAGGTTAATATGAGGTTGTTGAGACAACGTTTATTTCATCAAAAATTGCCATATCGGCAAAATATCCTTCGTGGAAGTCTACGATGTTTGTCAAGATTTTACTTTGTTGGAGGTGAGACCATAAGTAGGGATTCTTCACGGGACTTCAAAGCATTTCTTAAATTAGACTGCTCTTGTATTTCTAACTAATAGTGGATTAAGACCCTTTTCTTGCACAATAATCGAGCATTCCAATCCCTTATTGCTTTCAACGGCCTGATGAATACCATGGCTCTAAGAATTGCACTCTTACCTGTGAATCCTCTCATTGGTGCTTGTTAAGTGCAACAATATTTATTGGTAAAGCATTCAAATTCAAGTAAGGAAAGCTCAGACTGGCCATACAAGCAGGAAGAAATCATTCTTTTAAATAATTTTTATCGTTATTATTACGTTTCGATGTATCCATTGAAAATGCATGAGATTTCAGTGCAGCCGGGAAGCTCATTGTTATTTGTAAAAAGAAAAAAACTTTATGGCCACTAACACTTATGATAGCTACCGTCTCCTTACTTTCCTGATAGTACTATAGTTTCCTGACTCTTCAAATGACTGGTTAGTTTGTTTATGACAACATTTTGAAGGTATTCAATTTAGCGCAATTTTTCTAGCTGATTTTGCAACACTACTTGTAGAGTGCTTATACTAGGCTGTGGTGAACTTTAGCTACCGTCCCATTGATTATTAACCCATTTGGATGAAAGGACGTCGCAAAAACATACCAGTCTCATTACATATTTGAATCCACTCGATTTTTTTTCTGAACAGAATTATTCTTTTATATACTTTTCGAGCCTATCCAATCTAAACAAAGCATGAAACTGAAACGTTTTTATTAATATTGATGTGTGCATTTTTTAAGCTATATATTTTGGGACTTAGTGCAATTTTAAGGCCGTTGTATGTCTTCAGATAAATCTTTTACCAATCCAGCTTGAAAGGAAAAGGTCTATCACCGCACTTTCGTCTTCCTGCATTTTTTTGTGTAACGTGTGACTTAGTCCATAAATATGTGCAAAGTGTCTTCTTTTTAGAGTGTTGCCTGTTTTCAAGGACGATCCACGTGAATGATTTTGTGCCTCATTTGTTGAGATTCACTCATGAATTCTAGTCGATACTATGTACTCCTTTATGACCACCATCTTTTTTCAAATAGCAATTCAAAAGCAGTAAAAAACCTAACAGATACTATCTATTGTAAGCATTCACTCTCACCAATGATAAGAAGAGCCTTAGAGCTGCTGTTTCATGAATTTAGATCAAAGAAAGCTGCACAGCTAACCGAATGTCACTCAAATGAAATCCGTGCTGGAGCTCACTCGTAATGATTTGTGAAGATGGGCTGTGTAACTATTAAAAGTAATTTATTCCTCACAGGTTGTAACTGCTTAAGTAGTGGCTTAAAATGCTAGTACTCCATCCGCTGGTGCAAAACTGCACTCTATTGAGTGTGTGGAGAATACCGAACGGTCGTGTCCCTCCAGTAACCACA
Organism: Angiostrongylus vasorum; assembly: GCA_018806985.1. Classification (NCBI taxonomy): domain Eukaryota; kingdom Metazoa; phylum Nematoda; class Chromadorea; order Rhabditida; family Metastrongylidae; genus Angiostrongylus; species Angiostrongylus vasorum. The sequence continues at coordinate 67,948 of JADANN010000247.1, forward strand.
TAACTTGTAAGATTTTCAACGATTTGATAGCGGTCAACTTTGTACGCAGATCGTGAAAGACATTCAGAGACCCGTTTTGGTTTGTTAGTCGTCTATATGCATGTCTGGTTTATATCGCTAGTCATTACTATTCATTACTGCGAACAACAACGAGACGACCTCAAATCTTCTCCTATTCACGCTCAACAAGTCTGCATACACTTGTCATCACATCGTGTACCTAACCATTACGAGTCACTTCATCGTAATTCATATCAGTTCATATCGCTCATCACAGTGTTCTTACCATTCCTTTCAGCTATGGAAAAAAAAAGACCTAAATTGTCGATGTCGAGTCATAAGTGAATTCGAGAAAATTTTTCCATGGTGGACCTTGGAAAACTAAGTGCGTTCCATTATTAGTTGGTATTTGTCCAAGGCAATTCTCTCCACAAAAATTTTAAACTTCTGTCTTTCAAATAATTTCAAGTGATTGTACCAGACTTCTTATTCCCAGAATATTTACTGTATAATTTATCCGTTCGACTAAACCAGTTGTCAAATCCGTTAGATTAAACCACCGTGAAGAATTTTTTTTGCCATACTCTCTTCCATATTTTGCAATCACTTTTAATAAAAGCGTATATTTTTTTAACTCAATAATAGCAAAAACAATAATAAGAGAAGTAAAGGTAGGAAAATATCGGATCTTTATATGCATATATTGTTGAAGATGTGCGCGTGTAGCGCAGTGGTCAGAGGCGCCCCTACAATACACATGGGATCGATCCCCGCGCCTAAGGCTCACCATGGCGCCCATCCCTCCGGGTTCGACAAATTGGCACAAGACTTGTCTGGGATGATAGCAGCCTGGCTCGATACACTTTTAGACCACCGCGAGTCATTGTGCAGGTCAAATATGCATTCAATAACCTCCAACGATGCTTAATGAAGTCGAATGCATGGTGCGTCCCTCAGGGATTGGTCAACGCAGAGAGCTTCATCCTTAAAAAAAGCTTTATGAGCTTTCTTATGTATTTTTTAATATCGCCCTCCACTCGTGCTGACAGTGGTTGGTCTAAACGCCAGGCATGTTGTTATTATGCGAATGACCACAGTCAGTCCAAGCGATATCCTTTAATGCATATTTCTAGTAGGTTCTTTTCAGAATTACGGTGCGCGTGTTACCCTTGACTCGGTTTTTGTATAAAAATATAAGATTCATTCCTAGTTTTAAAGATTCTGTTTAAAACGAATTCTATTGTACATTGTAGTCCGACACTTACTAACAATATCTCTCAAAACCACGATTACGAACTGAAAGCATTGGCAACACGTTGTTCTGAAGCACTAGACCATTTTCGTTTCTATCCTGTGATCACCTCTTTTTAAACAACTCCTTCATTTGCTGTTCTCGAAAACGCTTGTTAGAGGATGGTGATTTGTTAAAAACGTTTGTCATTTCTCGTCCAAGATTATGAAGAAGGATTTGATTACTTTTTAATACAACACGTTATTTAGATTTTTTTTCTTCTTCCATAAGAAGCGTTTAGGACAAGGAAAGCCGTTAACATAGGCCGGTAGACCGTTTTTGAATACCTCACTTGCTGATTGGTTTCTTCAGTTCCTAACGTGACGGTTTAATTAACAGATAATCCATAATCAAATAAAACACAAACGTCACTTTATTGTGAACTTTTATGAAATTGAGCAACAATCCCGAGTTTGCCAGGAAGTTTACGATAGTTGAAATGTTCTCCTGTTAGTTTTTCATTCAGAGTCATTTGCTCAATTCATTTCGTTGAGAATTCGATTGCCTTACATGCGTGTCTTGTCAAAATCTTATCAAATCGTCTTGAAAACGAAGCATGTGGCCGACATAGTCGGATTTTCTCTCGCACCAAGAAGGCGCACTTGCCGTCCAAACGAGATTCAAGCTTTTCGTGCATTCTAAAGATATTATCCTATCGTTGATGCTGATCAGTTCCTATTGGAAGTTAAGAGACCTTTTTAAGTACCCAACTTATTTCTATCCAATTTGATCACGACTAACTTTTTTCAGCACTGTAATAAACTGACCAGCTTATCCGTTTTCGTTTATTACTCCGTCGTTTCCTTCTCAATAATAATACGCTTGGAGAATGTATAACAGTGACGATGTCGCTTGATAGAAATCAAAATTTAACGCGAAATTTTCCTTACCATTTCTATTGAACACTGAATAATTTGTTTGTTTCAGGGTATGCTACTGTTGTTTCTGATAATACCGTTGTCACTACCTCAAAATCTATACGGCCCATCACAACTCGATCAGTACGCTCGTCTGCTCAATTCCGGAAATCTAGGCGGTTTTGGATTCTTTCAACATGCTTTAACCCAGGGAACAGTACGAGGTCTTGGTGATTTCAACACACCTCCGTTGATAGTCGGTCTTCCACCACTTCCTCTTACACATGAAGAAGGTGAGACATAATTCCCATGAAAGGTTTTTTGATATGGGCTTTATAACGATTCGATTAGTTCAGTTATCACACTGCTACCAATACTTGTACAACCTCAAAATAAAGCAACATCTTTGTTCCATGAAGAAGCTAAGATTAAAATTTGCAAATTCACGAAAATTCGTCGTATATCTGAAAGATTTTAAGCTCCTTCCCCTTCTCTACTCTATAAAACTTTCCCATGTGTATCTGAGGCATCCCATTGTTATGGAACGATCTTAGTCTGAGGGTAAACGTTAGTGGAAATCGGACAATTGAGTTTATTCCGTTCAACTTGCATATAAATATAGTCACTTCAGTAATGAATCAGTTGACTTCAACACCACTTCCACCTATAACTCGTGCCACCGCCATACCCACTACACCATCAACGAATCCGGGTGGCATTTATGCTGTGAATCCTATGGTCGAACTACCCCCCTATGCCAGAAAGCCGGTACGAGCAGTCATTCTTTTATGCATTGTTGTTTTTCCCTTATTAGTACTAAAATTTGTGAAAAATCTGCAATTACGATAGGAGCAAATCCACAACAATCAGTTTAGGAAAGTTGAATTTTCAATTCAATTCTAGTTGAGAACGAAATAAGATACATGAAATAGGCAGGGATAGGATATGGGCCATAGAGACATCAGTGTTTTATTGGTTTCATTGTGGTCTTAACAAAATATAGAATTAAAGAAGAGTTATTCGTTGTTCTAGAGCTATTTAAGGATACATGGCACCTACGACGACGACGGTGTCTTTCATCCAAATAATGAAACAAACAAGGTCAAAACACCCCAGATAATGAGAAATCAGGTTCCCACTTTCAAATTCTTATAATGAAGATGTTCAGAAAGAGAAGAAAACTTAAACAAAAAAATGAAGATAAAAGAACTCGATATCTATGTAGAAATGAAATGGCAGGTTTTTCAAAGCACATCAGGATTCTCTTGGTGCTTGATATTTGAGTGTTCTTCCAATCTCTTTTTAAACGACCACGGAAGGAATCAATAAAAAAAACTTGCATGCCAGAAACTATTTCTTTCAGATACAAGGCACAAAAATTCGTGATTTCTCACAAACTGAACGTGATGCAGTAGAAAACCATGTGCAAGAGAATACCAACAAAGTTGTTGAATACGAGGTAAGCTCGGTTGTTATCATTGTTTTTTCATTACGTGTCCCGAGACTACAAGTATCACACTGTGGCAATCCTAAAACTTTTTTCCATTTGGTTCGTTTCCTCGTGCCTACCATCGAGCAAAATTTTAGAAATTCCTGTGTGCGTTCATCTGCGCTGCTTGAGGATTTTTTTTCTTTCTCACGAATGTCGTTGAATACTGCTCCAGTTGATTCTCCTTGAATTCCATAGCCGTACCGAGGCATTTCCACATAAGTTAGAGGGAGTGAGCTTGCTCCAGTCAATTCCCACACTACTTTTCCTATCGCGGAGGGATAAGAGAGCTGGAGGGCCCGAGCGGGTCCGAAACATGACCTAGGTATGTTGGACTGTTCGCATAATGAACAGAATCACTACCACTGCCCTACGCTCTCCTGGTAAGTTCCTTGATGCTTTTTTAACTTTGTTTTTTTATTTTTTTCACTTGCAATGAGCAGGGTAATCAAATGTCGTCACATAACCACAACGATAGTGAGATATTCGCAAAACTTGGACCCCCGAGCCAGATCCAGGAGAAATTTCCTCCGGAAAGAGCAGTCGTGGTTCTATCTGGGCATACCTTGCCGCGAAAAATTATAATAGGCAGCAAATAAAACATTAACATTGTGTTAACATACTTATAACTAAATCGAACTTAATTAAACAATACTAGGATGATGCAGCAGATGATGATCTATCGTTACGTGTTTCATCGAATACTAAATCTCACCAGTTGGCGCAGCACAGTGAAAAAGTCCCGAAGACTTCGTCAAAATCCTTCTGTGCGAACTTATTTACAGTTGATCTCGTAAAGTTGTTTTGTATAAAAATTTTCGTTGCTGACTGTTTTCACTACTTTTTCTAGATGATTGACATTTGAATTTTTAGGTTGAGAGACAACGAGCGCGGCATCGAGAAATAAAGTACTACGGCAAGTCTACCACACTTAGTATTCTTCCAAGTTCTTTTTTCATCTGGTGGTTCACGAAAAAAACATTTTTCGCTTTCCTAAAATCGACTTTCGTTCAGTCTTAGTAGAAATAATCTGTATTTTCATCAATCGTTGAGCTCACATAAGATTGGCAAGCAGTTCTATTCGGCTTCCGTTTTGAAATCTTCGCCTTCCCTTAGAGCCAAGTTGATCCGGGTCGATGGTCCACAGGTGGTCGCTGTTACGATGTGCGTGTTCGTGTTACATCGAGTCGAATTCAATGGAGTGGAGCAGCACTCGAATGAACTATCCCCCACTCCGGGGTGCCCATCTTTACAGGGTGGATGTCGATCTATTTTCGATCTATTGGCACGAGGGAAGAAGAGCACGTGAAACGTTTAGTGGATAGAACTGTTCACCATTCACGGGTTTGCAAGAAAAATATATTGCACTTTGTTAACTTTTTTATCTACTGCCTACTACAGTTTTTTTACGGCAAAGTGTTATGTGATATCCAACCACAATGATGCTGAGATGTTTGCAAAACTCCGGACCGCAGATGTCTGCTGTGAGGATAGAACACGTACTCCTCTTTCCGGGAGCTAACGCATTCACCACTACACCATGCAGGTCCTTCGTTTCTCCAGTGCCATCAGCAGTCACCTGTCAACGGAGTTGATCTGGAGTATTGATCTTAAATGAGTGGAATGATGTGCTTTCCAGAACAATCTCTTTTGACGGGTGATTGCTGGTGGAACTGGTAGATAGAAAACTAGTTGAAAAAAGCCGAAACGAAGGATCCGCATGGTGTGATGGTGAACGCGTAAACTCCAGGAAAGGGTAATAGCGTGTTCGATCCGCACCGCAGACACCTACGGTCCAGAGTTTTGCAAATATCTCAGCATCATTGTGGTTACATTGCAGCTTGTTTCTAGATGCAGGAGCAAACGTGGATCATGGTGGTGTAAGATCTGACGTTACACGTAGTGAATACTATCCGCCTTTTATTTTCAGGTGTTGTCACTAACTTGAGATAATCTCGTATTTCGACGTAAGATCTTTAAATTTTGTATAAATCTTTTCGATTTAGGCCAAAACCACCTCCACCACAACGAGAACCCGAGTACAACAATTTGTTGGCCGAAATTGAGGAATACGATGATTTTTTGGTAATCACGTTTGCAAAACTAGGTTGATCAAGAAGAGCTTTTTCTAGTTTTGGCTCAGATTTCTTTTGTACCTTCTAACCCAAGTGACAGCGCGTGTGTAGCGCCAGTGGTTAGAGGTGCGCTGCAATGCACATGTGGTCTTTGTTTCAATGACGCGCATGGAGTTCATCAAGCCTTCCTACTCTCCGGAGTGGGCAAATTTGTACCAGATTTGTCTAGGGAGGATTGAAGCAATGATGTGATATATCAGTAAGCCTCAGCGAGTCATTGTATGGGACAGTTATGCATTCAATCACCTTTAACGATGCTCAAGGAAGTCGAATGCATAGCGGATTCCTCAGCGATTGACTAATGCCGAAGGCTCTATTCCTTCTTTTATACTAATATAAGCGGCAACCTTTTTTCTTAGCGGGTATAGGCATTTTTAAGATTTACCTTCCGAATAGTACAAAACAAGTCGTAATTTCTCTTAGTTTACTACACACTGAAGTAATCATCTGGCGCTAACTCGTCTACCATTCCCAGTCCAAGAATCTATGGCGTCCTCTGACAAGGAAGTTCGATGAATGTAAAATGTTGAGGGAAGTCCAAGCGTAATTCCAGTGAAGTGCGTATATAGTGCACTCGTTTGAGGCCCCTTAAAGGGGGAACACATGGTCGTTGATTCATTCACGTGTTCCAGGCAAAACAAACCTATGCCATGGAAAATTGGCAAGGAACTGGAGATGTTGAAAGCCGAGCTGAACGGGAAATTCAAAAGAAAAAAAAGTGCTATTGTATTGTTAGCGAAACATAGAATAATTCACTTTCCATTTACTAAGTAGATAATTCGCTGGTCGAAGCCATCTACTATGCAACAAGTTAGATGATGTCGGACAAATGAAAGGTGTCTTTACAGTGTCACAGAATCTTCAGACCAACCCAGTCATATAGTCCCACATTGGATATTTACTAAACAGGCATAATAAGTCATTTACTTTTTTATTTAGGAGGAAGAACGTTTGTACCGCTCTCGCTATCCGCAAGCTTCACTTCCGAATCCTTATCGAGACCTACCACCCGGTCAACTTCCATCAGCTGGCGCCTATTCTGTACTCGTCGCTTATACATAATATTTGATTTTTTCAACAGCCATTTCTTCATAAAACAAGATTTCTTAACCTTTTGGTCAAAAATCCTATGTTAAGGCTGTGAATAGTGTCGGAATACCACCACCAGTACGAACTCCTACTCAAACCGAGAGCAAAAAATTATCCCCACCACCTTGTGAGCTTCACTTACTTGCGCTTTATGATTTCTTATCGTTATTTCAAGCTATCGCACTACCACTTGAATCCAATATTTCTGTCGTTTTTATTTTTCGATCAAGGAAGAGTTACAGAAACAGTAACAGTTTGAATGAAAGGAGGATTGATTATTGATTGATAATTTCGCATAATATCTGACTGCTTTCTAAGGGCTGCTATCGTCACCCACTCAACAATCCAATTCCCCACTGGACTATCCGAACTCATCAAATCAGAATCCGGTTCTCAGTCTCTTCAATTTGTTCTCTTTTCCTCATGCAGTTAGTGTCCTGCAATAGATTACTTTATTACTAATCTTATTACTTTTACTATTATAGCAACCTGCTGCCGCAAATAAAACGCTGACGTCGATGGAAAAAAAAACAAAAGTGATAAGAAATGCTTTGTCGTTTCAGCATGCACTGGCAGCACCACAAGTCAGTTTCGATGATAAAGCACTGGATACTACGACCATTCAAGCACCGGTGGGTTTTTTTCCTTTTGAAATAATCAACAGTTTGCAATCCAATCTATAATAATCCATATCTAACGTCCATGAAAAAAAGTAGCAAGAATAATTTTAGCAGAGGCATTTTTCCCTCTTTAAAACACCTCCGAGAGAAAAATAAATGAAATTGTGGTTAAAAACAAATGCATTCCTTCCCTTGTTCAACTGTAGTGTTGATGGAAAGGATTCGAATTTTCTGAGTAGTTTCTTTGAGACATGCTAGCAGAGAAGGCAGTTTAAAAAAATGCATTAATTACATTTCTTACATTTGTAATTCAGCCACCTCGTCCAAATCCTTATCAACTTGGCATGCTACCTGGGCCGATACAAGGAATTCCGTTAGTGGACATTCAACAGCAACCATTGGTGAGAGCGTAAGAAGTTTTTTTTCTCGCTTCTTTTGTAGTGGGTTTTCTGAAGAGGTCTGCAACTGAAAGCAAAAATCCATCCATAATCTCAGTATTCTTTCTTCTGTTTGTACTGTACTTTTGTTTTTATGTTCTGAAACGTTGATTTTTTTCATTAGATGACATAGAGCAGATTAGGTGACAGCCATAAATCATATTTTTACGGTTATTATAAATAAGGTAGTCATTAGTTCATACGTGCATTCAATACGTAATCCCACCAAAGCCTCAATGGAAAGCGACAAACATGTCATTGTTTATTTTATTAGATGTACTGTAAGGAACCGACGTAGAAGAATTATACAACACTTAGCTGACGTCAAACGGGACAGAACACACTAATGTATTGGCTCAAGGAGCCGACTGTAAAGCAGTAACACCACATTTTGCCAAAATCGGAGGCAAAAAACTTTTTTAAAAAAAGGTTTAAGACTTGTGCAACCTTAAAGTACCCTGCAAAATCACCTGTATCACCTGCGTTTCTGTAGAACGTCGATTGACTCCATAAAGTGCCGATTAACCTTCCATTTCTCCCTTTCGCGTGGAAAAGTAACCCACTAGGTTCTGATCGATCTAGAAAGTATTTGGACATCAATCATATCCTTATTCTAGGGTTTTCGTGAAAAACTGTGACCATCGGTTTGGTAGTCTTTTATACATATTACCTGTTCGGATCACCATATCTCCTACAGTTTCGCATATAGGACGGCGTCCTTGTTCATGGCCCGTCACCGTAGTTCGGAGCTTCGGATACATTCCCTCACATGGATCATACAGGATGCTCCTAGCATGGTCCTTTCACCTGCGAATTCTACAACGCTGAGCGATCTTTCACACTGCCTACGTAACTATCAGGTTTATAAGACATGTGGATAGGCAAGAAGGATCGTAGGGTCGAAAAGGTGGGAGCAGAGTCGGGTGTACTTCTTTTTCCTGACTACATCACCGATACTCTTAAGTGCTACCCAAGCTGCTCGTTCCTCCCTACTCAACTGTGGAGTTAAGTAGTTCGTCGTGTTCATTTCCCGAACTAGATAGGAGAACACGAAGCATTCTGAGATAATAATGCTGTTGAGCATGAATGGGTTATACTCAAACAACCCTTTCCTCAAGAACATCATTTTCATGAGATTAAGAAGCAGACTAATCCTTCCACAAGCGTTACCAAAACCGCCAAGCATCCCTAGTGCCCAGCTAATGTTTTGTATTATAAGAACGATGTCAAAGGGCGCGTGTGGCGCAGTAGTCGGAGGCGCCCTGCAACAAACAAGTGGAGTCGATCCCCGCGCCCACGGCCCATCAAACCTTCCATTCCTCCAGGCTCGGTAAACTGGTACCAGACTTGTCTGAAAGGATACAGCATTGGCTAGATACATCGGTAGGCCACCGAGAGTTATTGTAAATGACAGATATGCATTCAATCACCTCCAAACGATGCTTAATGAAGCATAATGCACGGCGCATTCCTCAGGCATTGATCAGCGCCGAAAGCTTTATCCTTTTTATCCTTTTATAAGAACGATGGAATTAGCAAAGGTGGCATAATTGCCGATCATAGATTTTCACTCCCAAGCTGTCCCATTCGAATGTTTGCATGGCGTTCTCAAAGACGGCGGTAAATAATTTTGGGGAGATGACATCGCTTTGCCTAACCCCTCTTTCGATGTCGATGTCAATATCGTCGTAGGATGGTGACATCTTTGTTGTAAAATTTTTATATAGCTCACGAAGAATCTTGGTACACTGAGTAGGGAGTTCCTGGCTGTTCACGGCTTCCACGACTGCTTCTACCTGGACTTAGTCAAAAGCTTTCTTTAAACCAGTGCAACTGGGACAGAGCCGTCTATTGTACTCTCGCGACACTTCAATGAGTCGTGATATAGTATGGTTGTGGTCCACCGCACTGAATCCTTTTCGAAACGTTGCTTGGCTACATGGTTGTCAACCAGCCAATATTTTGTCAATAGTGTTGAAGAGGAGTCGAGTGTAAAATTTGCGGACGGGGGAGAGAAAGGAGATTGAACAATATTTGCCGGCATCGCGAACGTCATCCTCTTGAACAATAACATAGTCCTGCCCGTCTTCCATTGAATAGAAACACTGCATTCTGACACGTAACGAGTGATGAGCCAAGGCAGTGTGTTTACGAGGACTGGCGGAAGGTTCATCAGGTGTTCAGATGTTATCCTGTGCGGACTTGGTGTTGTTCTATCCTTCAACAGCGAAATGGCATGCGAAACTGGGGGAGTGGGAAGCGATAGGACGACATATCCATCCTCTTTTATTTCGTATGAGAGCTGCAGTGAATAGTTTCCTCTAGTGTCTTTCTGGAACCTGTAACTGTTCCGTCTGAAAGTTGTAGTGCAGTAATCTAGGTTTTGTAGTTTGCGAAGCTTCGGTGGGGTTGAGAATTGTTTTTTCGGCCTCTTCAGCTTCGACCATAACTGCTGCTCTTCTCTCTTTGAGATATTCATTGCCTGTCTGACTTGGCACGTTCGGACGTCAATTGGCAGCGCCTGCAGCTTGTGAACACTTGCGTATTCGATTGTTTATGGAGGCAGACGTTTTTTGGTGACTTTCTAACTCTCACTTTTCATAGCCCTAACGTGATAATTTTGTATGGTCCTATCGTGTTACTCGTCATTGTCAATTATGGCATCTTCTCTCACCTAATTCTTGGAATAAATCCCAGTTTATTGCAGTTTCGAGACTTCTTTTTTGTTGAACTCGGAAGCATTCTCCCTTTTCGCGAGGTGTCGAGCCTTCCACGATGGAGACTAATTATGTGTAGAATTTTGGGACAACAGCGATATCGGTTTGGCAGAACCTTCTATTTGATATAATGTGGCCTGCTTTCTTACGGTACTCTCCATCGGGAGAAACACATGTCAAACCTTGAGAGAGTGGGGCTTCTACAAGTGCAAATTACCAAGGATAATCTTGATCGTCATGGTTAACTCATACATTCGCTCACATCGCTCGTTTCATCCTGACCTATAGATCTCAATGTTACGTTCTTCAGACGTTTTTCTGGGTCCAATATTAGCGTTAAAATCTCCAGTTGACCTCAGCGAATGTGCGGTCTTCTCTGTAGAACTTCTACAAGTCCACATAAAACGCTTCAACTTCATCTTTGTCATTGCTTGATGTCGGTACGTTGACGACGATGATTGTCAAAACCGGTACTGATCCACTTTTCTTCGACCGTAAACGTCTAATTTGGGTTGCTAGTTGTTCGAATGAATCGATGTTCACGGTCAAAGTCATGATGACGAGAACGCTGACGCCGTCGAATTCTCTACTGTTACATGTTCTGAGGAACCGTTCTTCTCCGTTGTTATAGAAGGCTATGAATGGTGACATCTTCTCTTCTCAGCCAGTCTGATGACATTGTACGTTATCATTTCTTCTATCGAGGACTCATGTGCAAGTCAGCCAGCATTGTACGTACAGATCGTCACCTTACTCTGACATTTATGCAGCGTGGAATGGCTCTGAGATTTTAGCAGCCTCTTCGAACTCGTTGTGCCCAGCGCTACAGTATCGGTGGCTTTTTTGGGATGGCAGCAATGAGACCCACTTATTTTACTGTGTTTAGCGTTTGATACCTACGTACAGTTTGCTGAGATCTTAACGTGGGGCCAGGGTACACTGAAGCGGAGCATGCCAACTTCTCTCAGAGTAGATGAGGAGCTTATTTGTTGGAGGCGACTCCTAATCGCCTCCCTATATAGTTCCAAGTCATTTGCTTGCAAGCTTTTAGCCACATTAACTCGTAGAATACAATCTACATAGACGAGAACACATCCACGCATGCGTGAACGAATGCGTCCTCGTAAACAGAGAAGATGTGTACCAAATCGGAGCGGAAGAAATAAGGAGTCCATCCTCTGGATCCATCTATTTCTCAGAAAAAACAAAGGTGGCACCTTCTCAGCGATTAACCCCCCTCTCCTATATAACCTAGGGACTCGCCAGATTGCTTCGCGACTAACCGGTTTGAGATCCCTCTATGAGGGAGATCCGTGGGCCATACAAAGTACACATGGTAACTGGTTCTACCACACACCCCAGAATAAAAAACAAAGCCAACTCCATACCGAATTGATATATTGGTAAGACCTATGCTAGGCATTGCATGAAGCAAATGAATTCAATCACAGCTAAGAAGCTACGAATGAAGTCGAATGTAGGGCTCATCCACAAGGAAGCGAGATGGACTAGTTTTCTTTCTGTTCTACGGCGTTACAATTTTTTTCCACTTTCAGAGTTTTCCTCAACTGGACAGTCCACTTGTGCTGACACCGTTGTTCAGGCATGGCAAGTAATTAATGTGGTTAGTATGTGAGATATAATAGTCTTCGCCAAATTGACTGCATGGTAGTGTTTGTTATGTAAAACAATTTCAGCGTACACACATAACGCGACTGACTAAGCTTAACTGGTGTTGAGTCGAATGCGAGTGATCTGTTGATAATTTTGCATTATACAGTACTTCATGTTTCCAGTGACAAGGTTTAGTTGTTAACTATTTATTTCAATTAGTATTTATCTATCGAAATTACTTGCTTGCTTGCTCTTTGTGTGTCTAACCAGAAATCCAACGTCATAGTGAATGGTAATCTGACTGTGAGTTTCCTTTTGGTCTTGAATGTATCCGCTCATTTGTTTTCCTTTTTCAAATTTCACTTCTGAATAAACAAGTTTCCTTGAAGTCAGATGAGTTTTTCTTTCACACTCCATTTTCAGAAACTGATACTGATTCCCTTTAAAGAGGAACATATTCGATTCCATAATTGAAGCAATGAAGTTTTCGAACAAGTTACTCCAAAATACTCGTAAACTCAACAGATTTCCAAATATAGCACTTTATCTATTAAATATCTATTAACTGCCTATTTAGCTACTCACTTTTTTTCTTGTACAGTAGGAAAAAAACCTAAAAGGTAGTCAATTATATAACTACCTTTGGCACCAAGTTCTTAGAAAAGCTACCGAAGAAAGTACGCTCTATTAAATAGTTCTCCTATTGTCGTCGACACACTCGCTCCCATTTAGAAATGCTTTATCACACCCACATCCACACATTCACATCCATCTTCATACTCACTTCAGTAAGAAACAGTATAAATCGACCCTACTTGAAGACAACGAAGAGTCTTCTGCACGAGTTAGTTCTTCTTTGCAAAAAAGTAAAAGCCAGCATTTGTTAAGTAAATAATTATCCCTATTTAAAGCCACTGTTGTTCATGTAGCAGTAAGATTAGTCTAACCAGGAACAACGTGCTTACAGTTCCTACTTGAATCATCTCGCTTATCCATAGATTACCTGAAGAACATTAGGAATGAATTATGTTGTCCAGAGGGAAAGTGTTGAGGAAAGTCGGTGAAGGGAAAAGAGACTATTTTTAGAAAAAACAGAAGTGCGATTAGCACTTCCGTTTGCTTAAGGATGTATCAACATCGGAGAGATCATCCACTTTTCATTTCTATCTTTCTGCCATAATCCTAACCGTATGCAGTCTTCACCTTTTGAAAACTCAGTTAAACCAGGATTTATTGTTCCTGAGTGGTGATGTGCTGGTTCTATTTAGCATTTCGTTCATAGAAATCTTCTAACTTAAACACAAGTTTGTGTTCGCAAGTATGAGCCAAATATGAAGCGTATATGCTCATAACGGATTCCGCACATTTTATTGCATCTCTGCATCTTGTACGCAACTGAGCTGTTGAGAACATCTTCAGTGCTTATTGAATGAGTCACTTTGACTTGTACTACTTTTGTTGTTAACCCTAAAAACATAACAACAATTGAAGGAAACATTTAGGGACGTAGTGTGGGAACGTTCATATTAGCAGGATTGATATTCTTACTTGATTGTCGGCACTTGAATAAAACGGCTTCTTCATAGGAAATGGTCTAGTCCGTTGAACAATTTCGAAACGGTTGATAATTTTCTCCTGGATTTTGGAGGTAGAAGTGCTAGGGCTATCCCAAGTAGGCCCCAATATGAATTCTTTGGCCTTCATGAATAGGATAGAAGGTTTGCCATTTTGCGACTAGATAGTACAAGGATAACAATGATTTTTTGATATTGGTTCACTGGGCTTTATGATGAAGATGAAGATCTCCAGATGAAGAAGAGCTATTTTTAATTATTAAAAAAAAGCTCCCTTTATTTAATGCAGTTCGACACCAAGAAACAACGGCACGTGCGTTGATAATAAACGGTAAATCACTGAGCGAAGTGGAAAGAATGCGGAATGTGTAATTGCAATCAAAGTTTTTACTTTGACGGCTTTCTTCTTGTGACGAAAAAGTCATGTCGTCACGTTTTTGCAATAGTTTTTGCAAATATTGTTCTTTTTGTTGTTGTGATAAAAAGAAGATAAAGCTCTCAGAGTTGATCAATGCGTCGTGCACCGACTTCATCAAGCATTGCTAGAAATGAGTGAACGCATATCTGGTCTATACAATGGCTTGCGGTGTGCTAGCGATGTATTAATTCACTGCTGCTATCTGTAAAATTAGGTCTGGCACCAATTTACCAGTCCAGCCGGGAGAATGGATTGCTTGGTGAGCACGGGAAGCATGATCAAACCAAAGATTACGTGTGTATTACAGGGTAGTTCTAACCACTGGGCTACACACTCTCTCCGTTATTCGAATTTCCTTAATATGTCCTAAGCCCTTCTCCTCCGTACACACGTTTTTTTTTCAAATCAATTATTCTTTGTGTAAGAAAATATTCATAAGGCACACAATGTTCGGAAAGAACGACAGAAAACTTTTAACTCAATCATAGAAAAACCACACTATGAACTATGTATCTCTTAACAACTCGAAAGACCGCCTTTCTATAAATCTCGACATAAATAGTCGATATATCTATATATACATATTCTTGCGAGCAGCCATTGTTGAGTTGATGCGAGATTGTTATAAGTTGCCTTTGTTGTTGTTCCTTCTGTTCTTGGATAGCTGACGCTTCGGAGACTTCCCCTTTTTCGGAGCCTGGACGTATCATATATAACAATAGCCTTATACTTCGACGAAAAATTCGTTGTACTAATGAGGATCTAACATGTAAATGAACTCCATTTAGTCCAAAAACTACTGACCTTACTGCTGCAACTGGTGCACCCTGTATTGTTCACGTGCGATGACGAGTGAAACCCCCCTAGGTCTGAAATCAGTTTGAAATAAGGCGACAGGTCATGTATGATAGTGCGGCATTCTTTTTTACGATACACCTTTGAACTTTTGAAATTTATATAAAACACCTCAAGGGTGTTACGCGTTGGTATTTTTAATTCCTGAGCTATATTGTGCTAAATCCAATAGCTTCAAAATGTTAGCACAAACAAACAAACTACCTAGTCATTTGAAGAGTCAGGAAACTATTAGTACTATCAGGAAAGTAAGGAGACGGTAGCTATCATAAGTGTTAGCGGCCATTAAGTTTTTTCTTTTTTACAAATAACAATGAGCTTCCCGGCTGCACTGAAATCTCATGCATTTTCAATGGATACATCGAAACGTAATAATAACGATAAAAAATTATTTAAAAGAATGATTTCTTCCTGCTTGTATGGCCAGTCTGAGCTTTCCTTACTTGAATTTGAATGCTTTACCAATAAATATTGTTGCACTTAACAAGCACCAATGAGAGGATTCACAGGTAAGAGTGCAATTCTTAGAGCCATGGTATTCATCAGGCCGTTGAAAGCAATAAGGGATTGGAATGCTCGATTATTGTGCAAGAAAAGGGTCTTAATCCACTATTAGTTAGAAATACAAGAGCAGTCTAATTTAAGAAATGCTTTGAAGTCCCGTGAAGAATCCCTACTTATGGTCTCACCTCCAACAAAGTAAAATCTTGACAAACATCGTAGACTTCCACGAAGGATATTTTGCCGATATGGCAATTTTTGATGAAATAAACGTTGTCTCAACAACCTCATATTAACCTATTACTGGTCAATTTCAGAATCTCTTGATAATTGCTGAAACTATTGAATACTGTAGGTGAACGTGACTACCAGTTTTTTGAGCAAGCCTATAGGTATGACGTGGCTTAACAAATCTAAAAAAGAAAAAAATAAACAAGACAACATATGACGATGGGGCGGAAATAGTTATAAACATAACGAAGCTTTTTTTTTACGAACAACCCTTTGTTGAGCTGTCGCCACTTTGGTATGTTGTCGCTGTTGCTGCTGCTGCTGCTGTTCTTCGATGGCGGAAATTTCGGAGGCTTCGCCTTTTTTCATAAGTTGGAGTCATTTTAGGTGACGATGTCCGTATAATTTGGTGTATTGTCAATACCACTAATGGAAACAAAACACATAAATGAATGCCACATTGCTTAAAAACTACTAACCGATTTCATGTGAGTAGGACCACTCGTGTTTTGTTCAGGTTGAATGGTCATTTAGACCCACCTAGGTCAAGAAATCAATTTGGAAAAAAGGCGCCAGTCATAGTGAGAGATCAGCCTTTCTGGTCCATATTTGGACTGTTGAAATTTATCCAAAAACGCCTCAAGGGTCCTGCGCGTTAAAGTTTTTCATTCGTGCGCTGGGATCCTGATAGTACATTTGAAATCACCAGCATTGTGCTTTATGCCCTATGTCTATGTAGAGAACTTTGTCCAGTTTTAAGTTTTTCATCTATGTTTTCTTTTATACGGATATAAAGTGGTCTACCCGTTTCCCCCAATGAATTCTTCATGGCATGCTTTCTGTGAAACTAAGCATATTGTGCATGAACTCATGCAATCCCCGTCTCTCCCGTTAGAGGTGCATAGGAAAAAGTAGTTTTGGAAGTTATGTGGCGGTTATTAACTTCCCACTTATTACCCTACACCGTCATATAGTCTGCATCCTCCTCAATGATGGGTTTGTTCAGGAAATGGGTTCGCTCAGGGAAATTGTGTAATCTATTTATTTATATGATCTCATAAACTGATCTTGTTGAGCTGATGCGAGGTTGATATGGGTCTTCGTTGTCGTTGTTGCTGCTGTCGTCATTTCTGTTCGTGTTGTTGGTCGATGGGTGACGTTTCGGGGATTTTGCCTTGCTCAGAGCCGTGCTGTTACCAATGGGATTGTTTTCCACTCGTTCACCCAAGCGCAACAGCATGATGAATATAACTCCAACGAAGCTGAGATATTTGCAAAACTCTGGACCGCAGGTGCCTATGGTGGGGAACGAACGCGCTATTGTCCTTTCCGGGGAGTAACGCGTTCACCACCACACCATGCGGGTCCTTCGTTTCGCCTGTCTCTCAGCTAGTTCTATCGTTGGAGTTATATTTCGCAATATACCCTGCCATCAAAAAGAGTAGGCAGTAAGTAAAAAAGGTTAAAAAAAAGCATGATGAATAGTTTTTTGAACAAAATCAAGTTCATTTGTATGCCAGATCTTCATAAATACTACAAATTTTTCACCGAATTATAAGTCCATCGTTCCATGTAATGCGTCCAGGCTCAGAAGAAGGGAAGTCGTCAAAATGTCAGCTATCGAAGAATGGCAACAACAACTGCGACAGCTTATAGCAATCTCGTGTCACCTCAACAAAGGCACTTTGCAAGAATATATATAGAAGAGTTTATCGCTGGAGAAACGTTTTTGGTTTAGTACGCGTAGTCACCTCATAAATATTTGTCGCTTTCCATTGTAATGTGGTCAAATATGGTCCTCCATCCACATCAAGAAGACCAGCGACTGTGTGGACCATCTTTTAGGATCATCGGACCTAATAAAGGTAAAGACGTCAAAAGATTAGCCGAGTAACGCTGTTTATGAACCGCCTCGCGTAAGGTTTCCAATGGAAAAAATATTGGTTTTTGACTCATCTGACAGAGAAACAGCTGTTGAATTCCTGACAGCCAAGGAAGGCCCTACTCAGTATATAGCGACTGCTCGTGGGCTATATAAAATTCTACAACCAAAACACCACTATTCTACAAAGCGACGTCAAAAGATGGTTAGAGAAGGCGATACCGTTTCACCAAAATTATTTACTACCACCCACGAGAGCCTCATACGAGCACTGGAATTGGGCAACATGGGAGTGAAAATCGATGGTCGGCAATTATAGCATCTTCGCTTTGCTAATGACATTAGTCTTGTAACACCAAACATTAGCCAGGTAGGTCGAATGTTTGCCGACTTTGATAAAGCCTGTGGAAAGGTTAGTTTTCGATTAATCCCCACAAAAATGACGTTCATGTGAAACGGAATGGTTGCGCATTCCCCTTTCACGCCCAGTGTAATGAATATCTCCAAATGCTCCAGTTACGTGTTTGTAGGTCGACAAATGAGCATGATGAGCAGCTTAGTTTCAGAAAAGAGCAGGAGGCAGCGAATGACCTACAATTTCCCAGCCACGTTAGGATACAGGGCTTGATGGTGGGCCTGGGACATGGAAATGTGTATTGTGGGGCGCCTGTAGCCACTACGCTACACTACACGCCCCCCCACCGACCTACGTCAACGACCAAAATTCAAAGACGCCATTCTATACGTCAAACTGTCGAACATAAATTGATCCGGGCACGTAAGGCATATAGATGACAACCGATGCATGGGAGTCATTAGTGACTGAATTTTTCGGAATATCAAACGCAGTGCGGGAAGACCACGACTCGATAGTCGGTGTTCTTCAAGAAACTCCTAGAAGAAAGGCATGATGATGAACTACTCTCTAGAGCAAGCAGAACACACTGAGTTACTCTTCCACGCAATAGGGAAAAAATGTAAGATCTACTGGTGGAGTTGCTCGACTGCCAATGAGACGACAGGTGATAGAGGTGGTGTTCAGAAACAACAATATCGGATTTTTTCCATTACTTTTGAGGGCGACAACACCTCCGTGAATTGTGATGTGCAGCTCAGACAAAGTAAGTAGATGTTACTATTTTGGAAACAAAATAATGAAAACGGAGTCAAAGAAATAACAATAGCGGGAGCGGATAGCGCGACAGGGAGTTTTGTGGTTCGTTGACACCGTAGTGCACGATTAGATCCTGCACTTGGTCCACAAAGCTTGTCTTGGAAAAAACGGTACCAGACTTGTCTGGAAACAGTTTGTTTCCTGCAATCCAAATGTGAACGCCCTAGACCAGCTTTGTCAGGCTTCCAAGAAAAAATCGACTCGAACAGTATTTAACGATATTATTAAACACAAACAAGAAAACAATCCTCAAGCGGCAGCCCAGTCCACATGCGAGAAGTTGGAAAACCTTCGTGGTTGATGGATGCGAGGGAACGAATCGAATGCAAGTGCTGGAAGTGAAGACGATTCGAGTGCAAAAAAAAATTTCGAATAAAACATCAATAGCGCATATTTCTTGTGTTAGATACTTCATCACTGATTTTATGTTTTCTAACATAAATACTTCGACACTTAGTCCGCTTTCATGTGACGTGAGCGTTTCTCTACTCATTTCGTTAGTCCGCTTTCATGTGACGTGAGCGTTTCTCTACTCATTTCGTTATTTTATAATTGTCGCTCATGGAGGACCACAAATTTTTGTGTGGATTAAGCTACGGTTTGAGGAACAGACGGCTCAATGAAGTGAATTCTGCTAGCAAAACTTGATTTCCTCTGAAATTCAACATTATCCTCACAGGGCTTTCTCAGGTCATCGTTACAGATAGAAGCAGGCCATTTTGGATTTTACTACGACTGTGAATTCTGCAATCAGTCAACAATCCATTTTGGGAGAAGCCCCAGTGGTTGGAACTTCTTTTTCCTTCAATATGTGACAAAAATTTCAGGAAAGAAGTCAAAATAGTATTCTTTGCATTGACTTAGCTGTCACTCATTCGATATGACCAGATACGAAATTTTTACACGCCAGCAGATGTAGCTTCACACGGAATCACTAAATATTTGAACAGCAGTGAGCGGCGAAATGAGCGAAAAAGTCAACCGGCGGTGCCTTGTTTTTTCATCTGCCTTTTCTTTGTCTTTCATAGGACTTCATTTGCAAATATATTTATGAATTCAGTCATTGAGCCGAAGCTATTCACCATAAAGGACACTGGTATCACTAAAGTATAACAGAAAGCAAATTCAGAGAGCATGTGGAAAATCAATGGGCAGGTTTATTTTGTGCGGGGCACCTAGGTGGATCTGAGCATTATCTTGCGATAGCAGTATTCAATATTGACGACAAATAACGATCATTATGACACCTTTATCGACTGTCTACGTAACTTTTCATCAACAATAACGCCATAAATGAAGTAAAATAGTTGAAGGTTATCGAATGAGTGGAATGAGAGTTGGTAAACAACGGCGCCAATGTGTGTAAGTCGATCAACGCTGTCCGTCTCTACTCACCTATTCGTTTCCATCACCAGTTTCTAATTTCGCTTCGTCCACCACACCTATTCGAGTCGCTCACCTCTAATATTTTCATAGCAATCGTTAATCATATGTATATATATATATATATATATATATATATATATATATATATATATCGTTATCTGTTACTACTACTTAAGTAAAACCACTGACGTCGTTTCTATTCATTTGTTCTATAAGTTTTTTCAATACTTTGGCGTCATTTCTCACTAACACTGCGTCAGATTCTTCTCGGGCTAAGAAGTCACTCAACTTGATGTTTCTATTCATACATGAATTATTTTACTTTGAATTCGTTTTAGAATGCTCTATAGAGGTATACAGTATTGCGGTTTTCGTTCCAAATCGCTGTTCCACACCCAGCGCTATACAGCGCGTCTTCCTAGTGTGGTCTCCAAAACTAGAAAGTCGTTAGACGTTTCTAATCGAAAAACCATCTAAGCGTAAACTAGTGCCAGTAAGCAATGTAGTGGCAACTTAGTTGCAAGGTGGTAGATTTCCCTCATGTTCGTAACGGTGGGCTGTAACCTTGCAGGGAAAATTTTGGGGAAGCCATAATCTCACCATCACGAAGCTTTACTTAAATGAAATTGTGCCCAAGTATCAAAATACCAATTAAGCGGATATTATTCTAGGGCATATGCGATTTTTCGTGAAGACGCGATTCTTCAACCATCCAAGTGTTTCCTTCTAATATTTCGGTCTTCAAAGCGCTCTTAATAAGAGAAAGGAGAGATGGATTTTTTGTAGACCTCTCTTTTCGATTAGCTCGGTTTAATACAAATAACAAGGGAAAATAAGTGTTGATAGAAAATGACATGAAGATCAAAGTTTTGTGAGGGTCCATTTGATGATTCCCTAAAGCGATGAGAATTGTTTTTCCATCATTTTCAAACTTTAATGCATCGAGGAGTTTTTTTACTATAGCATGTTGATTGCTGATAGCGTAAAGCATGAATTCTACTGGTCTCAATCGTTCTTGTGTAAAAATTACCGGCAGTGCTACAAAAAAATTATTAAAACTTGTTACCAACGCACTTGTCACTGCTATTGATGTGGGTTAGACCATTGTTAAATCCAAGGTGAACAGAATACCTATCTTGAGTTGAAACTCCGAGCAAGGTGTCAGTTGTGGTGCTGGTGAGTGTGAAGTTGTCATGTCAAAACTTCTTTGGTCTTTCTTCTCTTCTACCACGATTAATTACTGCTGTCGATGGTTTTAAAAAATTGTGCTTTTCCTAGTTCTTTTTTTTCTTGTTTTCTTTGTTTTCTGATGTTCATTGCCTCATATGTGACTGCAGCGCTTTGATCAAAGGTCAATTAAATGAAGACTAAATATCAGTGACGGCAAACATTCTCTATAAACAGAACTGCTGTTGTCAGCGTAAACTTCGGAGTCTTCGTTAAACATGTTGTTAGCACTAATACGCTTCACTTGTCATTCAAACACCCTGTTTTCAGGCAGACAGTTAGAAATTAATCAACTTCGGAACCATGCAGAATGTACTGGAAGGTCATCGCCGTGTTTTGCTCATTACTTTTCATAAAAAAGGATTGCGAGCTACTACTGATAGTGAAATGTCCTTGCTCTCCATCACCGCACTCGTGGTTTTTCTTCCTTTCAACATTTGCAGGCTTTTCCATAGGCTTTTTTCTTTTTTGGATTTCTATTCAGATAAGTGGTTTTCTGTTCGGGATTCCTTAAATTAGATCATGTTAAATACACATCTATTTGACGACAATATCGTAATCTCTCGTTTTTCATTTACTGACTATTCTTTTTTCCATTCATGTGTATGATGTGAAATATAGCCACAAGTATCGTAATCATTATCTTCTGAGAAAAATAACCTTGCGGTGTTTGCTCTCCGTTTTCGCACGTAGACCCATAGACAACATTCAAGCCGTACTACTTTGTAGGACGATTTCAGTAAAAGTGCGCTAAACTTAGTCTATAGTCTATTTGAGATGATTTCCAAAGGTCAGAGATATCGAGAGTGGTGTTTGTTTTTCTCCTTAAAAGAAAGGATCTGCGTTTTTTGAAACTCGTTGGTAAGCAACTCTTTATCTCGCTTTTCTGCTTTCTGTTACTACAATTATTTCGAACTTCGTTAATAATGTAGAAGTTCTTGCTCAGCCTATAGAAGGCGTAGAAGTTAAGTAAATGAATGTCATGTTAGAAATGAAATTAGTTATAGTACGACCGATTTGTTGGGTGAAAAAAGGAGACTGGAAAACGTAGTGCGTGAAATGCTCTTTATTATGCCCGCCGATTCCTCACTGTTGTTTGTTCCATGATTTCCTCTAGCATATGCAAACAGCACAACCTGATCCTCGGATGTCAATATTTTCTAAATATTCCGTAGAAGTTTGTCTATTCTTAAAAGTTTATAAGTATTTTTTTATTATTACTGTCAATGAATCTGGTGGTTGGTGGTACCAGCATCTAGAGAACTCACCGCGTAAACTAAGAATTTGATTAAATAAGTACGGTGTTGACCAACACTGTATTCATTTTCCGCAACAAATCACTATGGACCTACTTTACTGTTTTTCACTTTATTTCAAGAATAAATAGTTATTGCAAACATTTTTTTTACCCCCCACATAACACAAAGGTTGGCGAGCACATGTGATGGAAAACTGGGAACGCTCTAGCGCCGTTATCCCAGGACCACTGGAAGAACATTAGATCCTCAACCACCACCTGAATCCGCACATAAATCCGTATACCCGCGTGGATAATGAGTACGAGGAAACGAATGGACTGAAACAAATTCTGGGATCAGCATACCATATGATGTAAGCTCTTACACTTACTTCATACTTGAACGGCCCGTCCTCACTGGTTGTGCGAGCCCAAGCATAATCTCCATTTTTCGGAGATTTGCGGCTAAGCCATTGTGGTTCCCTGGAATCGCGAGGTCAGCCTGGCCAAAGTCTTCCCTAGGTCTTCAACATCACAGGCGACTGCAGCCCTTGTTGATCAGAGTACCAGGACGGTGGTGGATCCTGGTATTGGTTTGCTCTTAGCTAGGATTCCTGATAGAAACGCCCGACTCCTTCTCAACTTGGGAGACCCTGCCAGGGGGGATGAATCTCCCCCGCTGTACATCGCAGCCCGACACCCAGGAACACCTTCCAGCCACGATGAGGCGGTAAACCGTTGGGAGGAATATCTTACAAATAAGTGAAAAAAACTCGCTATTTTTTTGGTTATATTCGTCTTATATACACATATTTTTTTTGCTGTAAAATCACAATAATTCGTGGTTCATCACTGCAGGATCACATGAAGCATTCCAGATGAATAACACGAAGAGTAATCCATTTCAAAAGGTCGGTATAATCTTAACACTACTTGCAAGAAACGTAAACGGTTTTAATTTCCTTTTTTTTGATACCGCTCTTGTTCCTTTCTAGAGTTTCAGCGAATTTTGTGTCTTCAGAGCATGGTCCGCATGCTTAAACGCTCAAATTTTCCAGCCAAATACTTTGCAAACACAAATACTTCCTGATCCCAAAAGTAAATATATATTTCCATCCCATACCAAAGAAAAAAAATCTGGGCAGTGCTCGAAAGATTTGCTCTGGATTTATCAAGCTCCGTTTAACTAGTTGTAATTGAAAGTGTCATCCAAACCTCTACTTTTTCTTACAGTTTTTCTTCAGTCATTCAGTAATTTCCTTTCCTTCATGGGAGTTTTTTCGATGTTCTTAATCAATAGAAGGTCTGTTAACAGCTTTTTGTTTTTTGAATGGAAAATTAGAATGTTGTTATCTGGTCTCACTGTTCTTACTTTTTTTTAAATAATTAGCCAAACTTATGTAACGTCGGATAATGACAATGATTGGTTACTCAGATTACATGTCAGGAAGACGAAACACTTTAGAAACGAATGGAATAAGGTGATTCAATGGGAGAAGCGGAATTCATCGGTTATAAGATAAACTGTTTCGCTTATTCTTCTCATTGTTATCATATTGAGCATGCAAGTGATTCACTGTATGCGAAGCTGCTGCAAACGTTGAAGGTGTCGCCGACATTTTCTTTCTTTATGAGACGTTCAGTTAAGTGAAGAACATATTCATCTTCATAATCATCATAATCATCAGTCTATTTACCAAGTACCGCAGTCATCATATTTTCACTCGTCCGTTGCACGACATCGACGAACTACGACTGCGATCGCTTGTCGAACTTGTCCTCAATCCGAAAACTCCTCTTTCAATGGCTTAAATCCTAGTGTCTATCATTCCTTGCAAGTGTATTGAATGTTGAAAGTCGTCAGCTTTCAGCCACCAATGGCGTACCAGCATACATACATGTATACATATATACATACATACATACATACATACATACATACATACATACATACATACATACATACATACATACATACATACATACATACATACATACATACATACATACATACATACATACATACATACATACATACATACATACATACATACATACATACATACATACATACATACATACATACATACATACATACATACATACATACATACATACATACATACATACATACATACATACATACATACATACATACATACATACATACATACATACATACACATACATACATACATACATACATACATACATACATACATACATACATACATACATACATACATACATACATACATACATACATACATACATACATACATACATACATACATACATACATACATACATACATACATACATACATACATACATACATACATACATACATACATACATACATACATACATACATACATACATACATACATACATACATACATACATACATACATACATACATACATACATACATACATACATACATACATACATCACATACATACATACATACATACATACATACATACATACATACATACATACATACATACATACATACATACATACATACATACATACATACATACATACATACATACATACATACATACATACATACATACATACATACATACATACATACATACATACATACATACATACATACATACATACATACATACATACATACATACATACATACATACATACATACATACATACATACATACATACATACATACATACATACATACATACATACATACATACATACACATACATACATACATACATACATACATACATACATACATACATACATACATACATACATACATACATACATACATACATACATACATACATACATACATACATACATACATACATACATACATACATACATACATACATACATACATACATACATACATACATACATACATACATACACATACATACATACATACATACATACATACATACATACATACATACATACATACATACATACATACATACATACATACATACATACATACATACATACATACATACATACATACATACATACATACATACATACATACATACATACATACATACATACATACATACATACATACATACATACATACATACATACATACATACATACATACATACATACATACATACATACATACATACATACATACATACATACATACATACATACACATACATACATACATACATACATACATACATACATACATACATACATACATACATACATACATACATACATACATACATACATACATACATACATACATACATACATACATACATACATACATACATACATACATACATACATACATACATACATACATACATACATACATACATACATACATACATACATACATACATACATACATACATACATACATACATACATACATACATACATACATACATACATACATACATACATACATACATACATACATACATACATACATACATACATACATACATACATACATACATACATACATACATACATACATACATACATACATACATACATACATACATACATACATACATACATACATACATACATACATACATACATACATACATACATACATACATACATACATACATACATACATACATACATACATACATACATACATACATACATACATACATACATACATACATACATACATACATACATACATACATACATACATACATACATACATACATACATACATACATACATACATACATACATACATACATACATACATACATACATACATACATACATACATACATACATACATACATACATACATACATACATACATACATACATACATACATACATACATACATACATACATACATACATACATACATACATACATACATACATACATACATACATACATACATACATACATATATATATATATATATACACACACAAGCACATACACACACATACACACACACAAACATACACACACACACACACACGCACGCAAACAGCATATTCGGAGACGTCGAACTTCACTAATCGATATGATTCCACTTAAATCAGTACTGATATCGATCAAATGTGTGTCGGCGACGAGAAAGGGGACTAATTTTAACGTCGGTGTTGCTCGACAGGACCAGCTATCTACTATGTTGCAGTGCAGTTTCAGTAGTTTAGTACTTTTTATAAAGAACATTCGTTATACGACAAGTGTTCTTGAAAATTATGAGAATTGTTTATCAATCAATGATCTTCGTCGTTATTAATGTGATGTGACTAGTTATTGTGTTTTTTGTTGGCTGAGTGATTCAACTGTTTCAATTCGCTTTCACAATTTGATTTTCGCCTTTCATAAGTGGTGGTCTGTTTAGGATTTATGGTGGGTGACCTTACCTCACGTGTCAAAATCCCAATCAGTCCAGTACTAATTAATACATTGGATTTTTGGGCCGAATCACATGGCATTTCTTTTTGCAAACTTTTTTTTATTCTACTAGTTTTTTTGTGTTGCCGATTTAATAGTCTTTTTTCTCGCTTTTACCAAGTTTTTTTTTCTCTGGAAAACCAATAAGATCGAAAAATTGTGATTTCGTTTCAATTTCCACCTCTTCTTGTTAATCCCCTTGCAGTGTAAATGGTTTTGACCATGTGACTTGGACTCTTTTCCAGTGTTTCATAGATATTTTTTAGCCGGCGAAGCTCACATTTTTGCTTCAAATAATGATGTAGAAATCTTGAACAGAAATATTACCAACAATCTAAGAACTCACATTTTCTTAGCTTCTCTTTAACTCCTATTCTTTTTTCATGGCAGAGTCTCATGTGAAATACGACGACAAGGACGCTAAGATATCAGCCGAACGCGAAACCTTAACTGGGGTTCCTACTCACCTTTATCCTTTCCTAGGGCACATGTGCTATCCACCGCACCCACAGAGGTCCTTGCTTTGTCCTTCTTTTAGCAATGTTTTTACTCTATCGGTGTTATCAGCAGTATAAGAATTATCCAGTGCGTATCTGGACATTGTGTTGTTACCTTAAAATTGTATGATGTCCATAAATTTCATTTTTATTTTTGCCATCGTTTCCTGTGGTTTTCCAGTGACAAACGTTATAATAGGATTTTCCTTTTTTCCTTTCTAGCGGAAGAAAAGAATTCTTGTCCACTTTTTTTTCAATTTATCTCTCAGTAAATGACTGCAACTGCGGAGTATATCATTTTTCGAGTCTCTTTCAGGAAGAGGGAATACTTAGTGTTAAGTGACGCTAAAACGGTCATTACTTGTAGTGATTAGTTTTCTCTGTCTATGCGTAATTCCTCATTTAAGCACTATTCTCCTTTCTGACTTGAATCTTTTTAATTATCCCCCTATGGACGATGTTCTTTTACGCTCTATGGTGATGATGTTAGTTGTGGAGATGATGCTTGTGATGATGATGGTTTGTGGTTTGTCACTCTGTCTTTTATTGACTGCTTGAAATAGTTCCATAGAATAACGGCCTTCTTATTTACAACTGATATTGTGCGGCATATATTCACGTAGCACCACAGTTTTTTTTTCCAGCACATTGATCACTGTTGTTTTTTAGTCCCATGGTCGTTATCCATGAGGGTGAACAACTTCATAGGTGAGTGACTCTGGCATTAAAGACCTGTGCTGAGCGTCACTGGCGTTATAATCAGTCCAGGTTGCCTACTGGTCTTCTTCAAACTCATTTTGCATCTCTATGAGTGAACCCGAGTTTCCTGTTAGCCAAATATGATTTGTAGCCAGATAACTGTTCAAGATTTAAAACGAAATTTGTAAAGTTATTTGCTAATTCTGACTCAATTCTAAATCAGGTGTTATAGAGGGGTTCTCGAAAGTTCCTCTCACACATGTATTTGGGCAAGCAGAATCACTAAGAAAGTACAGGCACTTGATCGCATTGGAACTGGCATGTGTTACTTTCTCCTTTCCACTAATTTGTGTCCTTCGTTTAGTAGTAGACAATGTTAGTTAAAAGTCCTAGTTTTGCCTATTACGTGATTTTCTTCCCCTAGCTAGTAGCGGTACTGTCTCTCCACAACTGTCGTTCCTCATTCGTTGAGCCATCGTTCAACTGACAACCACAAGGATGCTGAGATGTGAAGAGAACCGGAATCTCAGTTGAGCTTCAAGCCTGCGACTACTTCTTGCGGAGGCCCACGTGTTCTCCACTACTTGATCAGTGGATGACGCATGATGGCACCGTTAGGGGTCTTGGTTGGTGTAGTGAAGAGCACGTGTGCCTCCACAAGGAGTAGTCGCAAGTTCGAACCCCAACTGAGATTACGGGTTTTGCTCTTGTCTCAGCATTTTTGCGATTGTATTTCACATTATACTCTGCCATTAAAAAAAATTATGGGCAGTAAATAAAAAGACGAAACATTATCATCCACAATCCTTTTTTCTTTCTTCTTGATGAATTCATGAGGCATCGTCTTTGCCTCGTTAGTGGGTTTTGGCGTCATTATTGGGAAAACAATGGTTGAGTAGTAATTATTTGTTCACACAGATGCATTCCTACTTCTAAGCAAGTCTGTTGCATTATCAGTTACAATATGATGTTCGCACAAGATGAAATCGCCTTGACGGAGAACTTTCTTAGTTACAGCTTTGATGTGATAGTCACCGGTCTCTGTATGTTTAGTTCAACAGCAATTTCAGCTGAGATGCTGTTGGTGTTTCGCTGCTTATTCATCATTGTTGTCCTACACTGTCAAAGCTTTTCGTGCAAAGTTTTTCAACAAGAAATTGGCCATTAGTCGTTAAAAGTTTGTTAGATTTTTTTCTATTGTTACATTGCCCCTTTGGAATGTGCTCCCTCTCCTGTGTGATGAACTATAGTCTGAGTTTCTCGTCGAAAGTACCACTGTTTTTCCGGCAAAAGCAATCAGCGCTTGGACTCAAAGCCTACTGTTCATACTAAATATTTTCGGTTGACTCATAATATTTGAAAGCTTTTCGGAGATTCTCGTGTATGGTTTCCATCCTTATTGTGTGATGACGATATTTATTACTCAGCTTGTGAAAAATGCAAGTTTTTAGGGCCAAGCTTCAGCAAAGGGAACATGTTGTCGGTCTCCCATTATCAGTAATCATGTATGATGCTCTCAGCTGATATAATTCGTTAATATTTATTCTTCTATTCTTATTTTCTAAAGGGCTCGTGTGGGCGCATTGGTTGGAGGCGCCCTGCAACAAACAAGTAGAGTCGAACCCCACGTCCACGACCCATCAAGCCTTCCATTCCTCGGGGCTCGGTAAACTGGTACCAGACTTGTCTGGGAGGATAGCAGCACTGGCTCAATACATAGGTAGGCCACTGCGAGTCATTGTAAAGGTCAGATACGCATTCAATCACCTCCAAACGAGCTCAATGAAGTGGAAAGCATGGCGCATCCCCTCAAGGATTAATCAACGCCGAGAGCTTTTAGAGTTTTTTTTTTATTTTTCGTGTGACGCGTCATCATATCTACCGTGGGGGTCCCAGGATTCCTTGTATTCGATTCGCTTCCGTCGTATTCGTAGTCCACATACGTCTTCGAACATTTCGTGTTTGGACTGGCGCTCGAGGATTTCGTCTCTTTAATGAATGTCGCAGAATGCTCATTGAGTTGATTTTCTCCTCGTGGATTGGAGTGTAGCGTTGGGGCGGTGATCGAGTCAACGCCTTTGCTTCCTGACCGTCGGCTTCACTAACCGCTGCGCCATACCCGCTCCTGACCTCGTCAATAATAATCAATATCTAGAGATACGGCTCCGACAATACACGTAGGAGACAGGGATTCCTTCACGTAGCATCTACTGGATTTCCTGTCAGTTTTGCCCACCTTTTTGACTCTCCTAAATTTGATTTTAGAATTTGTTTCTACCACAATATAACCTGTTTGACATTTGATAATTCCGATCACCATGTAGGAGACAACTGGTTTGTAGAAATTTTCCATAAAATGTTGAGAACCAATAATTAAAGGAGTGCACTTAGCTTTATCTTAGGTTTCCTGCGTAATTCAAAACACGTCATCCTTTAATAAATATGTTCTCGTTATTTCGAAGCAAAAGGCGTTTAAGGAAGACTGTAGGAGGTGAACTTGGAAAATAAATGAGATCTAAAATATTTATTGCTAAAGCCTGCTTCTTCCGTTGGAATTTTTTCTCTCATTCTAAACCATTTCTACACTTCTATTTTTCCACTTTTAAAATTCTGTTAGAGATTCTCAGTGGTGTTCTTTTTTGAAGTTCTATTTTCAAAGCGTGGTTTTAAAATGAATATTGCTTTGTTTTTGCAGTTGTCTTTAACCAAAAATATATTGCGATATTTCAATAGTAAGAGCAAAGTGAGTGACTGTATCGATTGTTATCTGGCTTCCATCGTCGATAAGGTGTTTATTTGCTTCTTCATAATGTGCAACAACAAGTGGTGCGGTATGAGCAGCTTCATAACCCGTGACTACACTGATGTCACCATGGTGACCGAACAAATTCAGGACAAACATCGCCAAAGTTTCACTTTATGTAACATTTTTGTTGCAAGTTTCTAAAATCTTCTGTCAGAAATCTCAATATTTCCAATGTATCATTTTGAGCCACAGAAATGATGAAGTTGTTTCTGCTAAAGAGCTTTCACGAAAAATTCAGGATTCCCATGAAACGCCAGATCCGTCATCTGTTGTGGTATAAAGGTTTCCAATCTTTCTTTTTCGTATCACTATCTATTAAATTTCTTTTTTTTCAACTATTGTAGCTCTCACACTTTCTACCTGCTCACAAATAAAAACAAGGTTTGCTCCACTACATAGACCATTTTACTGTTGTGAAATGGATTGTCGCTTTTTTGTTTCACGGTTGTCCCTTTTGTTGTCGTTAGCTTTCCAAAATAGTTAAAGAAAATCTTTCTCCACATACAATGTTATGTTTTGGGCAGTTTAAGGAGAAAGTGCACTGAGCAATTACATCTTACTAATGTGGTTTTAAAGCTACATTTTGGTCTTTGTCCTCATCAGCTAATGATAAGAAATATGGGGGCTTCTGAGTAAGTTATATTCAGTCAATTCGTCAGTTCTTCATTTTCACAATAGTGATGATATGTGACTAATAATTTGTTGATCGTTCATTGGAAAAAGTGGAAGTCCTTCTGTCTTTTTCCTCTCTTTGTTTCTGTAATGTTTACTTCCTTACTCCTGAAAGAAGTTTTTAAAACATGTTTCTCAACAAGAAATAAGAAATTTTATGTTGATACTTCTACGCTGTTTTATATCATCGTCGAAATCTCCATAAGGAAGTTTGCTTCAAATGACTTCAGAAGAATTGCACAAAGTTCACGTTGGAGCAAAGTTTTTATCCAGATCAGTCATTCCCATGACCAACTTCCTAATAACTTCGGGAATGAAAAATGATTCGCTATCTTCTTGATAAGCACACAAGGTGCTGTTACCGTACAGCATTTGTTCATAACAGCAGCCTTTGCGGCGGATTTCGCGTTCTTCAGAGCTACACTCTGCTTCTCCCACTAAGTGTTCCACGTGGATCTCCGTATCCAGGTGTGTGCTTATCCAGATCAGTCAAATGTTATGCATATTCACATCGATATTTATTCCTCTACTCTCCAGATCATTCCCGTTGACGGGTGATTGCTGTTGACAGTGTTAGGTAGAAAACTAACTGAGAGAAAGACAAGGCAAGGCAATCAGTGGTTCTGCGCGTAACACTTGAGTCCCCGGAAAGGGTAGTCGCTGTTCTATTTGGCATGTGGTCCAAGTTTTGCAAATATCTCAGCATCGTAATGGTTGTATTTTAGGTCCTACCCTACCGTCAAAAATAATAATAGGCAGTAAATGAGAAGAAAAGTTAACACTGTGATATTTATTTTATCTAATGCCAAGTTGCTCTTCCCAACGGTTTACTGCATCATCGTGCCTGAGAGGTGTGTCTGGGTGTCGGGATGCGCTGTACAGAAAGGGGATTCATCTCTACGGCAGTGTCTTCTAAGCTGAGAAGGAGTCCGGCGATACCGGGATCCACCATCGTCGTAGTGTCGAACTAGTCACATGGTGGCAAATCTCCCTCTGATCCACAAGAGCGGCGACTGCCCTGTGTTGATGACGACCTGGGGCAGACTCTGGCTGGGCTGACCTTAGGACTCAAGGGAAACACGATGACTAAAACCAGCAAAACTCCGAACAATGGAGAATATGCTGGGGCCCGCACAACCGGTGAGAACGGGCCGTCCAAGTATTCAAGTAATAGTTGCTGTCGATAACATCCGTCTAAGTGTTCCTACTGTACAAGAACGTAGACAGTAGAAGTAGAACGGTGAGTAAGTACAGATTCCACACTGTGTATTTTGATATCAAGGAAACCTTATCGTGTCCTTGCAATTCCCCATTGCCACACAAACTAGCTGGTAGTTTGACTTTTATGTTCAGAAGCCCGAATGAAAGTGAGTGAGAATGTCGGCTGTCATCCTAGTTTAAGATAATAAAGCATTACTTTAAACTTAGATCAGCTTCGTTTTTTTAGTTTCGATAGAGGTGATTCGATTGTCATCGAACGCTCTAAAACGTCAACTGGTTCGTAACCGCTTTGTTTGATCGACTGTGCGTGACACATAATTGCATAATTTACCTTAGAGGTAGAAACGACGGTTGCATGAGTTCGGGTACGGAGCTCCTGATTTTTCCAAGAACTTTGTCGGAGGAATGCGTTTGCAAATCAAATAGAGAACTTTTCATCGATATAAAAGAGCAGCTAGTTGATGGACACAGAGCTAAACAGAACACTCCATCAAGTGCGCATTGGCAACAAAGACAACGGAGAAGATTTGGAGGTGGGAGTCACTATCCTCGCACAGGGATTTATAGCATGAGCGCGTAAAGCTCCTGAAGAGTTTTGGTTAATTGCAAAAATCCAAAAATCAATCGCAAATAATAGTTTTTCGTCTTTTTGTAAGTGTCATTGAAGCGTTTGGCCTAGTAAATTGTATGTCAGTATACCCTTCCAGTCTCTGAAGAAGGCGATACTGCCGAAACGTCAGCTACTGTTGTATTGTATTGTGTTTTTCTATGGAAGTAAATGTATGCTGTTTAACAACCTCGCGATTGCTGAACAAGAAAACGACGCATTCATATTCCAATGCCGAGGTTAATAGAAAGTCGATCCTGGGAACTGTTGCAAATAATAGTGTTTTGTGATCATGCGTGATCTCGCGTCAAAGTTCAGGCCGATTTATTGGCCTGAGCCAAGCAAACTGTTCGCCCATATAAGACTCTGTGCGGCTGTTCTCCACCAAACTGACTTGTTCTCCACTGGGAGACTTGTAACGAAAAAGTGTTTAGAAGAGTCTGCTTATTGCGCGAACTAAATTGGAGCATTGCGTTTTTTATGCTTGTTGGTTTTTTACAACTACATGAGCCGCCATCACATGTATCACACTGTGCGGATCTCAGCACTTCTTGCATTCTAATCGTTCCCTCGCATCCATAGTCCACGAAGCTTTTCGGATGTTTGCGCATGTAATTTCATTTTGTTTCTTGAGGATTTTTTAGCTTCTGTACGAATATCGTTGAATACCGATCAACTCCATGCTTCCTGGAATACTGAGGTAGCCGTACCTTGGCGCTCCCACATGGATTGGAGTGATTCAGTTTCTTCCAGACTAGTCTGGTACTACTTCCTCGACCCCGAAGGGATGAAAGGTTGCTTGGGCGATGCTACGTCTAACAAATGCCTGGGTAGGTTTGGTCGTCACCGTAATGAGCGAGATCACTACCACTGTGCTACCCGCTCCATTTTTTTTCTGTTAAGATTATGTAAATGTTTACCTGGGTAGACCGCATTCCAATTTGACCTTTTCGCGAAATCTCCCAAAGCATCAGGTATTGTGGATGAACGTTGCAGTAATTTCGTGTCTGCTCAGTAAGAAAAGAGTGGATTACTGATCAATTTCGAGATCAATAGCAAGTCAGTCCTGTGATTCAATACTGTGTCCTTCGACAAGCCTAGTAATGACCCACTTTATTTATTAGCATAAATCTTGTATTTTTGAGAACTATGACAAAACGATAGTAAACAGTTATTTTTAGAATCATCGCAATGGTGTATTTGATACAAATCTATAGGACATGGTACAAATATAGTAAGTTTCCTCATGAACACCTCCATATGTACACGTTCTAGCACACTATTTTCTCATAGGGTCTTAGTAAACTCATTTGTTCAACCAATTCATGTTGTATTGATTAGCTAAACTCGCCAAAGACCTAACTCCCATTCAACTTTTTGTTCCCTCCTTTCTTTTTATATATATTTCTGTTTCGTGTCGTTTTTGATGCTCAAGTAGTGTGATCTTCAACGATCGAGAACTGCGAATATTGGCAAATAGAGATTTTGGACAAACTTGTTAAACAGCATACATTTACTTCCATAGAAAAACACAATACAATACAACAGTAGCTGACGTTTCGGCAGTATCGCCTTCTTCAGAGCGGCTTTTTTCTCTTTAGCGGCTCTGAAGAAGGCGATACTGCCGAAACGTCAGCTACTGTTGTATTGTATTGTGTTTTTCTATGGAAGTAAATGTATGCTGTTTAACAACCTCGCGATTGCTGAACAAGAAAACGACGCATTCATATTCTAATGCCGAGGTTAATGGAAAGTCGATCCTGGAAACCTGTCAGTGATATAATATCATTGAGAGAACCAGAAATTTAACATCTTTGTAAAAAATATTTGTTCTCATCGTTGCCAGTTGCAAATTTCAGTGGTCATTTAAGCGGAACATGTACTGAGTGTTAAATCATCATTTAAATATGAAACAATGGCTAAATTAACATAAGCATGTTGATCTCTCTTTCATCGTTTCGAAAAATAGATGTTTTATCGAACATCGCCCGAATACTGGATAACGATCTGAGTGTAACATGCGTTTAGACGCGGAACTATTGCTGAGGTCTTTTGTTTTTTCTCAGTCTCTGTTTGAGTTAAGTCCAAGAAAAAAAAATCGTTGGCGGTAAAAACAGATATTTGCAAAAATCCAGACCGCAGGTGTCTGCGGTGAGGAACGGACGCGCTATTGTCCTTTCCGGGGAGTATAGCGTTCACCACCACACCATGTGGGTCCTTCGTTTGTTTCGCCTGTCTCTCAGCTAGTTCTATTGATCATTAGTCTGCAATATACCCTGCCGTTAAAAAGAGTAGGCAGTAAATAATAAGTTAAAATAGTAAAAACAAACTTTAGAGATAATATTTTTCTGGAGTCATCCTTAGAGTTATCATATCGTATGACATGTCTAGCCGTTGTGTATGAGGAGGATGCACCACTGTTGCATAATAAACACTGTGGTCATTGGTTTAACAACTATCGTTATCGGCTTGCCTACTTCTTTTCATATCTTGTCGATACATTATTTTGTAGCCGAAAATCGTTTTCAAAGTACTTTTTTAAAGAAACCTGTAACCTCTTCGTGAATTGTCTCTCAATCTTTTTTTATGAATGAGCACGTTCGTCTTGCTAGCTGCTTTTTTCACCATCTTTCGTTTAGAGCCTTGTTGAATATCTTCCCAAACATCTACACTTGTTCAATAGTTGACCTGAAGCTACAGTAAAGTTTTCGCTGTGGTGTGATGGTTCTGTCTCGCGGATCTTCCTGATAGAGATATGCCAAGCCTCAAACTTGGGTAATTAGATTGTTTATATGCTTTATATTTACACGACAACGCAGTGAGCTCAAAAATGCTTTATTTATTTACAAATCATTATTATTAACAAACTAACAAGTTAGAAAGCAAATTGGTTCAATGGGCAGTAGTAATGTAGGTGACAAATTGCAGTAACCATGATGCAGAGCTTTTCGCAGCAAGATTATGAGAAGTGAGATGCAATTAGAAAACACTTTATGTGACAATATTAGTATAACTACAACGTAAATATTTACATGACCACTGTGCGAGATTGAGATAGTAATGACGAAGTTGCGCTAGCGACGAAAAAAGGAAGAAGATTCTGCGAATTGTGGATTACTCATAAACCATGCAACTTTTTGAGATAAATGTTACAACAACAACATGTAGTGGTTAAATGACAATTGACGATGACGTTAATATGTTAATGATATAAGAGTATGAAATTATATTTGACATTATTCCGACCTAAGCAGATCGAATGAGTTCTGAAGGGAGAATATTAAGCGGGAAAGAGGGAGAATTAAGTGATGGGAAATGGCGACAGCGATCTTCACGCCTCGTCAGAAAGCGAATTCTACCGCTAGAAGGCGTGAGTACATCCAAGAAAATGGTTAAGGTAGCTAGGTCAATAAAACAAACAATTTTGCCTTGCCTAGTGGCGTGGCCAATGGTTAAGAAATAGTATTAATGCAGGTAGGCACGCGGGCGTTGTGTTAAGTAAGTTGCGATACAATAGGTTACATGACAGAGATAACGAACACAAATACATTATTAGTACATGTTTAGATGAAAGATACCTGCACGACTTAATAGGAGGCTTAGGTTGGAAATTCTGTCAGCTTCGAGATACTATTATTGTGATACGCAAGAATTTTAAGAGCTAGCAGAAAAATTAAGAATAAGAAGTGAGTGGAATATGAAATAAAGAAATAATGAGATATCAAGTAATGAAATAATAAAGTATTAAACGATATGAAGTAAGAGACAATATGTGATTTTCAGTTATATGTGGCTTAGTGTATCTGGAGCGTCGTTTTCTTGTTAAGCAATCGCAAGGTTGTTAAACAGCATACATTTACTTCCATAGAAAAACAATACAATACAACAGTTGCTGACGTTTCGGCAGCACCGCCTTCTTCAGAGCCTGGAAGGGTATGCTGATATACAATTTACTAGGCCAAACGCTTCCATAACACTTAGAAAAAGAAAAGCTCTATGGTAATTACATGGTCAACAGCTTCTCGAAAAAAATTCATCGCTTTTTGCGTGACTTCCGATGAGGAAGATTGGAACAGCTGGTTGTGGTCGCATGTGGTTGATGACTGCACCATCCCACATCAGAAATTGATGCGAACATACGGGGTCAGGTCGCGTATAACCTCTAGGCATTCATCCCTGCTATTCATTGTAGGGTTTTTGGTACTTGTCCAAAAAGCCTCAAGAAGTTTTCGCGCTGGTGTTTTAGTCTCCTGAGCAAGGATACTGACTCTTACTTCAAAATCGTTTTCGCTATGCTTTTCTGTCCTATGCGTGCCTAGTGGTGTACTTTGTCTTAGTTTTCGTTTGCCATCTACATGTTCTTTTATACGGATCCGCAAAGCTCTGCCCGTTTCGCCAATATATTCATCTCTGCAATTATTACAAGAGATGACGTATTTCGTACCTGAACTCATGCAATCACCATCCCTGCAGTAGGGGCAAATTACGCAATTTGTTGTTTCACATAGACGGTAAAACAGACGGTTACGAACTAACTGACAACGTAGAGTAGCCGTCGGTATTTCAACTATCGCTACCGATTCCTCTAGACCTGCCCTTCTTAAGCAACGTTTAATAGCTAGGCTAACTTTATCGCTAATAAAAGGCAACATAAACGGGACTTTCTTCTGGCCATGTGTTTTGCTTGGGTGCGTCGCTCTCCTTCTAACCTTATCTCGTGGGGTTAGTATTTCGTAGCCATTGGAGATGGCTATTTCCAAGCCAAGTCGCACGATTCTTCCTTTAGTTCTCTGGTTGTGCACACAGAGGTGGCTGTTCGAAACATGTTTCTCACAAGCGCCCTCTTTGTGTGTGAAGGAGTGGGAAGAAAGGAAATGAACGAAGATGTTCTTGTTACTTGGCTTTCGGTACCACTTTGTCATGTAACCGCTACTTGATAGGTTTATTTGAACATTTAAAAAAGGAAGCCAGTTTTTTACCAACGGATAGATTAACCTGGTTTTTAAGCCTAATACTTAACCAGTTGCTGAACCGCATTCCAGCTCACCTCACAAACACCCAAATGTTCCTAGAACGTCTATGTAACGCGTCTCCTAATAATGCGTGCGTGATGGAGTCCTTCGACGTTGCCGCGCTGTACCTCAACGTATCAAACAACTCCGCAATGCAAGCCATCATCGAACTTCTTGTTGAACATGAAGGAAGAATAAATATGCATGGCTTGCCCATCCAGCAGCTAATGGCGCTCATGGAGTCATTCGATACGTTAGTGTACGGCGCGGTAGCGTCGAAGGACTCCATCACGTACGCGTTATTAGGAAACGCGTTACATAGACGTTTAGGAACATTTGGGTGTTTGTGAGGTGAGCCGGAATGTGGTTAAGCAACTGGGTAAGTATTAGGCTTAAAAACCAGGTTGTTCTATCCGTTGTCCCGTCTACGCCGCTGATAATGGGTCTAACCTTAACTGATGACGGATTAGTTTACGCAAGATCATCAGTGATACCAACTTATGTGTTTTAATAAGTAGGTATAAGACGGGACATGTTGGTTTATCGAATTTAACGTGCGAAATGGCCGATAAAATAAACCTATCAAGTAGCGTTTACATGACAAAGTGGTACCGAAAGCCAAGTAACAGGAGCATTCTCGTTCATTTCCTTTCTTCGCAACTTTCACACACAAGGAGGGCGCTTGTGAGAGACATGTTTCGAACGGCCACCTCTGTGTGCACAACCAGAGAACTAAGGGAAGAATCGCGCGACTTGGCTTGGAAATAGCCATCTCCAATGGCTACGAAATACTAACCCCACGAGATAAGTTTAGAAGGAGAGCGACGCACCCAAGCGAAACACATGGCCAGAAGAAAGTCCCGTTTATGTTGCCTTTTATTAGCGATAAAGTTAGCCTAGCTATTAAACGTTGCTTAAGAAGGGCGGGTCTAGAGGAATCGGTGGCGATGGTTGAAATACCGACGGCTACTCTACGTCGTCAGTTAGTTCGTAACCGTCTGTTTTACCGTCTATGTGAAACAACAAATTGCGTAATTTGCCCTTACGGCAGGGACGGTGATTGTATAAGTTCAGGTGCGATATACCTGATCTCTTGTAATAACTGCAGAGATGAATATATTGGCGAAACGGGCAGGCCTTTGTGTATCCGTATAAAAGAACACGTAGATGGCAAACGAAAACTAAGACAAAGTACACCACTAGGCACGCATAGGATAGAAAAGCATAGCGAAAACGATTTTGAAGTAAGAGTCAGTATCCTTGCACAGGAGACTAAAACACCAGCGCGAAAACTTCTTGAGGCTTTTTGGACAAATACCAAAAACCCTACAATGAATAGCAGGGATGAATGCCCTAGAGGTTATACGCGACCTGACCCCGTATGTTCGCATCAATTTCTGATGTGGGATGGTGCAGTCATCAACCACATGCGACCACAATCAGCTGTTCCAATCTTCCTCATTGGAAGTCACGTAAAAAGCGATGAGTTTTTTCGAGAAGCTGTTGACCATGTAATTACCATAGAGCTCTTCTCTTTCTAAGTGCCATGGAAGCGTTTGGCCTAGTAAATTGTATATCAGCATACCCTTCCAAGCTCTGAAGAAGGCGGTGCTGCCGAAACGTCAGCTACTGTTGTATTGTATTGTGTTTTTTATGGAAGTAAATGTATGCTGTTTAACAACCTCGCGATTGCTGAACAAGAAAACGACGGATTCATATTCCAATGCGGAGGTTAATAGAAAGTTGATCCTGGGAACTGTATCTGGAGCGTTTCGTTGGTTGATTTGTCGACAGAAGCAGTAATTAGAGGTTTCGATATATTACGCTGAATGAGCCTTTGTTTGGGAAGAGAATATTTGCCAATTAAAAATGCATACTGTAACTCTATGACTCTTTGTGAATGGCTTGTTTGATTTTTTCGTCCTGTTCCTTAACTATAATACTGTCGTCGTTCTCTGACCATTTTTTCACGGTCCTTTTATAGCTGCAACAAAGTTTTGTGAAACCTGTGCTCCTCTGTTATTTCGAAAAGATTGATTTCCTCAAAAAGGCTCTTAATTGAACGTTTAGATTCTTTTGTGACTCCATCACGATATGTGGTATCAAACACAAGTGTTCATCCAAGTTTTCTTTCAGGCACGACTTTACGACTGATCGTTGTAGGCCGTCGTACTCCCGACAGGGAGTGATTTTCTGCTTCTCCGTGCCCTAGAGTCATTCTGCTCGTTTTCTACAGGATTCCGTAGCCAGGACACCCTCACTGATTGATGAGCACCACTAGCAACACCATTTCCACCACGGCTACAAGCCATAAAACGACTGGCTTGGGTGGCTTATCAATTGCATTTATTGTAATCGGTGTGATTGTGAGTTTACTAACTTTAAATTACGAATATCTTTTGCTCTTGAGAAGTCGTTTTACGTTGTCACATACTTACTGCCCACTGTTATATTTAGATTTTGTTTACTTCTTCGTATTTATCTCATCAGACTTAAGATTTTGTGTGAATCCTAACACTTTTTTCATCCGGTCCGTTCCCCGCATCCGTCGTCCACCAAAGTTTTCAAATTTGTCGAATCTTCCTGGAATTTTATGGTAGAACGACTAAAGCATTCGCATCTCTTTAGCCCAGACAATCCCCCCACCCTTTTGGATTGAAGGGAGCTGTTCGCAAGGAAGGTTGGTACCGGTCTGGAGATCCCGGTGTTATGGTTTTGTCCACCTTAGACGGGTTGATTCAGCGACTCGCGTGGATTGCACAGTATCCACTGCGCTTTCCGCGCCCCTTGAATATACTTACATTTTGGAACAAATACTACCTTCACTGAGCGATTTTTTCTTTCTATATCCTATTTGTCCGTCTATTCGGCTTATCGCATCGCTCTCCATCGCTTATTCGATGTGTCGTTCGCCGTCCTCACAAGACTAGGTGTATCGAATTCCCAATACAGCGAATTTTTTCCGATCCACAAGGCATGCTACCAGCTTTGAAGATGTAAGAGTAGCCTAGCACTACTGTCTTCAATTCAGACTGGTATCACTTTCAACCAGTATTCACCTTATGAGGAGGGAATAAGATAACAAATCCTCAAACAGCATGCAGTCGAGTCAACGCCATCATCTCTATAGGTGACAGTTGCAACTACGTTAATGAATTCAATGGATGAGCTATCTAGATACTAATATCGTGCTCAGAGATTAGCAAGTATAGTGGGGCTATAGTAGTATATGATATTAAATTGCAAACCAACCTCTCATTACCATGTTTCAACTGCAGAATACCTTTATAAAAAGGTGTAGCTATTTTTATTGTAGTTCATATTTTCAGCTGTTTCTCGTTCTCGTCTCTGTCGCTGCGTTTTTCGTTACACGAGCGATTCGCGATCGACGACGAAATCATGGCGAATATCGTCCGCAGTTCGAAGAATTACACCACGCCAAGGATTTACCGTACCTACAACCACCAGCCGTCGAAGGCCTCATTTAGATTCAAATATATCGTTGAATCCAGTTGAATCGTTCAAGTGTATTCTTATGAATCGAACATTCTGATATGTTCAAAAATTTATTTTACTGTCTGCTTCAGTAGATCTAAGAAAACCAGTCAAATGTATAATTTTGTTTTGAAACAGTTTTCTTTTAGCTGTTGTTTCAAAGTTGACGTTAGCCTTGCTGGTAAACTCTGCTGTGA
The DNA here is from genome assembly GCA_018806985.1 of Angiostrongylus vasorum. Classification (NCBI taxonomy): domain Eukaryota; kingdom Metazoa; phylum Nematoda; class Chromadorea; order Rhabditida; family Metastrongylidae; genus Angiostrongylus; species Angiostrongylus vasorum. The sequence continues at coordinate 110,318 of JADANN010000247.1, forward strand.
GAGATAATCTCAGGTTTGCTTAGCAGTGTATGCGCTTAGTTTCTTCTTTTCTTACTTTTCAGTTCGCCGCTATTGTTACGTAATCCTTCATAATGTTTCTTTTATATCTTCTCATCATTGTTTTTCGTAAGATTACTTGTATCCTCTGTTGTATTGTATTGATGAAGCTGTTAACTGTTGAATTCGAGCGGTGCCGACCTATTGTCGTCTATTCTTTTTCTTCGGTGCTTTGCCATCTATGCCATCTATGCAGCTCGTAAATTTATAAATATTTGTGTTTAGAATATTTGCACGTTGTTATTGATTTTAGTGTTAGTTTGTTGTTTCAAGAAAAAGAATGCTTCACCGTCTGTAACTTCACATAGACCGATGTAAGGTATTTTCGACGCGAATTTCTGCATGGAAAGTCGATAAATTTTAAATCAGGATTTTTCCTTATTTTTTGTTGTAGATGTGTGCTGGATTTAGGAATATTTTATACCAAAAAAAATTTATGCACCTGAATCTTAGTTGAATCAGGTGGCCTTCTTTGGTGTCGGCTTACAATGTTCGTCGGTGGTGACCATTAGCTTAGTAAGACCACCTAAGCTGAGAACGACTTCGGCGTTTCTATCCGGATGCCCAGCTAGGAGTATGAATATGCCATAGCACAGACCGATAAGTTACCTTATGTACCTTATGTCAACCTTCTTGTCAAAACTAGTAAATAGGGAATGTCGTCCTAGTAGAATTATGATGACAACCGTATAGCTTGAGCGATTGCAACCTACTTAGTAGTTCTGTTGCATAACATAGATCAACGCACATTTTAGTGAAATTTCGTGGAAATGAGTTCCTTCTGGTGCGCAGATGTTTTTGTTGTCCAGCGTTTTTCTCAAATTGGGGTAATTTAACATTTGGGTACACTATATTAACACAGCAATCGTAAAATGGAATACAGAAATGTCTAAGAATAAAATAAAGAAAAAAAGCTCTCGACGTTGATCAATACCTGAGGGATGCTCTGTGCATTCGACTTCATTAAGCATCGTTGGAGGTGATTGAATGCATATGTGGCCTATACAATAATTCATGTTAACCTGCCGATGTGTCCACTCAGTGCTGATCTCCCTCTCCTCCCACACAGGTTTGGTACAAACTTGCAGATTCCGGAGGGATGGAAGGGTCGGTGAACACATCAGAAATGTGGAAGATGAAACAATCGTGGAGAATGTTCTCTATCAACATCAGGGCTTTGGCATACTATGGCTAAGAGACATTTCTGGAGAGAAGAGTGGTTCCCTTTGGCTCAGTTAGATTTCTTCGCCTTCATTTTTGCTCTGTAGATCTCGACCCCTATTTTATTCAATGTAAAGTGTTCCCTCGCACCCATAATGCATTAAGGTCTTTGAACTGTTTTGCGCAAGGTTTAGCGACTGCTTGAGGACTTCTGCTTTTGTTATATTCGTTATCAATGCGTTGAATGCTAGTCGTGCCAATTCTCCTTCTAATTCTGGGATAGCCGTGCTAGGTGGTTCACAGGGAGCAATCTGGTCTCAGATAAATCTGGTACCACTTTATGATCCCACCAGAAGACGAAGTCTGGCGGAATGGACGTGGAATCGAACTAACGATCCTTTATGCCACTAGAACCACTAAATATTTTAAACCATTTCATTAGCAGTGTTTACCTCTCAGAAATCAGAATTAGGGAGTGAAGTGCTCCATACCTATTCTATACACGTGTTCCTTAGATAAGTGGTTAATTAGCTTTCTGCATTAGTTTCTATTTGACTGTTTACTTAACAGATAACTACCAGTCACTATCAGTACCAGTACTAGTAGCTGAAATCCTATTTCTTCGTGCTTGAACGTTCAGTGCACAATCGGATTTTCCATTTCCATGAAATTGAGCAATACCAATGACTGCGTCGGACTACAGTTCGTAAATTAGCAAGCATATGGAGTAGTAACATTTTCCTAATGAATGCTCATAATCGTTTTTTTTTCTACAAAGATAACGCTGTAAGCAAATAATTTTTGGAAAGAGTCGCATTACTTGCATGATATGACGAATCACAAGTACAAAGCAGGTGTAAACTAACATCAAGCGCGTGTAGCGCAGTGGGTCGGAGGCGCCCTGCAACACACACGTGGAATTGATCCCTGCGCCCATAGTCCACCAAGCCTTCCCCTTTCCGGGGTCGGCAAACTGGTACCAGACTTGTCTGGGAGGATCGCAGCACTGGCTCGATACATTGGTAGGCCACCGTGAGTCATTGTAAAGGCCAGATATGCAATCAGTCACCTCCAATGATGCTTAATGAAGTCGAATGCATGGCGCATCCCTCAGGATTGATCAACGTCGAAAGCTTTATCCTTTATTCTAAACTAACACCACATCTGTTAATATAAAAGTGTGTTTTCTTCAGTTGGTCACTGTTATTTTCTCAGAAGTTGAATGCGATAAGCACTGATTTTCATCTCGTACTGAGTTGCCTCATTTAATTACTCTTTGTTTTCGTTGGACGATCGCTGGTTCACTTTTCCCGTGAAGACGAAATGGTTGCAAGATGATCATCATGAAGCAGAGATTGCAGGTGACTAGAAGGCAAGTGTTTGGACTTTATGTAAGACAAGTTCACAATTTTTCGGCGGCCAATAAAGATTGTCAATGACGTTTCTCTTTAGTGAAAACTATTTCGAAATAGATGAGTATGTGGGCAGCAGCTAATAGTGCTTTTAGAGAATGATACGACTGTAGCTCACCTACTTAGATGCTTAGATACCCCTTGCATACACGTCGAATGACCACCACCACTTCTTCCGTTTGTTTTCGTTGCACTACTTGCAAGCGTTATCCATAGAGAAGGCCGCAAGTGTGTACACCTTGAAAATAGGAACCTTCCATGGCGTTAGGAACTCCGCTATTTACTCTGACACGATTGCTAAAGGATGGAGATTCGAAATCAATTTCTCGAGTCAAATTTGCCCTATATATCCAGATCGCTTTTGTTCCGTTTGAAGAACGAAGCTAGATTATATGCAAGAACTTCTACAATCTCAATTCCTCCTACTCTTGCAGTCACTAAAATCCTCTCGTTCTTTCTTAAGAAAGATTTTTGCAAAATTCAGCTATCATTAACAAAATCTTCCACTTACAAAAAAGAATTTTAAATAAACGACTGTGTAGTTTGATCACCAACAGCTTCAACAGCGTCCATTCATGATGATCTGTTGGTGAATAACGAGGATATAGTATTCATTTTCATCGTTCCATAAATATTCAGCATTCTGGAATGCAGTTATACAGCTTCAGAATTGCAAAGCACGTCAAATAATCTCTACTATCTGCGCAAGCGAATACTATCTTATCAAATCAGTAAGGAACGCACAAGCCTTGATAGTGGGTCAGTGAAGCGTATTCCAACAAAAAAAGTACTCAGTTCTCTTTGAGTAACTCCATGCTGTCATTCATTTAGTCGGTTTTCTCAATGGAAACTATTCAATGAAAAGTCATTGTTTCTTGTTGAGTGTTCTTGGACATCGTTGTTAAACTAATAGATTACATAATAAGCTTTTTTCGCACTGTTTTCTGCAGATGGTCGTTGTATTTCTTTCGTTGTTCCTCGTCACTGGAGTCTTCTCTTTTTCTTGTAAGGATCAATACAATCAGAATGTGGACTGGTAAATCAGTTGAATTTAATTTTCATTATTTTTTTCTTTTTCAGAAGCCTTTCTCCACTCCACATGCATAATTTATGAATTCTAGCGTAGGCATACTTTCCTGTAGACGAACAAGATAAATTTAGTATCATCGGTTCTACTTTTTAGTTTTTCATATTTTAACAAAAGCCAAATGCAACTGATCACTGCATAGCTAGTTCAGCGTTCCTATTTTCTATAATCTTGCAAGAATAACTTTATTCTATTAGATTAAGGTGTTCATCTCCCCAAATTGTATGATTCACCTAGCATTATCCACTTGCATGGTATTTCGCCATCTAAGACTTTTGTTTCTTGAAATTCCTAGAAACTTGTTTGAATAAGTTTCTAATTTGTCACTTCAAGCAGACCCTGGTTTTCACGGATTGAATTAATATAGACCTCTTTGCAAATAGGACGGCGGCAACAATTTTTAGTACTGACTTACTTTTGATTGCGGGCCACCCCTTCTCCACGGATTGGTGGTATTTCGCTCGGCGCATTAAAATCGAATTATTGGAAACACAATAAGTGATAGATTTTAGGGATTGCTCAATGTTTTTTCTTTGCGAATACAAAAACATTCAGGTTTATCGTATATAAAATGCCTATGGAAGAAGACGACTCGATTCCAGGAATAAAAAAGGGCGTAGGATGGTACTATTTGGATGCAAATCATGACGAAGCTCTAAACGCTTCCTACAGTACTCTCGATGATGAAAATCAGGTCAGTTTATTCTATAAAGGAAGAACCACATGGAAACATCTCCGCCAGATGTTGTTATGAAGCTTATCATTTAGTTTTAAATTTGAAAGTGAGTTTTTTACGTAGAATTTTGAGCAACTCAAAGCTAGTTAAGGCCATAGCTTACACATTGAAGCAACTCTACCAGCAGAACGCAGATCCAAGAATTTTCCATGCAATGTATAACGACGAGCCATACGACGATACTTCGTTACATTTGAAGTCACTGAGGTCAAATCGTGTACAAGTAGAACCTATTGAGTACGGCCACACAAAAGGTATGAAGGAATACAATAAAAAATGACATCTAAAAAGTTCTAGGAAAATGTGGGCGACAGTACTGTGCTCCATTTTAAATGCATACTAGAGTCACCTTTTGTTTATCTTCCATCTACCTCACAAATTAACATTCTGTTAATCTTTTTTTATAGAGCTTTTTTCTACCAGAATAAGCACTTTTTACGTTTGCTCTCATTCTCCACTCTTCGCTTTTTTGCTCGACCCTAGATTTTTACAGCTACGGTCTTAATCTCTTTAATGCACATTCATGGTATTTGATAAGTGTTATCCAAAGCGGTGTCGGTTTTTTCATCCATTTAAGCACTTCAAAAAGGCTTTTAAAACACTTCCAAGAAGACTTTAAGAAGGAATTTGACTGATATGCTATCGAACGGAATTAACTCTATGCAAACTATGGTAATATGGTATAACATGTATAACTCGTGCCGTTGATCGTCGAGCGACTCGGACGGGCGCCGGTCTTCCACTTCTCCCTGTGGCATTGAAGAATAGTCCAGTTTGTTCAGCCCGCTCTAGGGACTCGTTGAGCATCATATCTATATTTTACGGTCATCATGAAATATTCTGACAATCGGGTGGGTGGTTTTCCTGGTGTCCGTTGGACATCCCGAGGAGTCCAGTCGCTAACGGCTCTTCGACATTGGTTCTCGTTAATACACATTACGTATCCGGGCCACTTTATCTCCTACAGTTTGGCGTATAGAACGGCATCTTTGACTTTTAATCATTGACGCATGTAAAAGCTGCGGATCCTTCCCTCACTTGCTTGATAAAGGATACTCCTAGCATCGTCTTTTCTACTCCACGTTCTATAACTGTGACCTTTCATCCTGCTTACGCAGCGACGAGGTTTCTGACGCATACGTTAAGGCAGGTACAATCATGGAATGGAAAAGGTGGCCACGGAATCAAGAGTTCTTTGTTCTCCTCACTATGTTCCCGGTGCTCGTGAAAGCTCCCTAAGTCACTTGTTTCCTCCCGCTCAACTCTGTATCTAAGTCGTTCAGCATGTTGACTTTCCGACCTAGGTAAACCTAAATGGAACATTCGAAGACATTAGTACCGTGGAGCGCAAATACGGCATACGAAACCAATCCGTTCCTCATGAACATCGTTTTTGTAAGATTTAGTCGAAGACCAATCTTTCCACAAGTGTTATGAAAGTCGGCATGCATTTGCTCTGCCTGGCTAATGCTTGACGTCATGAAAACGACATAACCAGCAAAGCGAAGACGGTGTGATTGGCGACGATCGATCTTCAATCCCATGTTGTCCCGTTCTAATGTTGACGTGATGTTCTCAAGGGTGGAGGTAAATAATTTTGGCGAGATGGTATCGACCTGCCAAAACCCTCCTTTGACGTCGATGTTAATATCGTTATAAAGTGCTGACATTTCGGTTGTGAAATTTTTGAAGCAGCTCACGAAGAATCTTGATATACTAAGTGGGGACTACTTGGATGAGTCAATAGTTTTCCTCAAATTGATGAAAGTGAGACAGAGCGGTCTCTCCTACTCTCGCGATAGTTCACGTCCTGTTATGGTGTGGATGTGGTCCATCGTACTGAATCCTTTTCGAAATTCTCCTTGCTCACATGGCTGTCCTTCATCCAGTGTTCTGTCAATCCTATTTAGGATGACTCGAGTGAAAAGTTTGTAGACGACAGAGAGCAGGCAGATTGGGCGATAGTTGCCGATATCGTGTAGGTCGCCCTTCTTGAACAATAACACGGTATTGCTGGTCTTCCAGTGGGTAGGGACCTTGCATTCGGACAGGTAACGTGTGAAGAGCCGAGCCAGTGTGTTTACGAGGACTGGCGGAAGGTTCTTCAGGTGTTCTGGTCTTATCCTATCCGGACCTGGTGCTGCTCGACTTTTCACCGACGAAATGGCATGTCGGATTTCGGAAGGGAGAACCGGTGGTACAACATATCCTTCTTCCTTTACTTCATATGACGGAGGTGGACGTGGCTATCGAACGGATCTCACCATTCTTGAACAATAGCATGATCTTGTTGCTATTCCACTAAGGAGGGACCTTGCATTCAGACTGTTAGTGTGTGAAGAGCCGAGCAAGTGTGTTTATGAGGACTCGTGGAAAGTTCTTCGGGTGTTCGGAACTTATTCTGGGCGGACCTGGTGTTGTTCGACTTTTCATCGATGCAATAGCACATCGGATTTCGGATGGGCGGACCGATGGGGCCACATATTCATCATCCCTTTTTTGTATGAGGGCAGGAAGCGGTAGCTATTGAACAGATCCGAGAAGTAATCGTGAGTGATTTTCTCCACTGCCTTTCTGGAAACCGTTATTGTTCCGTCTGGACCTCAGAATGCAATAATCTTGTGTTTTTTATTTGGCGAAGCTTCGACTGGTTTTGCGAATGTTTTCCCGGCCTATGTAGTTTCGACTATGACTTCTGCTATTCTGCCTTTAAGATCTTATTTTGCCGCCTGTCTGGATTGTTTTGCAAGTTCGCACGTGCGTTGGCGGTTGCCTGCAGATCGTGCGATTCACGCTAGCGTATCATCTCGAGTCTTTCTGGAAACAGATGTCTCTTGGTGACCGTCGAACTCTCAGCTTCTATAGAGCTAACGTGAAAATTTTGAATGAGCGATCGCATTTTTCGTCGATGTTTTCAAGAACGGCATCTTCCCAACAGTCGACTAATGAAGTGAATAAATCCCAGTTCATGGCGGCTTTCGGACTTAGTAGGTACTCTACACTGGCAGGCTTCCACGTCCAGGGTTTCCAGGGCTTCCGGAATTGTTAGTTGGTGTGAATGGTCTTGGCCATCATGGTAAACTAAGAGAATCGTTCACCCTGCTCATTCCATTGTGTGCCGTAGGTCATAATGTGACCTCCAGACATTCTTCTGGGTTCAATCTTAGCGCTGGAATCTCAATGATAACCTTAGATAATGTGTGGTCTTCTCTGTAGAGCCTCTCCAAATTTATAAAAGGCTTCGACGTTGCCTTCGTCATACCGACGAAAACGCCGACGTCGCCGACTCCTCTGTTGTCGCATGTTCTGAAGAGCGGTTCTTCTCAAATATCGTAGGCGACGTTAAATCAGCGACGTCTTCTTGTCCGTACTTTTTTTCTTCTTGTACTCATAACCAAGTTTTCTACAGAGAACTCAGACGTAGGTGAGCATGCATTACAGGTCCAATCGTTGGCTTAGCGCTTCGAGACTTAGGCAGCCTAAAATGACCTTGAGATTTTAGACGCATTTCCGTACTCGTCTTACCTAAAGCTGCCGTTTCGGAGGCGCCTTCGGAATCTGGAAAGAGCCCCACCTATGTTCTGTGTTTAGACTTAATACCCACGCATAACTTGTTGAACTCTCAACTAAGGGGTTGGATATACTCACAGTTACAGTGCTTCTAACGACCTCCTATATACAGAATCAGCTAGTCTATTACTTGGATCCACCTGCTTCTTAGGGAAGCATGAGGTAACTTTCATTCCGCGATTAATCTCTTATCCGCTACCTAGGGACGCGACTCGTTGCCTCGCGGCTAACCGGCATGGGGGTGCCTCTATGAGGGCACCGTAGAGACAATGTAGTACTTCATGCGAATGGAGTTCTTTAAGCACCTTAACTAACTCGTTCGAGAACTAATAAAGTCAAAAAACTACTAGACCATGATAAGAGTGTACTGTTTATAGCAACTCTTCATTACTTAGATGTTAAAATAGCAGAGAAATATCTCTAAGTGGTTTTCCTTTATCAGCACAAAACATCTTTAAGTGTTTTTTTTTTATCTCTCATCGCCTCAAAAATTATTCGAAAATCAATCCCAGGAAAGTGAATATGGAATGTGTCAGAATGGCAAACGTTGTAGTTTTAAAACCATCAATTAGTTCTTAACTTAAAATTAATTGCCACCAAGCTCCGTTTCTTAATCACTTATTAAAACACATACGTAGGTGTCCAATGGTAGTTTGTTGCGGCGTTGAGCTCCTTACTTTATACGAACACCAAGTTCTTGTCGCGGCGAATATTAGTTCCTGTAGCTGCCACGCGGGTCTTTTTGTATGTAAGTCGGTGAGTCGAACGCTGAGTTACAACTTTTATGATAATAGTAGCATAACAACAATAACAATAGGGCGAACTATATGGACGACTTAGGCGATATGAACGAACTGGATGGACACTGGACAAACAGTGCCAACACTTTAAGACTAAAGGCCATGGGCTGTCTGTATTACTTCTGTAGTGGGTGAAGCTTTTCCAGAGAGAACTAAAGACAGCGCCTAGAGAGAGGTTCTAAAGGTTTTTTTCTAGTAGCACAGTCTGATAGAGCTACATGTGAAAGGGCGCAGCTGCTCGTTCGGAAACTTTGGGACACCAGATGCTGGAATGTACATTCAGCTGATTGCTGCTGATTCAGTACCCGAACTGTCGGACAAAGAAGAGCAGTTTATTGAAAGAAGTTATAGAATCCCTTTTCAGCCACCTGCGAGGCAACTGCATGTGATAGTGGGTAAGAGGTAATTTAGAAAAGATGACAAGATAGATTTAAGATAATTGCAAGCGAACAAGAAACATACACTAATATAGAAAGTAGGAACTATTTGATAAATAGTTCCTATATAGCCTTGCGTCTACTGAGCTTTCAAAGTCCAAGGCTAGACCCACCATCAGCGGTCTTAACGGAACCACGGTTAAAATAACTTTGTTTGTAAGCCTAATACTCGTCCAGTTGCTGAAACGCATCATAATCCATCTTACGAAAAGCCAAATATTCTCGTATCATCTATAGAACGAGTCAATCAACAACTTATTCGTGTTGGAGCCTCCCCGCATTACCGAACCTTTGTGCAAGGGTGTCGAAAGCGATCCAACAACCTCTGCCTCCTCTGAATGGCTGCCTGGACAGTTCGACTCTTAGGTAAAGCAGATAGTACGAGAAATATTACTCCCAAATAATAAGGTTGGAAATGTGACAGCGAGTGGCCGCAAGCCTTGTTACTGAGTTCATATCTGAAGTTGAAGCTCGCATACTCGGTCTCCTCCACTACACTACTGTGTACATCGACAACTGTCTTGTCATCTGCTCCTCATAACACAAATGGTTTAAGCTTTTGAACGAAAACTCAGAGTAAGAGAAACCAAGAAAAAACAGACTTCCATTTCTAATCGTTCAAATTAACCTATCCGATATTGGCTACATTACAAGGTGGTACCGAAATCCATGTGGTAAAAACATAGTGGTTCGTTACCTCTCCTCTGACCTTTTTACACAAAAACATCACCTGTGAGAAACATGTTTCACAAGGACTGAGCAGAAGGAGGAATCTCTGAACTTGGCGCAGAAAATAGCCACTTCCAATGGCTCTGAAACGGTGACTGCTAGGTGTACGTTTGGAAGAAGAACAAAACCCTAAGAGCACACGAAAACGTTGAAGTAAAACACAGTATTCTTGCATAAGAATCTAAAACACCAGCGCGTAGCACTCTTGAAGCGGTCCGAATAAACTCCAAAAATCCGAAAGTGAATCGCAGAAAGGAATGTACTGTGATCGCGCGTGACCTCGCGCCATACCTCAGGCTGGTTTTTTGGCATGACCCAGGCACATTGTTCCCCCGTGTGGAATGCTCTGTGCGGCTAGTCTCCAACACTAGCTGGAATAGTTATAAGCAACAAAACAGTGAGTGAGTGTTTGAAAAAAAAGCTGTTTATTATGTGAATGATTTTTTATTTAGTGAGTTCATTGTGCCTGGGTTACGAAAGTGTTTGATTGTGCAGATTGAGTGTCACTTTGACCTATCCAGGGTCTTTCTTGAACCACTCGGGTGGGTCCCACTAAAGCATCCATAGCCTTATGGTCTCAAAAGACTACTGAATAAGTGAGCAAACTGGATTTTTGTGATGGTTTAAATTCCTTCTTTTTGAACTTTTAGCTTCGTTGCGTTCTTGTAAAAAAAAATTCTGAGGAATAAATGGGCCTATGACCACATCGGTTAGAAAAGACTTTCTTTTTAAGCTAGTTGAGTCGATGATGGGATCACGTAGTTTTTTCTCTGCATGGCTTTTGTAGTTATGCTTAATCTATATGATCTCTCATTCTATGATCTGCATCCCAGTCCGGCGACCTCGATTAAATCCCACGTCCGACTTTCTATTAACCTCTGCATTGATCAAGTAATTCTTCTCATTCTTGTTGAGCAAACACGAGGTGTTGTTTCTATTCTTTATTCACAAACAAGCTGACGTTTCGGCGGATTTCGCCTTCCTCAAAGCCTAGGAAGGTCAAGTTGACAACAATCTATTCGGTCAAACACCTCCATAACCAAACAGAGAAAACGCTAAACCTAGATTTCAATTACATTGAACACAAAATAACTTCTTTTTTTTTTACACATTGACTGCTTTCTATGAGTCTTCCACTGGGTATGTCGCGTGGAGACCAACCGCACTGAATTCACATGGAAGCGTAATGTGCCCGTCTCATCAGAATAATAGGTTTATATAAATAGAATATGTAGGATTATATAATATATTATATAAAATAGGACCACGATTAAAGCTTTCCACGCTATCCCTTGAATTCATTCACACCAATGGAGCCGTCGATGACAACCTTAGAGAAAGCTTAGCCTTCTCAGTAGAACTTTTTCTACTCTGTCTAAAATACCTCGGGACCCGCCATCAACTTAGTAGACGTTAGATAAGAACGCATAAGCTGTTTCGCAGCTGAGTACTCAAAATATATCTGACGAAAAGACTAGTGGAAGAAATCTATAAATTGATTGAGAAAAAAATCGCAAGCTTGCTGTGTTATAACTAAGAATCGCACCTTTTTTTTGAAAACGTTAACGTTGAAAAAGCCTCATAAATTATCTATTTTTTTGTTCAGGTGTGACTTTCTTTAACGGTGAAGGCGGTGTATGGCTAATCCACAGCGTTCCTAAATTTCCTCCACCGAATTTTTATCACTATCCAAGAAGTGGCCACCACTATGGACAGACGATGTTGTGCCTCTCGTTGCCTTATTCTCAGCTTGAAAACATCGGTAACGATAGTGTCACGAATAACACAGTCACATCGATCCGAGATGTGAATGGATCGATTCCCACATTTTATACTTTATCTTGCTGCGTAAAGCTAATAAGCTAACGTATTTTCATAACATATTCAGCTACTCAACTCTACTATGACAAACCTGACATCTACTCGTCTCAATTACCAACAAAAATGGCTGCTGATTACCCTTTACTTGCTCAGGTAATACACTTACTTTGCAGATACAGAGAATATTTAAATATGAGGGCACGCTTTTTTCCGATTTTAGGTCATCGCAGGCAAATATAAGGTAGGCGAACCATACCACAATATCGTTGAGCTGACTACCGTCGGTGGACAGACTTTCAAATCGTTTGCAAAGACAGGCGAATTCAACCACGATCTCTACGATGGACTCGTAGCTCCTACTCTTAAGACAGATCTGATCGCTGAAACATGGCGCAGAGGACTTGAAGTGAGTTGCTCAAGAACAAGTATGAAATGTTGTGGCGTTTCTGTTGAAAAGACGATAACTAAACATTTGGGCTTTTATTTCTGTTGAAAATGCTCAGCTCCGTAGGGGAAAAGGCGCCAAATAATTGATAAGGCAGGAAGGCCTTTTTAGCACTTGATCTACTAGTATTTCAATATAGTGAGGTTTCCATGAACTTCTGAGATCCTGAAGCTTTGAATGAATCGTGGAACCTGGCATACTGTCATATTGTAATTGCAAGTATATTTCAGGTGCCACTAAATTGTAGCACAACTTACCACACCAATGATGCTCTCGCAATTCAGGTTCTTTCTTCTTAATAGAAGTGCTCTGCAATATACATGTTTTTTGATTTATTCCTACTAGCCTTCCACCTATCCTTGGTCGGGAACTCGGTAACAGCCTTGTCTGGGATGATAGGAACACAGACTTGGCCCATAGTTAGGCCTCCGTAATTTATTATGTAGGATGCCTTCAATCACTTCTACGATGCATATTGATGTCGAATTCCTAGTAAATCGTAGATCCAAGCGCTGCAGTCTATTTTTCTTGCTGCGTTAGTGTTGGCCATATCAACTTTACTATGTCAATACGTTGTCTAGGTGGGATCAACAATTCCATTCAAGTACACAAAAGATCATTCAAAGATAGCTCGATCTACGAACGCTTCAAAACCATGGTTATGCATCGGAGACATTAACCGTATGGTTGGTTTCCTATTCTCTTGATAACTTTCAAGGGAAGGTATATGACGTATATTTCCTTAATTCATAGTAAACGAGCACCTAAATTGAGATACTTCTATTATTGATTATTTCCAAGGTTTTTAATTAAATAATTAATTGATTAAAGCAATTCGATTAACAGCACGGATTATTCTGGCAAAAATTTTAGGTGTTTTCTATATCCAAGGTTTCTAATCATGAAATGCAAAACGAGCCTTAATGTTTATCTGTAGCCGTTTCATATGAGACTGTCAAATCCATTACTGTAAAATAATCTTACCATTTTTGTAGACTTCTCAGTATGCTCGTGGTGGCGGAACGACCTGTATTTCAAGCAAGTTGCCCTGGAAAGCGTTTGACGTCATTAAAAGAGAAAACCGCTGCTGATGTAAACGTAAACAATAAATATTCAAGAAGCAGATATTGATCAATTATTGCTTCCTACGAAGAACCTAAAACGGAGCAAAAATGTGATGAACAATGGTAACCGTCAGTTTTAAGAAGCTCAAAGTGAAAAAAATCAATGTTAACTATCACTTGATCTCAGCTTAGAGAGCCAATATCGACGTTTATTTATGAATTTGAACGAGGTTACTACTTACTTTTTCATCGTGGCTAACGTCCCACCACTATGTCCTTCTTCAGAGCCACTGTGATTCGGATCGATTATTAGTTAATTCTTATCATGTGGACCGTAGTAATTCATCTAACTTTCAAATACAAGCTGACTGATATAACTAGTGGGAGACAGGCAAAACAGAGGATCCGCATGGTGTGGTGGTGAACGCATTTGCCACCGGAAAGGGTAATAGCGAGTTCGTTCCCCACCGCAGACACCTGCGGTCCAGAGTTTTGCAAATATCTCAGCATCACAGTGGTTGTATTTCGCATTATACCCTGCCGTGAAAAAATTATAGTGGGCAGCAAATAAAAAAGTTAGCATTCTGATTTCAAGTACAGCCTCATGTTAACAGCGTTCAATGCCAATTTGTGCTTCCCAGATCAATGCCGTTGACGGGTGACTGTTGATGGTATTGATCGATAGAACTAGCTGAGAGAAGCGAAACGAAGGATCCGCATGATGTGGTGGTGGTGAACGCGTTAGTCTGTAGGGTAATAGTGCATTCGTTCCCACCGCGGAAACCTGCGGTCCGGAGTTTTCCAAATATCTCAGCACCATTATGGTTGTATTTCGCATTAAATCCTGCCTTGAAAAATTGTAATAGGCAGCAAATAAAAAAGTTAGCATTGAGATTACAAGCTGTTAGTTTATGTCTGCCTAACTTCGCTTTGTTTTGCCTGTAAAAATAACAAATGCCTGACATCTAACCTCCTCTTAAGGGCGCGTGTGGCGCGGTGGTCGGAGGCGCTCTGCAACACACACGTGGAATTGATCCCCGCGCCCATGGCCCACCAAGCCTTCCATCTCTCCGTGGTCGGCAAATTGGTAGCAGACTTGTCTGGGAGAATAGCACTGGCTCGATACATCGGTAGGCTGCCGATTTATCAATGTAAAGGCCAGATTATGCATTCAGTCATCTCCAAGCGATGCTTAATGAAGTCGAATGCATGACGCATCCCTCAACGCCGAAGGCTTTATCCTTTTTAACCTCCTCTTATGCGAAAATGTTCATTGCTAAGAAAGCAATGCTATCTCAGTAAGCTCAAGAACTTTGGTTAATTTCTACAAATGATCGTCAAATGGTTTCAACCTCGTCAACAGGATTTCGAAAATAATTCAGTATGATAGAGCATGTCCACACGACTAAACTCTTGTTTCACTTTCATGGACTTGACTAGAGACTGTCGACTCAGTTGAGAATAGGCAGTCATAGAAGCTTAAGCAGTCATTGCTCCGCTACTCAATGTATGGAGATTCTTCGTAAGTCAAGTAAAACTTTCGCAACCAGGACATACCTTTGACCGTATTAACATCGATACAAAGAAAGAAACTCCCTAAGGCAGTACGATTTGCCAAAATTATCTGACGCGCCCTTCGAAAAGCGTCATGCTAAAATTGGAGTGGGACAATATGGGAGAGACGTTCGATGGTTAGCAATTAACATCATTTTCGCTTTGCTTGTGACACTTCCCTTATGCCATTAAGCACTGACAAAGCTGAACGAATATTGGCCGACGTTGACAATGCTAGTGGAAGCATTGGTCTTCGACTAAATCTCAAGAAAACAATGTGCGTGAGTAACATATTTCTTTCTTATGTCAGAATAACCTCATCGAATGCAAAAGTCATATATATCTAGAATAAAAAATTCAACATGATGAATGACCTAACTATATAGTTTAGCGCGAGGAAGCGAGCAGCTTGAAGAGCACTCAAGAGCATCAGAGATGTAGTGAAGAGGAGAAGAAACATGCGACTCCATTCCCACTTCTCAACTCAACAATTCTTCCTGCGTCGACGTTTACGCTGGAAAACTAGTACTTACCCATCCAGAATCAAACCACTTCGCGTTATCGATCAAGCAGTCGATCGCGTAACACTCAAGTGAGAGAGAAAATCCGATGTTCTCAGCTACCTCAGCGATCAGAACTCGGCGATGCAGTTGTGGACATGGAAATTTCGAGGATCACATGAACCGGACACATGCATCAGAGCGATGGATGAGAGTCGCTAGCTACTGAATTTCTCGGGGTTTCGAACACATACCATTAAGGCCACCGGACCAAGAGCCAGAGCTCTTCAAGGTAACATGAAGGAAGGGTGCCCAGCGAGTCTTTAGAGCGATCTGAACCCACTAGGCGACTCTTGTACGCCAAAAAAGGCAAATGGAAAAATAACTGGTGCAACACACATTCCAGTTATTTGACGATCAGCAGAAAGATAGGTGAAGGGTAACGCCCGTTCCACATTTTTTATGACGTCTAAAATGATCCAATCAATTCATCATAACATTGTCATATGCGACGAAAATTCGGTAGCAACAATCAGTGGCGATCTGTATAATAGTGGCACAAAAAAAACAACGACGATTTAACTAAAGTACTGTTAAGATAACTTTCACGTGATCAGTTGAAATAATCCTCTACACCTCTTTGAATGGTGGCCAAATCACTGCGCAGGAGCACCATCGTGAAATAATCTGCAAATTGGACCAAGAATGCAGTGTTAAAGATTGGTATTGGCTAATGATAAAGTACCAACTATGTTGAGTCACAGTGAACAATTACATTTCGCTTTTGTTGAAATGGCAAAAGGTTCTTGAGAAACGAAAGCCATCTTCCAAGCAATTTGGGAGCTGCGCTTCGAAAAAAATCCTCAGTAATTCTCTCGCAGTAGAACTTCTTTTAAAAAGACTTTTTCTTATACAATTGTAAGATTTCATTGCGATTAGACAAGCTTTCAATCATTCTTACGTGACCCGAGATAACATAGTATTGGGTTCCCGGCAGTTCCTTCATTCCATTCGTTCTCTTTCATTCACCATCCACGAAGGCTTTAGAAATCGCGTGTGAGTTCGTCTCATGCTCAAGGATTTTCGTTTTCTTCACAAATATCGTTAACTAGTGGTCGAGACGACTCTCCTTGGAACCACGAAATAGCAGTTTCAGGCCGTTCCCAAGCGGATTATTGGAAGTGAGCTGGTCTCAGCACAAGTTTTACTGCGATTTCCATGTCGCGGAAAAATGGAAGATTTAGTTGGACAGAGATATGGTCGAAATTACACCTTTCTCGTAATGAACGGTCCTCTACAGTGATGGATAAAAATGTATGAAGCTCACTTGTTTTAACCTTAATTAATTGCCATGAGTTGATATATACGTATGTGAGATTGAAAATGTGAAAACCGACGTTAATTTTCGACCAACTCAATAAGAATCCTTTCATGAACCATTCAAAACGATGATCTCAATATTATTTTACGACTTCGCGTTCGTTCAGTGAAGTGTAAAGTGTTTGACGCATCCATAAAGTAATGATCAAAGAAGAATATTTTACTTCTTCTTACCTTCAATACTTAGTACAGACGTTGTTTGATGTAAAATGTACTCGTTCTTTAGTTTATTTCTCAATAAGCCTGAACATGGTAGAGTGCGGGTAGGACAGTGCTATTGCTGCCGATCATCAAGAGCGCGATGACGGTTCGACCCACCCTAGAGTTACAAATCTCTTATCTCACGGCAGTTAGAAAATTTGTACCAGACTGGTCCGGGATCAACTAACTCTCTGCAGTTTAAGTGGGTACGCTCTGGCTTTGTTGTTTCAGGACTCCCGGAAGAAGTAATTGGATCAGCATTAAACGGCATTTACGACAAAAGAAAGTCCTCGAGCAGCAGCCGGATCCCCACGCAAAAGTTCGTAGACCATTGTAGGTGATGGATGCTGCGAATCAAATCGAATGCGAAAAATGCAGGGACCCGCGGAGTAGATGTGAAAGACACGTCGTGCAAAATAACGTAAATGAAATTAAAGATGGTTAGTTGTGGCATTCTACTCTTCAGAGTTACAGATAATTCGAGTTCAGCGTTCATAACCTTTGTTCTTCACGTGGTGTGAGTCCTTGCAGTTTTGTCATTAAGTCGAATCTAGTGGATGGAGTGGAGACATCGCATGAATGAAGTGGATCATCTAGCAGTGCTCGTTTTTTAGAGAACGGTTCTTACTACTGAAATGAAGCGATCTCATCTGCCATTCTCTCTCAGGAAGCGGAACTCTTCTTCATCGAATGAGAGTAAACCGGGATATCGATTATCCGCCGTGAAGTTAAATGAATATTGGGGGAGAAAACATTTCATCTACTTGTATGCTACGAAAATATTTGCCTATTGCGATAAAAGTTTAGTTTATATCAGACGATGGGCATATCAATTTTTCAATTACCCAACAAATAAAATGAATGAACAACAATGCGGAAAGTGCGAAATAACAAACTGTAACAAAACACTTCTTTGAATTTTTTCCGCTTACACGAAGTTGCTGTAGTTGCTGTACAACTTTTATTAGGCTGGCGTTCCGACGTCCTCGTCTTCCTCAGAGTCGATGATCCGAGTCGATGATCTACAGTTGTTCGACCTCGCGTTGTGGGTGGTCTTCGTTGTCGTATCAAATCAAATCTTCTTCAGTGGAACTTCTTCTTCGGATCATGAGCTCTGAAGAAGACGAAAGCGTCGAAACGTTGGCTAAGCAAAAACTTGTACAGTAACCTTGTGTAAGCTGAACAATTCAAAGAAATATATTGATTATTCACGCCGAGGCTAACTGAAAGTCGGTTCAGTAACAGAATTATCTTGCTATATGGTAGCTATTCTAATATCGACGGTTACAGGAAGATTGTCGACATGAAAAGAAATCGTTATCTGTTGACAGTCAACAATCGTTCTGCATAAAGTGGGCACTTCCGAGTAAAGTTTTCATTGGAGCAGTACTTCACTAAAGAAGATTCGACCCGATACAACAACGAAGATAAACATTACGAGGTCGAACTATTGTGGAACATCAACTCGGATTATCGGCTCAGTGGAAAACGAAGACGTCGAAAAGTTAGCAGAATAAAACTTGTATAACAACCTCGTGTAGCTAAACGATTCAAGGAAATATACTGATTCTTCACGCCGGGGTTGCGTGAAAGTCGGTTTACTAATGGTAATATTTCGTTGTGCCACAACATAGTTTTATGAAATCTGCGCACTAAGATGCAAACAGTTCACATATTACCAACTAGCTTTGCAAAGAAATTTCGTCGTGTCGACTATACCATGATGCAACATAAACGCTTTTTTTCTTTTCCTTCCTGCTAAAACCGGTTTCACTTATCCTTGATGCGTTGAATGTTTGAAGGCGAAATGGTTTCCATGGTTCTGGTGGATTCCGACCTCATATCAACAAGAATTAGCGACAATTATGAGCAGGTCTTTTTTAGTTGCCTTTCGGATTGGTGTATTCTGTCACATTACCCTCTTTGTATTGAGCCAGTCAACAATGTGTGTTATTTGTTAGTGAATATCAGGAATCTTTGGTTTTGTTACTCTTATATTCAAATTTCATCGGAGTCCTAAGGGATTTCTAGTTCCCCGTCTTAATCAAATATCTTGGGTGTCATAATTTTAATTAACAACATGGGATCGGAATTCAGTCTGGGCCTCGTCGTCGTCCAGTTCCCAGAATTCAATGATTTACGACATATTGATGAAAGGAGTATGTGATACGCAGCAAAATCAAGTTCATTATTTGCCGGCGTTCGTGAAATATAGTGTGCTCAAAAAAACATCACAAGGTTTCTCACTGGCGTTTCATTTCACCACAAATTTGTAATCGATAGTCTGACATAACGCCAACAGCATATTTTGTGTTACCGTTAGGCGTAATCTCTTTATTTCACCTAGAAAGTACGTTTTCCTAATTCATCATTGATCTCCTTTAAAAAGAGTCGTCATTATATTATCACTGGTGAAAGAGATAGACAAGAGAACTGAAAATGAAGAAAACATTTGAGGGGGCGGGGCCGACGTACCTGTTAACGAAAATCCGTTCACCCTATAATTTCGGATAAATATTTCTATTTCAACAGTTTGCCTCATTATTCTGAAAAATTATTGGGCAGAATGATGTACTGTAGTTATTAGGGGTAGGTGGAGGTCAGCTATCAAAAATAATTCTGCGTAGCGTTATTTTATTTTTTATTTGTTTTATATGACCCGTCTTCATCTCTACCGTACGGATCCCTAACATTTTTCATATTCGATTCGTTTCTTCTTATCCATTATCCACGAAGGCCTTTCAACTTTTACGCCTGGCTTCGGCGGCTGCTTGAGGACTTTCATTTCAACCTGAATGTCGTAGAATGCTAGTCGAGTCGATTCTCTCTGGAGTTCTGAGATAACCGTGCTGGAGCGTTCCCAATTGGGTTGCAAAGAGAATGATTTTTTTTCCATACGAGTCTGGTAGTAATTTCCCGACCCAGGAGGAATCACAGGCTTGCTTGGCTCTGAGCGGAATCGAACTAGCACCATGCCATGACGAATATCACTACCACTGTGCAATCCATCCCTCTATGTAGTATTAATATTAAAAAAAGGGCATTACTAGACACATTAAGTAAATTGGTCGTTCGACACCCGTTTATCACTACAGTGGTTTACTTCGAAAAACTTCGCAAGTAACTGTAATGAGCGAAGCAAACAGTCTTACAAATTCAAAGATTGCTAAATTCGAAACCGCTATGAGAACCGATATTCGAACCATTCACATCCGAAACAATGTCTTCAAACACTTTAGGAAATTAATAGGCCCTTAGTAGAAGTCTGTGATTTTTTTCTCTCGTCTTTGATCTTCGCAATCACATAACTCTCGTGTTATTAGCAATCAACAGACGATCACGTTATTTTCGATAACTTAACTATCGCCGATACCAACAAAAACGTGTTTGGAAAGAGAGGACTACAGTAATTAGAGGCTCATCCTGCCGCCATTCTACCTGGGCCAGTTTTCAATGTCACATCTGATAAAATCGGAAAAACGCATTTTTATGTTTATATGAATAACTGCATTTCTACTTCTTTACTCAAACCTTAACTTGTTCTTTAACGTGGTGATTATTCCTGTCTGCCTTAAAGCTGTCGAATGCTTCTCATCCTTCGTCATGGGCTCTTTGTTCTATCTGTTAAGCACTACACTTCATGGAAATATTGATCTCTCTGTACTGCATCTAAAAAGTGTATTTCTATTTCTATCTGGTAGAATTCAAAGGTGTTCAAACGGGTTGAGTAGTGGACAAGAATGCCATTGAAGTACGCGACCATGTCGATGACAACAGAACGTGAATCGTCCGACAATGGTCATCCTCTATTGGATAGTGATCCTATCACAACAGTATGTTGTTTTTAAATTTTATGAATGTCATGCTTAGGTACCTATTGCGTGTTTCTCTAGCATTTTTGCGCAACGTTTCTGGCATGGTCAAGGTCGTTAGATAACCGTTCTCATATAAATTCTTATTGGCTCGTCTCTCACTCTCTTTCAATCAACATTTCCTAATGGCAGGTGATGATTGATAGTGTTGTAGATTCGATCCCATCGAGAGGCAGTTATGAGTCGCACATTTTTTTTTCCAAAGGCCTTGTACTAAGGCATGCACATTTAGTATCCACCTCATTTTTTATTTTCTTTCCATTCTGGAATTGTGATAGCCTATCAAGAAAAAATGGATTTCCGTGCTGTATCTTAGCGTTTTTCATATTTTTTTGCTCTGCATATTAATCCTTAACTCTTTTGCTTATGAAGTTTAGATGGAGAAGAAGCCACTTAAAACTGAAGAAGTTGGATGTTTAACAACAAAGACAAGATATGTCGTTCTGTTTTTGGGTAAGGTCTCTTAAAAAATTGTTCCTTTACGAGGCTTTTTGATCCAAAATTATTAAGCTAGAGTAAGTTCAATTTAAATGATGACTTCTTTAAGCTAGTGCGAGGTTGGTTCGATTTACATTCCTCAATTTCAGTGAAAATCTGTTTCAAAAACCAATTCGAAAACCTACCTATTGAGGATAACCCAACCTTTCAGCTCCTTAGATGGAGTAAGGTACTCCAAAACTGATTAATAAGATATGGTACAGTATAGTGAGTCTAAACTCTGAAAGAGTCGAAATCGCCTAATGGTCGGCTATCGGATTTGAAAAATAAGAGATACGAAACTCGTGCTAGCTTACTTCTAATGCCAGAAGTAGATGACAAAAAAATAAATGTATCTGATTTTGCACTTTGTATTCAGGATCGGCATGTATTGCTTCCATAGCGTCTAATATGATTGTGTTGAATTTCACGTTGATTTGCATGGGCACGGAATATAATGAGGTTTGCAGAATTCATGATTAAATACATATTTGGCCTACACAACGACTCGCTGGTGTCCACCGATGTGTCAAAGCCGTTTTATTTTGCAGTCTGGTAACTTGCCGATGCTTAAATGGCAGGGTGTCTCGGTTAGCCACCATCGAACTTAAAGACCTTACCCATAACAGGGCGGTGGTAGGTTAACAGACGCCGTTGATCAGGAAACAAAGGTGCTGCTTCGACTCCTTTCTCCAAGCCTTCTCCAATCTAGGTAGAAACGCCTTAGCTCGGCTATCTCCAATATTGCAAGCAGAATCAATTCGACGAGGATTCAACGATATTCATAGTAAAGGCGAATTCCTCAAGAAGCAGCCGAAAAAAGCATGCTAAATGTTCGAAGACCTTTGTGGACGAATACGACGAGAACGAATCGAAGGCAGAAAATGCTGGGATCCCCACAGTAGATGTTATGACTGATCACGTAAAAAAATGAAAAAAAAACACAGCAGAGCACCTCTAGACATTTCGCTTTGTAGAACTCACAGTGCTACAGCTCCTTAGTTTACTGAGCTAACACGAAGTTGATAAAAAGGCATGTTCAGCTAGGGTCTCGGCGTTTTCGTCTTCCTCAGAGTTGATGGTCCGAGTCAATGGTTCACAGTCGTTCGTCCTTGCCATGCGGTGTCTTCGTCGTCGCACCAAGTTGAAGATTCTTTAGTGGAGCACTGATCGAACGATGTAAAAAAAATGGAAATAATAAAGTGAAATAAAAAAAGATGACGAACTACTGGAGAAGCAGTCAAATCAATACATTAAATATTCGAAGACGTTTATGGATGATGCATGCGAGAAAGGAACGGAATGCAAAAGATGCTGAGATCCGCACAGAAGATCTGATGACAGGTTATATCGAAAATAAAAAAATCCATAAGAAAGCACCTCTAGACCTCTTCGCTTTTTTTAAAAAAATGATAACAGCGAGACATCTATTTGTCTTTTATGTGAGTTGACTAACGCTTTCGATTAATTGATTATTACAGAGCAATCCAATCGACATCCAAAATCGTGGACCTTATGACTACACACAAACTGAAAAATCATATCTGATGTGGGCAGTGGCTATCGGAACACTAGTGGCAGCGTGGCCCTTTCATTTGTTAGTGAGATCCACAAATTAGTTAGAATTTTGGAGGAGAAAACGAAAACTGTGGATTTAAATTAGACGACTTCTTTTACAACAATATGAGGTTTTCACTGGAATGCGTACCAGAAAGCCACGCTCGGTGTTTGATCGCCTTTCTTAAACAATAAACGATTCTTTCTAATGCTCTTAGAAAATGAAGTTGAAAAAATAAAATAAAGTCATCCGAATACTAGTTTTTTATCGAAGGCTGACATCCAGGTTCTATGAGCGTTACGGAACTCGGATTGTGTTCTTCGTAGCAGGTATGATCTCAACCATATCGACTGCTATCATGCCTTTTACGGCCGGTTACAGTTGGACCGCACTTCTCATCGCCCGCTTTCTCCAGGTGCGTTGTCGCTGATATTGTTGCTGGTTTACTCTTTGATGACAATAGCTCAGCAGAAATTTTTCCTGAAACGGACTTCCGAAACGTTTGGGAAGAACTTGTGTATGCAACACTCCTTACATGGAAAATAAAAAACTAAATAACGGTTTTCTGGTAGTCGAAAAAATGTTAAACACGGTAACAAACACTAATTATAACCAAAATGATGCTGAGATATGTGCACAACTCTGCATCGCTGGTGTCTTCGATGGGGACCGAATGCTGTATTACCCTTGTCGGCGGTTAACGCGTTCACAACCACACTACACCAGTCCATCGTTTCGCCTTTTCTCATCTGTGTTATTGACCTATAGGTGCCATCAGCCACCCGTCAACGGGATTGATTTGGGTGGCACAAATCGGCATCGAACCCAGTTAAGCTGAAACTGTGACACAAATAATAATCTCGTCACTTTTTTTTACTTGTTGCCCATTCTTTTTTCATTGCAGGGTATTACGTGAAACTATATTGGTGATAGCAACTATAGGTTAATAGCACGGCTGAGAGAAAGGCTAAACGAAGGGATGGCCAGGTGTGGTAGTGAAGGCGTTAGTCTCCGGAAAGGGTACTAGTGTGTTCATTCCTCACCGCGTACACCGGCGCTTCGGAGTTCTTCAAATGTCTCAGCAACATTATGGTTATATTTCACATAATACCCTGTCATGAAGAAAGAATGTGCAGTAAACAAGTGACGAAGCAGTAATTATGTTACGCAAAATGAAGAATATAACACAGTACATCCTGAATATTAATTTACAAAGTGGTTTTCTGTGAGTTCATTTGCCGGAAGAAATGGTAGAAATTTGATAACCGATTTTCTTGCTTTTTTTCTTCACTATGCTTAGTTATGTAACGCCGGACCTGCATGCTTAAGGGAATCTCGTTCGGCGCAGACTTCGCTGCAATTGGTCTGATTGTAGTCTACTGGGCCTCTCTCAAACAACATGGATTTTTCATCTCGTTACTCTCTTCGTTTTCACAGTTGTCTGTCATGTTTACAATGCCGGTAGCTGGTGAGTTGTGTGAGTCGTCATTCGGATGGCCAGCAGTCTATTATGTTCATTCAGCACTCAGTGGAATTTTATTCGCAGTTTGGTACTTCTACTATAGAAATAATCCTGCAAATCATCCTTTAATGACCGAAATTGAACTAGAGAAAATCCAACGCGGCAAAGAGGAAATAAAGGAAAAGGAATCGACCCCTGTTAAGGCAAGTTTTAACGCGAATCCGTGATGTAACAAAGTAGTAATTGTTTTAACCATCTCTTAGGCGATAATGACAAACCCCATAATGTGGGCAGTGTGGCTATCAGCATTTGGTGAGCTGATGATGTCACAATTTATCGTCATGTATGGTCCAACTTATCTCAAAGAAGTAAGTTGTTATCTTGTAGATGTTGTGCAGCGAAGATCACAGATGGTCTAAGGTATTGTACGATATCCTCAGTTCGAAATTAACAAGAACAAGTGATTTTAATAAGTCAGTATTCTCTTTTTAAGCAGATACGAGGTTGTCAGAAATAGGATTTAAGAAGAAAGGCCAAAGAAATGTCTAGAATAGCCATAGTACTGGCAGAAACCCAGTTGCAAGGTGGGAAGCCTTCATTCGATCCAGGAGAACCGGAGGTTTTCTTCGGAAACGACCTTTAAACACTTTCCCAAGACCACATGGTAGTGCACTGAGAATAGCTCAACCAGGAATAAACCAGTCTTAGCACGCAAGGCACAGCACTTTCCTGTCTACGGCGCCAGTACTTCAGCAGAGATGCGCAGTCAAATTTCTGGTTGGACAGAATGTTATTGAAACTGAATGAAACACCTATACGACACTCCATGGAAAAAAGGAACTCGAGTCACCTAGTGATAAATCAAGCTAGCTTGTATTTTAGACAAAAAAGTGTTAATAATGCGGACTGGAATCTGGAATCTTGAGATCCAAACTCCGACCCTACACTCACTAGTGCACACACCGAGCTCGAGTTGTGCACACACTTCTATCATCAGCAGATTGCAGAGTAAAAAAAATTCCAAATAGAAGCAGAGCTAGGAAAAGCGATAATGTGCGTGATAGCACACCACTATATAATACACAAAGCCTGCGCTGACTGCGCAAAGAGCGAGAACTTGATAGTCGAATCTAAACCTGCTCATCATTTACTTCAAGTTTGTGACAACATTTTTTTAATTGTTTTACCCCTTGTTCCTTTCGTTTCCTGCACCGGAGACGATATAGTGGTTTGCTTAAACAGGAATTTTTTAATCCACTGCTTTCCTTGATGAGCAAATACGAGGTTTATATTACAGAGTTTATTGATGCAGATTTGCCGACTTTTCGGCTGTTTCGCCATATTCAGAGCCTGGAAAGGTCAAATTGAGATGAAGTCTACTCAACCAGACGCTTCCATCACCTCAGCAAAAAAAGCTTAACACATAAATTTCCATGTATTCTTTCATTCATGAGCTTACATGAGGTTGATAACCAACTTCATTCGGCTAACCTTTTGACTTCTTCGTCTTCCTCAGAGCAATTGATTCGAGTCGATGATCCACAGTCTATCGAGTTGAATTTTCTTCAGTGGCTTTTGAAATATTGTTGTACTCTGTACTAGCGGATAACGATACCGAATTCTTGGGATAGACTGTCCAGAGAAAAACAACTTGCTAGAGCTGGACAAGTCGTTACCAATAACAACCTAGAAAAGAACATTGCGGAGTTAGGATGTCTCATTCGGGCGGTACTCAATTGGGAAAGATCCGACTCAGTATAACGACGAAGACACCACATCAAGAGTACGAAGCACAGTGAGCCATCGTTTCCGATCACTGGCCCTGGGGAAGGCGAAGATGTCGAAACGTTGTTTATCAACCTCGTGTAGCTTTATCAATGAAGGAATAGATGTCGAATAGTCGTAACGAGGTTAAAGGAAAATCGCTTTTTGACCTAAATTTCCATTCGCACAATAAACAGCTTTTAAACACCCACCGCTTCTTTCTTTAAAAAGTGTTCCTGTTCTTATTGAAGACCACCAGCAATGAGCCTTACATAAGAGAGGAATGTGTCTGGCTCAGGTTAAAAAATCAGCTAGAAGTATAGCGCCACGCGTGAACACAAGGCACTCCCGTGTCCATTTCTGGATTTTTGAAAATTATCCAAAACGTCCCAAGTGTTCACCCTGATTTTGGACTGATGTTTTGGATTTTTATCCAGCGGTAGTGACTCTCACTTCAAAATCTTTTCCGCTGTGTTTCTCTGCCCTTGCATTCTCAGAGGGGTATTTGGTTTCCAATTAAATTTAGCGTCCACGAGTTCTTTTACAAGGGCACAGCGTGGTCTACGCATTTTGCCAACGTATTCGTCTCCACACGCTTTGCAAGAGATTACGTACCCCGTACTTGAACTCATGCAATCACCATCGCTATCGTTAGCGTAGAGCATATTGTGCATTTTTTGCGTTGTGCATAGAAGGTCATATGGGCGGTTAAAAACTAATTGGTGTCATAGAGTGCTCGGTGGTATCTCAATCACTACTACCGACTTATTCAAACTTGTCGTTTTTGAGCAACTTTTTACGGCTGTGCTAATTTCTTTTGAAAGAAAGGGCAGGATGAATGAGACGTTATTTTAACTACATTTATTGTTTTGGCGCATGTTGCTTCCTCTGAAGCTATCGACTAGATACCGCTTCGTGGCCACTGGAAATGGTAAGTTGCCGAGCCAATTTTAGGGGAATCTTTCCTTCGCGCTCTTCCTGTGCACACATTAGTGGCTGTTTGAAGCATGTTTTTCACAAGCCGCCTTTTTTGGGTGTGAGAGGTGAGAGGAGAGATAATGAGTCAGTGTATTTCTATTACTTGTTTCGTTAATAGTTGGTTATGTAGCTGTTTTCGGATAGGTTAATATTTTCGGGTGAATGTTGTGAACTGTGATCGTTCGATAACTCAAAACATTCGAGACGTTAGTATTAAAGGCGGTAAAGTCAAGGGAGTCTATCATGTAGGCGCTGTTAGGGACGCGGATCACACAGAAGATACAGGAACACTTGTGTATTTATGAAGTGAGTTGGGATGTGCTTGAGCAAATGGATGAGTAATAGGTTTATGAACAAGGCTATTCTACCCGTTGGCCCGCCTACACCGATGGTGAACCTTGAACGTCTAACCTTGAAGGAGTCGTTAGACGCAAAGTTCAGTGGATAGTAAACCATGAGTTTTGACAAGTATGCGTAAAAGAGGACATGTCGGTAATTCAATTTTAAGCTGCGAAGTAGCTAATGGTTTTAAACCTGCAGCTCTTGCCCCTTTGACCCATTCCCTGTCCAGTTTTCGGTGAAGACTTCTGAATTCCTTTCAGATGATGGGCGATAAAGGAAAACATCTTCAGGGGGGTTTGCTCGTGATTTCAAAATCTAACTGACGACGGGTTACTACAAACTATCCACTGTTATCACTAGTTCATAGTCTAATAGCTCTCGATTTTATTACTTCTCGAACCTGTCGCATACCACATCTTTGCGCTGCTGTGATGTTGGAACTAAACTTTCTCTCATGATTGTGGTCGGCGATTCCAAGAGTTTTACCTGAAAATATGCGGGAATTCATGTCTTCTTCCTGCTACGTCTACTTCTTTAATCTTTAATCATTTTTTGAGAGCAAGGAGTGAAATAAAGCTTCGCATGACAGGACTACATCAGACCAAGAGCAAGGGCATAGACATATTCACATTAACCGACGACGCCCATGTTCTCGATGAAATGAAGATGTTGTTAGCTGAAGCTGTGCCACCTGTACTACCTATCATGTCGGTGCATAAGCCATCGAGTTATCTCACACGGTCTCCTCCATCTTCAATCTCAGCCTCAGTATCATCAAGAACATGTCGGTGACAACGAATTGGTTTTATTCTATGGTTGCAAATTGATTTGATTTCATGCCTAGACGACGATTCTAGACGACCACGACGAAGTAAATGACTGACTCGTATTGCAATGTCTTTCTACAATTTTGGTCTTAAAGGCACTAATACCAGAACGAGAAATTTTCAATAGGAGATGGAAATGTGGGTGGGAAATCTTCGGCCTAGCTTCTGTCCAGAACACCCTCTTTTCCATAGTTATTCATTCTTAGAAAAAATAGGAAGATACTTGAACACACAAGTCTTATTGATCCTCACAAACAGAAAACGACACCTCCCCATCCTGGTATGCTGTCGTTGTTATTCGATCCAACCGTTGTCCACTAAATGCAACCATTCATTTTAAGTACAAATTGAAAAACCTGTCATTACAAGATCGATAAGTCATTTGCGAACATTTTTAACAAAAAAAATTTTTCTAAATAACTTGTTAATAGTGTAATATCTGAGCACATGCCACGATTTCCTTACCAGAAGCCTCCAAACCTTTCCAAAATGCGCCTCAGTTTTCCAATAAAGAAGTTCGGATCGTGTTCCCATCTCCGCCAGAGAGATGGGCAAGAAAGAAAAGAACTAAAGCTTGACTGGATTGCAAAAATACCCCGCACGACTAGTAATAATTGTGTAAAAATAATGAACGATAAAGATTTCAGCGTCTACTATTCCCTGAGCGATGCGTCCTGCATTCGATTCATGAAGTATCGTTAGGAATAATTGAGTGCATATCTGGCCCATGCAACAACTCCCTCTAGCCTACGAAGTCAATGCTGCGACGCTCACAGAAAAGTGCAGTACCAATTTGTCCAACTCGGAGTGATGAAAAGCTTGATAGACCTCGGCTGCGAGGTCGAACCAATGACCGCGTTAATAGAGGGTTTGACACATTCGTGACAACACCTAATTCCTTGTACTCATCACATCGCTTGCGTAGTAAAACAGCATTTGTCCTATCGCTCTATTGAAGTAAATGATATGTATGCTATTGTTTATTATATGTTACTGTGGTCTATCATACAAACTCATGCAAACACATTGTTGTTAGCGCTAAGAACTGTTACTCCCACGACCGACTTTCTATTAACCTCGACATTGATTGAATAATTCTTTCTATTTCTGTTTAGCAAACACGACGTGTTATTTTATTCCTTTATTTACGCACAAACTGACGTTTCGGCGGATTTCGCCTTCCTCAGAGCCTGGAAAGTCAAGTTGACTGCAATCTACACGGCCAAACACCTCCATAACCAAACCGAGGAAATGCTGAACCAAAATTTCAATCACATTGAACACAGAGTCTTTGCACACTCACCGCTTTCAATGATACTTCCACTAAATATGTCATGTGGAGACCAACCGCACAGTTCACATGGAATCGTAATGTGCCCATCTCATCAGAATAACACGCTTATATACTGCCCATTATCACACGTGAAAATGAGGCATTCCTGCTTGCGGTTCATTTCCGGACTCTTGGAATTGATCCACAATGCCTGGAGAGTTTGGGCGCTTGTGTTCTCGATTCCTGTGCGAGGATCGTAATCCTACTTCAAAATCTTCTCCTTTATGTTTCTGGGTCCTATGCGTGCCTGGTAGGGTATTTGGTTTACGTTTGCCGACTAGGTGTTCTTTTTATGCGGACACAGAGTGGTCTATCCGTTTCGCCAATGTATTCGTCTCCGCACGCCTTACAGGAGATCACATAAACTGTACCCAAGCTCATGCAATCACAGTCTCTACTATTAGGGGCAAATTATGCAATTTTGCGTTGCACACAGAGGGCCGTATTCGTTTGGTCATAGTCTAAGAACTGTTTTGCGATTTATGATGCGTCTTTTCTGATATTTTACGTCTGCACATTCCAAAGATTCCGCGTCCTCTATCGTGACTACAGAGACCTGCATACGTGTGTACGTATGGAATGTCTGTTTGTCTGAAAAAAAAACTTTTTAGAGGTCACATCTACGCGCGATTTATCTCAAACTGCGGAAATTACACATAATGGCTGTTAATAATACGACGCAGCTGTTTAAAGGCATGTGGAGATAGGACTAATCCTGCCCATCTTAATGTTACACCTCGGTTATTCACTCTATTACTTTCTTTCGCCCCTAAAAATGCGTCTTCTCTTAGCAGCACTTGCCGAACGCGTCCTCATCTGTTCTGCGCACATAGATCACGTTTCTCAGACCGCTACAGTGTGCGAGGGTATACGATCTAGTATTCATTACGGAAATAGTGTATTGTTGAGCATAGACGGCATTTGTTCCCTCGCTTCAGTGTCTGAGAGTATGTTAGGACTATAGGAACGACTTTGCTGTATTACTTTACGTGTATGCATGGTATGTATGGTGCTATTTACCATAAGTTACTCTGGTCCATCATGAAAGCGCAGTGCAGTCAGCATTTGGGAAAGTTTTGCAACTTGTCCTATGTTTATTTCGATATTCGTTATACTCGCACATTTCATACGATGACAATGACTAATCGTAGCGATTGGAATGAAATGATGGGAACCAGGACCGCCTTTCTTTTAATCTCAGCATTAATCAACTGACTGTTCGGCGGTTTCACCTTCTTTAGAGTCTGGAAAGCTCAAATTGACATGCAATCTACTCAGCCAAACACTTTCATAACCTAATCAGATAAAACTTCATTCATACATTTTTCATTCGCATAGTAAACACCTTCTTTTGAACCATCACCGTCTTTAAGAAGTAGATGCCATTCACTATAGGAACGCGAAACCGCCGAAACATCAGATATTGTGAATAAACAAGAGGACAGCGAAATAACGACTAACGACTAATACTTACTTAATACGTAATTGAACGGCCCGTCCTCACTAGTTGTGCGGGCCCCAGCATAATCACTATTTTTCGGAGATTTGCTGGTTAAGCCATTCTGGTTCCCTGGAGTCCCGAGGTCAGCCTGGCCAAAGTCTGTCCCAGGTCGTCACCACAACAAGCGGTCGCCGCCCTTGTGGATTAATGGGAGATTTACCACCATGCGACTTTGATACCAGGGCAATGGTGGATCTTGGTATTGGTTTACTCTTAGCTAGGCTACCTGATGGAAACGCCGGACTCCTTCTCAGCTTGGGAGATCCTGCCGGTGGGACGAATCCCCCACTGTACATCGCGGTCCGACACCCAGGAACACCTGGCCACGATGAGGCGGTAAACCGTTGGGAGGATAATGATTAATTATCAACCATTGTTACCAGTCAGTGAACTCGTTTGAAAAAACAAGTTTTTATATATTTCCTAGTGTAGAAAAAACCTGTTTCCGGGCAAAGCCAGCTACGACGTCTGCTTTTGATAAGCTATAGCCATCAGAAACAAAGTGATCTCTGTGGCACGATATCTCGTTAGCGACACCCACAGAGGTCACATCTTTCTTCCGTTTGACAGTCTAAACATTAATGAAAATCGCTCCAAATTTTTTCTCCTTGAAACGAGGCAAAGAGCATATAAAGAGCAAACAACATCAGATCCTACTTCATTTTAGCAAAAGAGAAAGCACTCTCACAAGCCACGCGCACTTTTCGCAACCCACAAAGCAACACATTTTCAAAATCGAAGAATCCCAGGCTGTTGGAGGGCCTCATACACACTCATTTTTCTTGGCAAGGTTCAGCAAAAGAAAGAAAAAGAGTTCATAATTTGCCCGACTTTCCTTTCGAGAACTTTCTACAAATACTTAATGAAATTTGTCTTAACCTCTCTATCAAGAACCTTAAACTGATCTCAACCACTTCATTAAGCGATACTCTAATAGCATCCTACTGAATAGAACACTCCAAAACTCGATTTTCGAAATTAGAAATTTGCTGGCAACACTGTTTACTTTTCATCTTGACTTTCGCCAAGGCCGAAAAGCCATTCGGCAACTTTGGACGGTGCCATTTTTGTTGCCGTTCAGCGACGTACATATACATACTATACATGAACTCTTGTTAGCTGTTTTCATAACTGCACTACGAAAATATGGATCTTCCATAAAACTCTTATTATCCTTATATGAAAAGGAGTCTGATAGAACAGATTAGGGAGAAAATTCTTGTCAAATATTCGTTTTCCTATCGTAGTGCTTTGAGACTAACTACTGCTGCTTTAAAGTTGTTTCTAACGGTAAACCAACACTTGGATCCACCACCGTCCTGGTATCAAACTAGTCGCGTGGTGACAGATCTTCTAATCCACTAGGGCTACGACTGCCTCTGGTGGTGATGATTTGAAGCAGACTTTGGCCAGGCTGACCTCGGAATTCCAGGAAACCACTCCGAAAAGTGGAGAATATGCCGGGGCCTGCACCAACAAATAAAATGCAAAGACCACTTAATTAATGAACGTTGAGTATACACGGAAAAAGAAATTAAGGAAGAATTGCATAGAAAGTAGCTAAGATTTGGGAAACTTCAACTACACCGATAGCCTCCGCGCTACCCATTGAACTGTTCAACAACTTGAAGTGTCATTGACACAGGAACACAAAGCTGCACAATGAAGTTCACAACCTATAAAATTACCTTGCTTTCTAGGTCCACGAAAATACGCAACGACGTTGAAACATATATGGGACGCTAATATAATGAAATATTTGATGCCGAAACTGTCCATTTGTTCAAATAGTTTATTCAATACTCCAAAAGTTCACCAATTAAGGTACTTGGATTTCGCGTCGCTCATACGGGTTATTTCGTTGCTATACCACGGGCCCTTCATTTAGCTTTCAAAATCATCAGTGGAATAGCAAGTGATAAAATAAGGTGGGCATTCTTTCTTCCTACCGCTAGTTTTCTTTTCGAACTTGAAGAAGTACCGACTATACAAGATGTTTTCAGTTTGTTATCGGAGAAAACAAAAATGAGAATTTTCAATTCAATTGCTTTAATGGTTTGTGATTTGAATTTTTTCACAAGATTTTCCCGCTCAGGTGAGCCTTCGTAATTTAATCTGATTTAGTTGTCGGGCATATTTTTCTGCATCCTCGGATTTTTGCCGAGAGAATTAGCACATTATGCGCTTGCTACGTTACTTATCATCGAATGTTCAACTGGCTTCATCTGTGGAGGATTCTATAAGTGTGCAACACTTGTTGCCAGGTGACAGCGAATATTTTTTGTATATTCTGTTGCACTCGCCATCAACAACATTTCTAGAAAATCAAAAAATAGCACTTGCAAATCCCTTTGAAACCTCAAATGCATATAAAATGTTGAGAGACTGAGGCTAACTGAGGTAAGGGTGTATACATCTGCTCTCCGGAGTTTTCCAAATATCTCAGCATCTTTGTGGTTACAATACTCATAACACATGTGCTTGATCACTTACATAAAGTTGTAAGATCTCATTTCTCAAAAGATTTTAGGGCGAAATAAAAATCAAACGATGTAACGCTTGTACGGTGGAATTATGGGCGCGTGTAGAACAATGGTTAAAGCACATCTACTTGTTGCTTGATCCCGAGTCCCGGGTAAATCTGGTTCGACATCCCTCCTGAGCTGGAAACTTGCTACCAGACTTGTCTGAGAGTATTAAAACGCTGACTCGATATTTTCTTGGATTGTTGAGCTAACACGAGATTGTCATAAACGTTTTATTCGGCTGACGTTTCGACTCCTTCTCCTTCTTCAGAAACGCGATGATTCGATTCAGTTGTTCATAAGCATTCGCGTTCTTAATGTGGGAAGTCGCTGTGAGATCGAGTCGAATCTCCTAGAGTGAAGCACTGCTGCAATGAAGTTTCCTTACTCGGCAGGGGCCTTTTTTTGCGGAACGATTGCTGTTTTAATGCCATCCGTTTTTGACTCGGATCAGTCTGACGTTGAAAAGGGTTGAGACACCAGAACCTTAGCAGGATAAAACATTTATAACACTCCCATGATAGCTTAATAATCTAGGAAACTTTAACTTTATTCATGCCGAGGTTAAAAGGCGGTCATCTTTATCGTTTAAACATACAGGCACTCGCGAGTTATTGTATAGATCAAGTATGCATCCAACTAGGTCTACGTTGCTTTGTGACTGTATCGCTCCTTCCCTAAGGGATTTATCAACACTGACAGCTTTAAAAAAACAAGAAGAAAGAGAAGACGACAGATTTATAATCCAATGCCAGGGTTAATAGAAAGTCGATCTTGGGAACTGAAACCTTTTACTTTCATGAATTCTTGCAGTTGAAAATTTAGAAGAACTTGTCATATGTGAGTGAAATACGACGAGAAAATCAAATGAGTGTATTTCAATCTCGATGAAGAATCCTCTCGAAAAAAAAAGTCAAAGCTTGATACATCAGACATATTTTCAAATTTCAGACAACATTCACACTTTGTACTATCCCAAATTCAATTCATCAAATGTCTATCGTTATTCATCGAACCGCTGCTGGTGTTTCTCATTTGCACACAAAACACTATCGGTGAATGGAGAATGGTTTTCATCTTCCATGGCGTTCTTCTCATCGGTAATTTTTTTCCATTCTTCTACTCCTTCTATCCTTCGTTCTGTAATTTCCTATACGAGATGAGAGGTGTAGGGGTGAGGTAAAGGCCATAGTTCACCATGATGAATGAAAACCACAACCACGTTGATCTCCTCGTGTGCATCACATTAAATACTTAGATGACCAATGCTTAGTGGAAATCATTTTCATAACTAGAGAAACAAACATTTGCGGGGTGTTCACTGAAAAAACAGAATAGGCTCCACTGAATTCTACAATTTCAAAGAATAAAACGAAAATTTTATCCCATTTTATTATTACTACATCACCTGACATCACATGTATCACTGTGCGGATTCCAGTACTTCTTGCTTTCAATTCACTTCTGCTCATCCATCACCTGCGAATGTCTTCGAACTTTTCTGCATGTGGATTCAGCTGATGGGCATCGTTGCGTCTTCATCACGAATGTCGTTGAACGCTGGTCGAGTTTATTCTCTCTGGAATCCCGGAACAGCCGTGCTAAAGCGTTCCCACGTGGACTGAAGGAAGCGGTCTCGTCCCGAACAACTCTGGTACCGATTTCCCGTCCTCGGAGGGATGAGAGCTTTGGTGGGGGTGCAGTGCGGAGTCGAACCAGAGCTTCGGTAGGTTGGGACATCCGCGTAGTAAGTGGGATCATTGGCCTTTACACCACGCTTCTTTCACATCTACTATGCAGTTCTCACAAGTTCTTTCATTCGATTCGTTGCATTGCCTCCATTACCCACAAAGATCTTCCAACTTTGGAGGTTTGGCTGCTGCTTGAGAACTTTCGTACTCGTTAAAAATGGCGTTGAATGCTGGCCGAGCCGATTTTCCATGGAATTCTACGATAGTAGTGCTAAGTGAATTGCAAGGAGCGAGCTTGTCTCAGACAAATTTGGAACCGATTTGCGACTCCGGAAGGATGGGAGGCTTGGTTAGTCGAACGTTGGGTCGAACCAGCACCGCCCTCGCAATGGTCGGCGTCGCCGCCACTGCGCTAAACTTCCTTAAGGGAGAAATTTATGTGTTGAAAATTCGATCTTCATTTTGCATGATCGGTCCTAATAAGTTCATAAGGTCGTAGAATAAGAATGGAGCTCATTTTTACAAATTCCGAGTATGTTCTGTTCAACTATACCATTACCGGCACAATTTTTCTTGCCTCTAAATGACATATTTGGAATTATGAAAATATTGGCACTCTGGATCGCGATGCTTTATTTTGTTCCTCTTGTTCAGTCAGAAGGGCGCGTGTGGAGCAGTGGTTGGAGGCGCCACTGCGACACGTGGAATCGATCCTTGCGCCCACGGCCCAGCAAGCCTTCCATCTCTCCGAATAGCCAGATATGCATTCAGTCACCTCCAAAGATACTTAATGAAGTCGAATGCATGGCGCATCCCTCAGGGGATTGATCAAAGCCGGGAGTTTTATCCTTTTTTATGTTCTGTCAGAGAAAAGATATGTAGAGAATGTAAACCCTAGATAATCGTGTTGGTGTGATTCTAAAGACAAATAACATCGTTTTATGGAATGATAAAGTGCAAAACACAAAGCCGAATTTAGGCGGCAATCTGATCTTCTGCTATTTTGCCACCGACAAGCCGGCATCGTTCACACACATCGTTGTAAGCACTCAAACGTCAAAGGAAGATGAGAGGTCGGAACAAAAGAGGTGACCAATCCAGGCGACGCGAGGCGCCGGTTCGATATCTACCAGGCGCCACCTACATCTCTCTCTTTCTAGCTGTATTTCTCCCTCTAATATGTGTCTCTCATCGGTTTACGGTTTATATCTCTTTCTATCGTCAAATATCAATTTGCTTCTCTCTCTTTCTCCGCTCTCGTATTCATCTTTATCCTCTGCATAATCAAGAACTGAGAAAGGATGATGGTAAAATTCTCCACAGTGGGGGCTCTAATTAGATGGTCTACGTAGTGGTTCCGTCGATTTAATCCGAATAACCAAAGCACTGTGTATCTCTAACTAACGAATTCCACCAGCCCTACACTCTATTTGTTCTCTAGAACACAGAACAAGTTATCCTCTCGTTTTCTAGTCATGTTTAGAAATTGTTGCTTTCGATGCTTTACTACTTTAAAAAATCACCAAAACTTCCCAATATTACCGACTTGTGCAAGTTTTAAATAATTTCTTTTAGTAAAAAAATTAATAATGCTGTTTTTTCTTCAGAACAGGAGTGACTTTGAAAGCATTAGCAAAAATTGAAATGCGTCCTTTATCTGAACTATTTGAAGCAATACCATCACACATGAATAAGATTTTTTGAACGTTCTTTTTAAGCTTCAGAACGCTGCTTTACGATTATGTAGAGAAGAGACACTGAATATTCACCTGTGCTTCTCGAGCTATTCTTTTTTAAAATGATTTCAGTAACTTTGATCTTTTAACTTCTATTTACTGCCTGTTCTTTTTTCATGGAAGGGTACGACATAGTATACAACTACAATGGTGCTCAAATCTGACCAAAACTTGAGTATACAACTGAACATGAAACCCGTGATTACCATTACCGGGAACGGTAATTGTGAGTTCGAAGCACAACTGAGAATCCGAGTTTTTCTCAGATTTCAGCATCTCTACGATTCTACTGATAATTCTATTGATTTTCTTCCAAAAAATCTCTCTATAGCCAACGATGATCGATTACTAGGCGCTTCATCTCTCAGTTCACTTCTTCACATGACTTGTAGCTCTGTTCCAAAACTAACCATCTGTCTGACTCTTTCGTTCGTGGCAAACTTGTTCTGTTTCAGATTGACAGATGCGCTGGTCAACTAAACAGCTGGCATACCAGCTCATCTCATTATGACACTATGTTGTATTGTGATTGATATCTGTTTCCAACATTTCAGTGAACTTTATGTTAGGTTTCGACATTTGAGACATCTACGTCGTTATTAGAAGGAATAGCGCTTCTGGCTTCCATGTTTGCCAATCTCCTACCACCATCAATGCACTTGATGTTTTTTATTTCGTAGATTTAGCAGACTCCTTGAAATCAATACAGTCACTTTCTCTTCCTCGTCACTTGAATGTTACCACATCATTCACCTTCTTCTGCTATTTTTACGTAAAATTAAATATTTACTAGCATGTTTCAGCTAACTGCTTCTAACTACATTGTCTGAGAATCTAATTCCTACGACTTCGAGTGGAATTTGAACCAAGAGCTTTCTACACGTAAACCCAGTTTGACAATAAATCGAAACGTGCTAGGAAAGCCATTGTGGGACTTCGTTATGTTACGTAAATAATAAGAAGCATGTCCTCATAATGGCTTCCGCCGTACCGTGGCAAAAAGAGTGCACTTTGGTGTCGAGTTGAAATGCGCATCCGGTGATCAGAAAGAGTTAAATATTTCCGTCCAGAAACCCAGCAAAAATCAAGTCAGTGTCATTAGTTGCTACCGCACCGAATAAAATCAATATTCGATGCGACAAATATCCGTCGAGTCCACAAGGACTAGGAACTGCCTGTGATGAAAGCCTAATGCAAGGTAATTGATCATATGAAATTCACCGGTATAATGTTCGATGGGGTGAATGTGGCATAAGGTCACGCTGTAAAGCTATGCTGTAATGCCTAAGTTGCCATTTACTCCAGCCCGTGCTCCAGGCAAGCCAAGCCCTCCATCCCTCGGAGTCGGTAAAATGCTACTAGACTTGTCTAGAAGGATAAAAACACTGCTCTAAAAGCTTGCTACATCACTCCTAGTCATTGCATAGATCGAATATTCATTAAATCCCTTCGATGGTTTTTAAGTGAAGCCAAATACATGGCGTTTCCCTCAACGGTCAACAAATGCAGAACGCTCTGTGGTATTAAATAATCATTGTGTAGTTGGATTCCATATCCAGCTGTTGTTTAGGTGAACATTTCACAACTGTTATGAACTAGTCGAAACATCCATATCTTTTCTGTAAACTTATGAATCTAGAAAAAACATTCCACTGAGGTTTAAGGGATGTTACACTTTTCATTACATTTTTTTAAATACCGGTAACAGTTTTGTTTCAAAACTCAATAAATTGATGGATGGCTTCGGCATCCCTTTCAAAACCTTCATCATATTTGATACTTACGTACACTATTGAATCTCCTTTTCCTATTAGGCATTAACCTCGTGGTTCCATTCTCGACAAGTTTACTTGTTCATCGAATCTACTTTCTGCTGGCGTGTTCGGAATGTTTGCCTCTTATTTACCACAGTGCCGAGTTCTGCCCAATAAATCTTTCCTTCAGTTTTTTATTTTGGTTCACTACACAAGCGTTTTACTGATTCCATAGAATATCCCGGATTCGAATTGTCACATTGTCGTCAATAGATGAGTCGACTAATCCTGGGATTCGGTGCTCTCATACGAATCGCTGTCGTCAGGACCACTGGTAACGACTCGAAAACGCCACGGCCCAACTACCTTGAGATTTCAAGAAGAATCACGCTCAACAACTGTTCCATTAGATGACCCACAAAATGTGACCATTCTTCCGAATTCATTGGCATTTTGTTTAAATCTTATCAGATATTGACGGTTTTAGTGAGAATTATTTTCACATTAATGTTGAGCTCATTAAAAAAAGCTAAAGGATAAATCTCTCCCCTCTGATCAATCCCTGAGGGATGCGCCATGCATTTGAGTTCATTAAGCATCGTTTGAAGTTGACTGAATGCAGTCTGGTACCACATTGCCGACCCCAGAGGGATGGAAGGTTTGCTGGGCCATGGGCGTGGGGATCAATTCCATGTGTGTGTTGCAGGGCGCCTCCGACCCACTGGGCTACACGCGCTACACGTCTGTCAAATGTAGTAGTAATCATAAATTTTACCGTTTAGGAAGTTGTATTTTTAAGACAGCTACATAGATGGCTAGATTGTCCGTCGTTCTGTTATAGTACGATAGTATGAGAGGTAATTTATGGCTAAAACATGTCATAGGATTTTATCACTTTTTTATTACCCTACCGATCTCCTTCATCTGAGCGATAATACCAACTCGCTATGAGATTTAGAGTTTCCGGAGAACATAAACTTTACGGGTGCCCGATAAAATCACTCGACAACAACACGGCAACAGGAATGGTACAGAAGGCAAAAAAAGAAGACTGCATTGCACTTGGATGACAGGTCTCACTGAGTAATAAATGGATCAAGATAAATCCAGTCGAAGAATTTTTTCTTTTTTAGTTGGGCGGTCTTCACCCTGGTTTTCCAAAATTCCAGGTTACTACCTCGTTACAGATAACTGTCCTCCTAAATAGTGTTCTATTATAATAGTAGGGAAGCTACCTCTATGAAAGAAAGTTTTACGGCTACCTGGTTCTCCACATAAAAGCGGCGATGTCCTAAGTGTGAGCGCCTTAACTTGGAGATGAACCTCTGGCCATAGTTTGCGGTGTGACGACCAAGCATAGTCGGTTATCAGGGTAGAGCGACAACGCACAGAGCGGATTCTGAGAACCGATAACAGAAATTCCGTCGTACTCAACTTACCCTCCTGCATCATAGTAGATCCCCAAATGCTAGAATTCGTGCTAGTTGTTAGAGGAACGTATTCATGCCTCAGTAAACCATAATCAACGCTAAGCTAATATAGTTAGGTTGTATGTTAAACACAACTTCTATCTGTAATACACTTTTATTGACAATTAAAAGCGATGAGATTCAGTGAATTGCGCTCACACGGATGGTTTTACTTGACAAATTAAAAAACTACAATCAAGGATTGTTCTGCCAAAAAAAATTATTGGTATCTACCCGTACAGCACAAATATGTATGTTAGCTTTGACGTTTGCAAATACTGAATACTCTTAAAGCTATTCATCAATTGCGGCATACATCTGACGAAATGATACACATCAGTCATCATCGTCATCTTCGGACGGAATAAAGATTTCGTTCTCTTCCAGAAAAGAGGCACCCTTGTGAGCAACAAAACCTCCAAAGTATAATGACGAAATAGCTACCACACACAGCTGAAAGAATAACTATTATATTTGGTACTTTGTTTGAAAATGTAGTGAAAGAATTTATAGAACTCTAAAGAGTTGGCGTTA
Source organism: Angiostrongylus vasorum (assembly GCA_018806985.1). Taxonomy (NCBI): domain Eukaryota; kingdom Metazoa; phylum Nematoda; class Chromadorea; order Rhabditida; family Metastrongylidae; genus Angiostrongylus; species Angiostrongylus vasorum. Next base: position 151,095 of record JADANN010000247.1, read on the forward strand.
TCTTCTTTATTTACTGCCTACTACAATTTTTCATGGCAGGGTGCCATGTGAAATACAACCACAATGATGCTTAGATATTTGCAAAACTCCGGAGACACAGCAGGTGTCTGCGGTGAGGACCGAACACGCTATTACCTTTTCCGGGAGCTAACGCGTTCACCATCACACCATGCCGGTCCTCTGCTTCGCCTTTCGCCCAGTTAGTTTTCTATTCTATTTAAAAAGCTTAGATATGACTATGATATCTATGTTATGACTCCTAAAACAATGAATAGCCATCGACCCTATCTACTTTACAGCATAATTTTTGCAGCATTTTCTCGGTGGCTTATTAGAAGTTTATTTGATCATAACATCTCAACAAAAAGTCGCCTTTTTTTGATAAAGAACGCCTAAAACTTGCTGCAGTCAAAAAAGGATCCAGGATGTCTTTTCAGGAAGTATTTATGTAAACGAACCAAAGAAGAATTGGAGAATATATTTCACCAAAATAAAGATATTGAAATTATGAAACAAGCACGGAATGGAAATCAAACATTGTGATTTCAACTCCACGTTCGGCTTGACTGGGTTAAATGCCTATCTGTGATTAAGAGATCATTCCCCTTGACTGGTGATTGCTGATGGAACCTTCCGGGTAAGAAACTGGCTAAGAGAAAAGCAAAGCAAAGGTCTTGATGGTGCAGTGGATAACACTTTAGCCCTCGGAAAGGGTAGCGGGTTCGCTCACCTGGGATTCCAAGTTTTGGCAATATTTCAACATCATTGTGATTGCATTTCACGTAGTACCCTGCCATGAAAAAAAACGCAGGAAATGAAGGTTAAACAGTACAAGACAATGTAATAACAAACTAATCACTGATTCCAGAAGTAAAATAAGAAAAAATAAACACCAAAATGTTCAGAATAAAGGTTAGATAACTGAAGCACTTAAAAAACCTCCATGCACTAAGTAAGTCATAAGTTTCTGTGCCAATGAAAATAATACGAGGAAAAGAGAACAATCTCGTAAATAAACTAAAAGGTAGGTGAAACTACTTGCCTTAAGTAGCCCGATCCGATTTCGAGCCGGCAGCAGTCCTACTCCTTTGACGAAATTGTCGGCAAATTGTTCTCAAGTCAAAAATTCTTTAAATAACAACAACATAGCTTGAAACATGTTCTTTTTCGCTAAGAAAAGATATTTATTCTAAGGAAATCATAGCCTGTTCACAAATGCTTAAAAATCGAAAAACTTGACAGAGAACAACAACTGGATAAACCAAAAGTGAGGAGACCAATTTCCAACACATAAAACCTTTTTAAGCCATCAAGCTTTCAGCAATGATCAATCCCCGAGAGATGCGCCATGCATTCGACTTCATCAAGCATCGTTAGAGGTGATCGAATGCATATCTGGTCTTTATAATTACTCGCGGTGGCCTAGCGATCTATCGAGTCTTGCCGACCGCAGAGGGATGGTAGGCTTGGTGAGCTAGTGCCGCGAGATCGAACCCATACGTACTGCATGGAGCTTCTAATCGTTGTCGCGCTAATAGTAATAGAACTATGCTTTCTGTGAACGGAACGGCGTTTCCATCAAGAAGCCCAGCTAAGAGTAAACCGAGTAAACCAATCCTGGATCCGCCACCGTTCTGGTGTCAAAACAGTCGCTTGGTGGCAAATAACCCTCTGATCCACAAGGGCGGCGACTGTCTATGATGGTGACGACCTGTGGCAGACTTTGCCCAGGCTGACCTCTGGACTTCAAGGAACCACAATGGCTAAACCAGCAAAACTCGAAGAAAATGGAGAATATGCTTGGGCCCGTACAACCAGTGAAGATGGGCCATCCAAGTATCCAAGTAAGTAGGCTTCTTTGAATAGGTAAGCAACAGTGAAATGCAAGAAATTAAAGACAGAAGACCTCATTAATAGGGCAAAAATGGATTACAAAGAATTTTCTCAAACCATTTATAATTACGGGAAACTTTCAAAGATATAATAAAAGCACAATGAAAAAAAATATCAATAAACAAAGTGAAAGTAAAGACAACATAGTTACTGCTTGCCTGGTCCTGAAGAAACGGCTGGGTCAAGTGATTGTAAAATGAGTCGTGGCAGACCTTTAGTGGAGTTCATAAAGCCCTAAAGCACAATACATCTAATCCACAAATAAAAGGCGAGAGCTGAATTGAGAAACCCATGCGAACCGCTGTCGTATGGTACAAAACACCAAAGAAAGTAACCGTGACATTATTCGAAGATCGTTACAGATATTAATAGATAACGAAAAGCACCAGTAAAGGATTCTCGTAAGTAAAGAGTCCCACTCACAAGATCTGTGCTCTGACGAACGCAAAACTGCCCAACACTAGCCATCGACCAACGACAGCAACAACAACAACAACGACAACAGCAACAACAACGAGAAAAACAACGACAACGACAACTTACACCAACCTCACATCAGCTCAATAAAATCAGTTCATAAGGACGTAAAAATAATCGTAAAGAAGTCCAAATGGATAGATAAATTCATCGTTACTAATTATGATGACATATTGACATCACGTAAAAACAAAGTGTGCATCAATAGGGTAGGGGCGCGTGTAACGCTGTGCTCGGAGGCGCCCTGCAACACACATGTGACCGAAAGCCGCGCCCCTAGCCTACCAAGGCTTCTATTCCTTCGGGGTCGGTAAATTGATACCAGACCTGTCCAGTAGGACAGCAGCACGGGCTCGATATATCGGTATGGCACGGCGAGTCATTGTAAAGGCCAGATATGCATTCAATCACCTCCAACGATGCTTGATGAAGTCGAATGCATGGTGCATCCCTCAGGGGTTGATTAACGCCGAGAGCTTTATCCTCTTATCCTTTACATCAATAGGGCGTACCGGTGTCAGAGATTGAAAAGCCTGAACATCGCCACTGATGAGATTCCATATGAAAGAAAAACAGATCACAAAACAAAGCAAAAAAAGTCTTCTTTCTAAAACTATGGTAGCCATGAATGTCTTAAGCAACTTAAGCTGTAAATAGAAACAAGTGACATATGAAATTCTCGTCATACTAAAAGTCAAGAAATCCAGAACAGAGCACGAACACCAGCACAAGTGGGAAATCAGCTGATACAATTGATTAGCGCATTACTTGCATCGTAGTGCGTGGTGTTTTGGCTTTGGAGCGTGTTTGTCACCCTTTCAATCCCTTGCCCGGAATCACAAGAGGTTATAGGCATGTCGAGCTAACTTTTTAAGTTATTTTGTATCAACAGATGTAGATTGGTGAAAAGTGTTAAGTTAGAATGCACTTGTTAAAAGTATTCTATTAATCTGCATTATAATAAATAAGGTATGAACGTGAAGTGTTCGGGGTTGCATTGCAGTTTCTTAAAGCTGCATCATGCGTTCAACTCCATTAACACCATTTACGCAGGACGATTTGACCTCTATATGATTCATACCATACAAAAATAGTCGCAGCTTTTAATTTTTAGCCGAAATGTTTCAACTCATAGTGAGCATTACTAATTGCAGTAAAAACTCCTAAAATCTATAGATCTTTGCCTGCAAGATAAAATGTTCCCTTAATTTACTACGATGAACTTTTAGTTGTCTAAGGCCCAGAAAACAACTTTCTTCTACTTTTTTTTCCGTCGAGTCTTATATTTCGTCCAGGACAACTATGTTCGCCATGCATCGTTGACTCTTACGGCTACCACGCTTGTTTGGGAAATTTTGAAAATTAGAGTTTCGTTTTCAGTTTTTTTTCTTGAGAATTTTAACTCTGAAGCAGTGTAAGATGGAGCGAACACTTTGATACACTCAAACCAATGGAGAAAAATCTCTTCTTTGCGGCTTTAAAGCTTTTATCTCCTCCAGTACTTTACTGAAAAAGAAATTGTCATGTGCTTTCGAAAGAAAAGGTTGTCGCGTAAAGCTTTAACATCTTATAGGTGATTGAATGCATACTTTACCAAAGCGATGACTTGCGATAACCTACCGAGGTATCTGCTCAATCAATGTTTCTCTCTTCGAAGACAAATCTGGTACCGATTTGGTGACCGCAAAAGGATAGAAAGCTTTATGATCCCATGACGCGGAGTACATCCAAAAACCACCTGTCTACTGCATGACAGGGCGCGTGTAGCGTAATGATCGGAGAAGCCCTGCAATACACATGAGGTCGATCCTCGCGCCCATGGCCCACCAAACCTTCTATCTCTCTGGTGTCGGCAAACTGATAGCAAACCTGTCCGATATCAGCACTGGCTCGATACGTCGGTAGGCCACCGCGAGTCATTGTAAAGTCCACATACGCATTCAATCACTTCCAACGATGCTTAATGAAGTCAAATGCAAGGCGCATCCCTCACGGATTGGTAAACGCTAAGAGTTTTATCCTCTCTTTATTACATGACTCTACTATAGGCTTCAAAAAATGAGCTAGTTGCTTTTTTCTCCTTGTTTACTTAGATACTTGGACGGTCCGTCTTCACGAGCTGTGCGGACCCCAGCACATATATCATTGTTCCTTTCTCTCGCAATCGTAGTCTATGGTGGTGGCCTTGTTCGAGCATAGTAGCGCGTGCTTTTTTCTCCTTATAAAATACGATTACGCAGACATTGATTATTGGACGAAAAAAACATGAACTACAACATTTAACCTAGCTACGAAGTAGTACTCATATTCACTTAGGTCCCACCCCCCCCAAATTTTTTATAGATTCCTCGAAGCTGGATGTGTTCTTGGGTGTGCAACTGCGAAGTACACCTAGGGATTTATCCACTCAGCAGGGTCTACCAAGCCGAGAGTGAGTTCGACAACAATTCACTGTTTTTTTCCTTTGATGAACAAACACGACGTTTTCGTTGCAACATTTATTAATTCACGATAGCTAACATTTCGGAGGTTCCACTTTTTCAGAGCCTGGAAAGGAAAATTGACACGCATCACCTTCAAAACCTCAGCAGATAAAATTAAAAAGGCAGACACATTAAACAAAATACAATATGGTCTTCCCAAGCTTTGAAGAAGACGAAACCGCCAGAATGTTAGCTATTGTTAGTTAATAAGTAACAACCTCTGTTTGCTCTTAAAAGAAAACAGCGAATTATTGATCAATGCCGAAGTTAAAGGAAAGCCGATCTTGTGATTTGCTAAGTGAGTTCTATCCGAGGACTCAGCTAAGAGTTAACCAATGACACTAATCACCACCATTCTAGCTGGTATTGAACCGATCGCTGTGTGGCGAATCTCGCGCTAATCCACAGGCAACGGTGTCTGGGTGTGATGAGAACCTGAGCAAAGCTTTGGCTAGTTCAACCTCGCGACTTCAGGGAACCACCAGCATTTCAACCACCAATGAACCGACTTCCGTACCAAGTAGGCGGGGCGATCTGTGTTCGATCTGGATGGAAGGAAAAAGTAGTGACAGGCAACCAAACATCGCGTTGCACAGAACATCATGAAAACTAGACCAAACGAACAAGCCCACAACACGCTATTTAAAATGCTTCTTGCTGTGCACTTACAACACCACAGCAAACTCTTTGGGCGACGATCACCGCGCTATTCTTCGGACTGTTGGTCGCATCAAATTCAGTCTTGTCGCCCTACGAGAAGCGAAAAACAAAGAGATCAACATACGCTAGTTAGATGAAGGTACCCTTGTCACTGGTTGAGGAAAATTCCTGTTACGGAATGTCGGAGGCGTTTGCATTGTTGTACATCAATCTATTTCCCATCTAGTCACGTCCTGTGAAATCCTGTCAACTTGCTTGGCCATTCTTCGTCTCCAACTTCCTCGTCAAAAGAAAGTCAGTATCATCATCAGCTGCTACTAACCAACTTGTACAGATGACGAGAGCGAACTGGACGAGTACTAAAGCAGGTAGAAAAAAGGGGTAAGGGGAACTCGGAATACGGGAACGGAATGAGAATGAAAACCGTACTACAGGATTGCTCTGCCCAGTATGTCTTTCCCATGGGAGTTCATTTTTCAACAAGAAAGAAGATTGCAGTTAGATATGGGAGTCTCCTAACGGTACTAGTCAAAGGAAGATGAAAATTCTGACGAATAGAAAATGGTGTCAATTTGAAGCCGCCATTGAGCCATTATTCTGTACGGGATCTAATCAGCGTCTTCTACCTTCTATTTTCACCGTCCGAAGGTTCGAATAAGCCATGAGCTTGAAAAGAGCACCTATCAAATGAGAATATTCACAATGAAATACTCTCTTCCCATGAATGGCAGATAAAGGAATAACTGACGAAGGACTAAAAGCTTGTTGTGGATACACTTAAAAGTTGTGCTGACCTCGCTTCCTTAAAGATTTCGGACCGCATCTCCACAACTATCAAAGAGTTGCTCCAAAACAGAAGCGAACTACAGCTTGATCCTACTGCAAGACACCTAACACAGCTGATAAAAAGTGGCAGCTGCAAAAGATCTTTGCAAGAGCGCCTAGATCGCTGCAGGAAAAAAAGTTACTGGGGGGCAGTTTAAAATAGAACTAGTCCGAAAAAAGGGCCGTCGGGATCTGTGCGACCACTATATTCCGCTACCACCGCTGAAAAACCAAGGTAATATATCCACCCCAACTACTCATGGCATGGATTTAGTAATAGAGAAGTTCTATGCCAATTTCTTTCGTTCCACAATTGTCACATCGATTTCTGAAATTCTCTTTAAAAGATGAGCGCACGTGATTTTTCGCAGTGAATTTTCGGCAGGAAGCATTAAAAGACACAGAGCTGCAGAACCCAATAATATTGCAGTTTCGAGTCTCTCTTCGAGTGAGAGCCATAAGCGGTATGTATTTCTCGCAAAGAGTATCACATCTTACCTTTTTTTTTCTGAATTCTGAAGAATGAGAAAGTCCTGGACCACTAGAAGGCATCAAGCCTAGTCATCCTTCCCAATAGAGGTGACCGGTGGGTTCTTCGTAAATTTCGTCTGAGGAGCTTGTTGATGAACTCTATAAGCTGTTTACACAGATTATATTATCGCTTATGTCAAGGATTTTGATCAACGCACAAACACTTAAGCAAACAGGATTCCTATAGCGATTCTGCTGCGTGAACAACATCCAGACCGCGTCAGGAGTCATAAATGTATGAACTTCCTTTGCACTAACCACTGCCGACTACGAAAAAAGTGTTTGACAGCCGAGCCGAATGCAATTCTACCACCATTCGTTGACCAAAGAGTGAAGTTGTTCTGTAAAAGAACTCTCGCTGAATGGTACCGTAACTGCGGCACAAAAACAGCATTTCCATCGACTCCTCACCATTCTCATAAATAGAAGCTTTCGGTAAGGTACAACATCTGGCCAGAGCTGTTCACAGCTGCAGTGCAAGTGGAGAATGAAGTCGCTCGACTGATCGACTGAGACAAGTGGTGCATACGCAATGATGGCAAATTCCTGTCAAATTTTTTCCAGATAATATCTCCACATTTTTAAAACTGCTGGTGAAGCAGAGGCGATTCAAATGAATCGACGACGCGGGAAAAAAGATAAGATAGCGCACAAGTAGGACGAAAAACCAGTTCATGAAGAACCCAGGGTGCGAAGGTGAACAAATCGAACTGGATGATTCTCTGATCACTGAGACCACCTGATAAGTGTTCCTTGGAAGTTCAATAAACATGGGGAAAAACCTGAAAAAATATAGATAACATCCTCTATAAATACCGAAGGTTCTGTATGTCTCCATGCACCTTGAATGTGTTTCCTGTAATTGCTTCATAGTAGTGAACTCGTTCCTTCCAGAGTTTTATCGCCTCATCGTGGCTGAGAGATGTTCGTGGGTGTCGGGCTGCGATGGGTGTGCTGATACAGCGGGGAAATTCATCGCCCTGGCAGGGTCTCCCAAGCTGAGAAGGAGTCCAGCGTTTCTATCAGGAAGCCTAACTAAGAGTAAACCAGTACCAGGATCCACCACCGTCCTGTGTCAAAGTCGCGCGATAGCAAATCTCTCTCTGATCCGCAAAGACTGCGACTGGCTGTGGTGGCGAAGACCTGGGGCACACTAGCCAGGCTGACCTCGGGATTCCAGGGAATCACAGTGCCTTAACCAGCAAATTTCCGAAAAATGGAGATTAGGCTGGGGCCCGCACAACCAGTGAGGACGGACCACTCAACTATCAAGTGAGAAAGTCAACTCGTTGCAAATTCAATAAGTCATAGCAGGTTACTCACATTTTTGCCTCTCAGCTGGACCGTACTGTGCTTGTAAGCTCCTCACTTGCTGACACCTGCAGAATGGCTGTGAATTAGCCTGGTCCACAGCAAAGTCACTTTATCCTTGATCTTATCAGGCCACCAATTCTTCGATTTACGTAGACTAGAATAATGTTAACTAAGTCTTACACTCCACATTATCGATGTATTAAAGTCCTTGGCAGTCATCATGTTGCCGTTGTGCGTTGTTAATCTAACATCCTTCTCAAATACTTGCAATGCTCTCTGTAAGTACTCCACAAAGATCATTATTGCCACATCAGTTCATCTACTCTTTACTCCGCTTAGCCTGAATCAAGAGATATAAGTTGATGTATTTGCGCAATGTGTGATTTATCCTGCTTGATGCGTTGTTACTTCGCAGAGCGCTCTTCGTCATTGCACTATTATTACTCCAATTTGAACTCGCATATGCTTACACGTGCTTTCTGGTGTGCTTGCCTCCTGCATCTCTGCTACTGCACCGCAAATGATGTATTCTGGGTTACAATTGTTCACCCTGTTACTGTAGGCACTTGTATTGTTTAAATATTGTCGTATTACTGTTGTACCAGCGTCATTGTTGTGTGTAAAAGTTTGATCACCGAAAACAGTCATCATCTACAACGAACATCAGAGAGGACGCATCCATCAGCGGTGCGGTTGCTAAAGATCTGTAGATACTCATGACCAAATACCAACATTCAGTGGTGTTATGCGGGATTGGGACAATTTTCGGGAGATTTTCAATTTAAATATAGATTCAAAAAATATTTCAAAGTCTGGGTTCGAAGCAACGATAAAAGTCCCGCGTTTTAAAGCCATACAAAGGCGACCAGTCTATTTCGAGCTAGTGACTTTGACAAAAAAGAAGCAGGCGCACTGAGAAAATTGCGTAAATCCTAAACGTGCATTGCACGAGTGTGTAATCAAACTTGAGGAACTACACTCAGCGCTAGCAAAAGTTAAGGAAGTGTTTGAAAAACTTTCGAGAGGCGCAGGAGAAGTAATAGCTAAGGTGTTTGAATATATTGAAATTCACTACGTGCATATCAATGGTTTCAAGGCAGGTGCTGAGCGCTCAACCATACCATACAACCCCCCTTCACAACGAACAGCGGAGAGGACGCTTCGAACAGCACTGCGGTTGTGAAACATCTGTAGTTACCCACAACCAAATGTTAACATTCAGTGGTGACATGCGAGATTCGGATAATTTTCGGGACCTTTCCAACTTAAATATGCATTAATATCTCTGAGCTGCAAAATTTATTTACCTGCTTTGGAAGGAGAGCCTTAAAAGTCAACAAAGAAGTTCCAACTCACTAAGGAACACTACCATACTGTGAAAGCAGTCAAATTTCTTATCAACAAGCGCGGAAATTCTGAGGAATACACGTCAGTTTCTCGAAAAAGTCGACAAAACCTCTTTGCGATCACGAGCCACACATAAGCAACGTAAGAAAACGAGGGAAATACAACCAATCACAGGCCAACTAATAGAAAAAAGAAGAAAATTTAAGCAATCAGTGCATGTAGCAGAAGGTATTGTCGAAATTTCCTATCGATACCCAACGCAAAGCGCTCAACCAAAAGATCACCCCATTCAACAAACCATTTAAAATGCGCGAATTCGTTAAACAATTTTAAGAGGTTATAATCAATGAAAAAACCAATATCGCGCTAGACTAGCTCATCAACTCCTGTCAATACAACAAGGTTTGACAGGAAAGCGAAACATCGAGAGTAGCAGCCATCAACGCTCTCCTGCATGTACTACAGAGGCAACCACAAGACCTTCTACTGCAATAAATACAAAACACCTCAAGAAAGGTGTCAGTACCTTGAAAATAATGGGTGATGCCGTACATGTTACTCATTGTTCCACAATACACTTCAGTGCAACAGATCTTCACGCAACGTGTGCCAGAAACGACACCACACATCCTGCTGCTTCTATTCAAAGCCAAGGAAAAAGACATTCATAACATCTTCAAAGAACGGGAATTCTAAAAACAACGTAGAGGGCAACAAAAGCAAAGAAAAAAGAACGTAAGATACCCAGTTCCACTTCAAAAGTCGGATAAGAGACACTCGCCAAAGAAGATAATCAACGAGATTGGACACTAGAAAGATTTCAGTCAACTTTCCTTCCTATTGGTGATGACTGCAGTCAATTGCGCAACAAAACAATTACAGAAACTTCCCACCTTATTGGACATTGGAGATTTTATCGACGAAAAAATCGCACAAGGACTTCGTCTACCCACAATAGAAGAAATCAAACTACGTCTAAACACACCCGGTTCTGACAATGCACAAGGACACACATCATGAAAAGTCCCGCTCGAAGTATGGGACCCGGACGGCCGTCAAATTTGGTTATTCCTATCCACATAAACACTATAACTCAGCCATTCAAACCACCACCGATCTATCCGAAGACAGACTTCATTCTAAAGAACGGCACCTAAATCGATATTGACAAAATTAAGTCTATGGTTCATCCTTCCACTGCACTGGAATGCGACCAACTGTGTGCTCTAATAAGAAAGGATAAATAACACACTGAACTCCTATCCGGACTGCATCTTCTTCCGACAGGCTCAAGACATGTATGCACAGGAGAACTGAAAAAATCGACAAAATTACAATAGAAAGACCTCGACAAAGTGTTGGAAAGGAGGCGTTACAAATGCAACAAGATGACAATGAAATGAGCAACTGGGACCAGTACTGGACATCAGAGGGTCAAATCATTATTGCTCTGACACAGCATTCAGGGATGATGGCGAAACAGTTGAAGGAAAACAATTCTAGACCCTAGAATATGCAGCAACAGAGAAGTTCTTGTCTCACAAAAAGGCAGAAAGTCTGATAGGCTAACAAATTTGGGAGAGCTTCAACAGAGCCATTGAAAGACGACTAGATGGATACCATTTCGTCTTCCTTGGAAGGAACTACCAAAATCATTACTCGATAATGGAGCAGTTACACTCAGTAACTCGCAAGTGTTTGGAAATCCCTTCAAAACAGCGAGGATTTGCTTGATATGTATAATGGAATATTAAAAGAACACTCGTTAGAAAATCTTAGAGAGAATCAGTGAAGAAGAGACATCTCAATCTTTTCGAATGCACTGAATTCGTCACTAAGCGGTTGTAACACATAGTAGAAACGCCACTAAACTCACAATAGTCCATAACGCATCAGCTCACTACAAAGGATGCCCATCACCGAACGACCTCTTGCATCGGAGAGCAGTTATCACTTCCCAAGTGTTCAGAGTCCTCCTTCGCTTCGGAATTGGACGAATCACGATCACTTCAGACGTCGAGAAGGTTTTCTTACAAGTCCGACTTAATGAAGGCGGCTGCGATGCCATACCCTTCCTGTAGTTGCCCACTCACGTGTTGCTACCTTCTCTGAGCAACACTAAACTCTCCGATCCACTAGAGTAGCCTTCGGATTAAACACACCACCATTCCTTGTGATTGGAACAGTCCACTTTCATCTTGGTCAGAACAAGAAAGATGTCCACTTAGTGACAGAACTAGAGACATTTATATATCGACTACGTTATTTCAATTGTCCACAAGGGACGTTTGTTGGTAAATCAGTCACTTAGAAAACTGTGTAGCAAATGCTGATTTGAAATCCAGGAGAGTGTGCATTGTCAGCGAAGCATGCATAATCCAGTAATGTCACAAGAAGGACAAAAGACAGATGGATGAAAAGAACAGCGAAGTGGACTTGAAGATCATGCAAGTGGTTTGGACAACCACCTAAATGTGTTCGTGGCTAACTTTAACCACGGTAGAGTAAAATCATGGACAATGATGACACGAGAGATAAAAAGAATGGAAAGTATGTCGGGGACCACATTGCTCTTGAATACGGGATATCCTAATATCCAATTAAGTATGAAATCATTTAAATGCAGTTAAATTAAGATATGCTGGTAGAATAACTAGTGTCTTGCTTTCGATTTAATATCTCGTCGATTTTTTCTCACTCGTCTAGCTGCCACTGAAAAAAAATTTGTAGGGATTGTACAAGTTCGTAATTCCTCCTCCACCCATTGTCTGGAACTTCTCGGTCTTTGCCCAGAAAGAAAATTTTCTGTTTTTTTTCCCACTGTTTATTCATATCAATTTCCTGTTTTTTTGATGAGTTGATGAGCAAACAGGAGTTTGGTAATACGGTATTTATTAGTACACAATTTTGTTATATGTTGAAAACAAAAGGACAAAAAAATTTTATTTTTATATTCCAGATCGGCTCTAAGGAAGATGAAGACGTCGAAACGTTAGCCGAGTAAATATCATTTATCAACCTCAACTAAGGTTATCAGAACACATAATTTTACCCGTCTTCATGTCTACTGTGCGAATCCCAGCACTTCTCACATTCCATTAGTTTCCTCGCACCCATTGTTCACGAAGATCTTCCAATTTTTACATGTGCCTTCAAGCAACTGCTTGCGGATTCTCATTTCATCTTGAATGTCGTAGAATGCAGATCGAGTCGAATTTCCTGGATACCTGCGATAGCCGAGTAGAAGGCGCTTCAAGTTGAATTGCAGAAAGTGATTTTTTTCCCGGACAAGCCCCCAGAGCCGTTGATTCAAGTCGATGGTCTACAACTGTTCATACTCTCGATGTGGTGTATTCGCCATCGTATCGAGTCGAATCTTCTTCAGCGGTTTTTGAAATATTGTTGCACTCCATGCTAGCTGGTAATAACACCGACTTCTGCGGGATGTGTTGTCCAGAGAAAAACAAGTTGTTGTCGCTGGGTAACTCTTTACCAACAGCAGCCATCCTACATTTAAAAAAAATTGTCGAGTAAGGATGCCCCATTCGGGCGGTGCTCCACTTTCGACTCGATAGAATAACGAAGACACCATATCGAGAGTAAGAAGCTCAATGAACCATCGATTCGGATCATTTGCCCTGAAGAAGACGAAGATGTCGAAACGTTGTTTATCAACCACGTTTTAGTTTATCAATGAAGGAATACACAATAATTAGTCATACCGAGCTTAAAGGAATTGATTGCTGATGGCAAAAAAGATCGATAGAACTAGCTGAGAGACAGGCGAAACGAAAGACCTGCATGGTGTGGTGGTGAACGCGTTACTCCCCGGAAAGGACAATAGCGCGTTCGTTCCCCACCATAGGCACCTGCGGTCCAGAATTTTGCAAATATCTCAGCTTCGTTGAAATCCTCGTTGTGTTTCTGTGCCCTTGCGCAAACACTATAATATTTCATTTCAATTAAATTTTACCGCCTAGATGTTCTTTTATAAGGACACAGCGTGGTCTACCCGTTCCGCCGACGTATTCGTCCTTCACGTTCTAACAGAGATTGGGTACACCGCACCCGAACTCATGCAGTCACAATCCCCACCGTTAGGGTTAGGGTATAGAGAACATTCACCACCAATATAGGAATGTTCTCTGTGTAAAAACATGAATACTGTGTCCGGTGGCCATGCTCCTATTTTCTATATTGGTGTGTGTTTCTTGTTCTCCTGTAACCATTTTAAGTCTATCGTCGCATCCTCCCTTAATTGCCTCTTAGCCACTAGCTCACGCAGTTACTTCGCAGGTGGCTGGAAAGGGATTCTACAATTTCTTCCAACAAGCTGCTCTTCTTTGTCCGACAGTTCGGGCACTGAATCAGCAGCAGTCAGCAGAATGTACTTTCCAGCATCTGCCGTCCCAAAGAAGTTTCCGAACGCGCAGCTGCGTCCTTTCACATGCAGCCCTATCAGATGGAGCTAGTAGAAGAAACTTTTAGAACCTCTCCCTAGGCAATGTCTTTAGTTCCCTCCGACAAAGGTCCACCCACTACGGAAGGAATTCAAGCAGCCCGGGACTGGTCTGGAAGTGTTCGTAGCGTTCGGTTGAGTGTTCATCCGGTCCTTCTGTTCCTCAGTGTCCTAATTCCAGTATCCACCAAACTCTCTTCAATTGCTCGCTTGCTCTGACTTCAATCTCACTCGTATATACCCACCTAACCTCCATACCAGATATTATTATTGTACAGTTGTTATTACTATAAACCATTGTAACCCAAAGTCGAGGTTGTTCGCGACAGTTACTGAAAAAAAAGACCCGCGTGGCAACTACAAGGACCAATATTTACAACCACCTGGTATTCATATAAAGTTGGACTCAACGCCGCCACATAGAGTATATTATGTAATTTTGCGTTCTGCACAGATGGTCATATAGGCGGTTACGAACTAACTACCGTCTTAGAATATCTGATGATATTTCAATCACTGTTACCGAATTCTATAGATGGGCCTTTCTTAAGAAACGTTTTATAGCTGCAGTTATTCCTTTGGAAATAAAGCAAAGGAAACTTAATATCGCTAGAATTATGATTTGAGGCGTGGTGTTTATTCTGCACCTCTTCTGAGGAGCTGCAGTTTCGTAGCCATTCAAAGTGGCTATTTGCTGTGCCAATTTCATGGATTATTCCTTCACTTGTCTGAACTAGGCAGACACTAATGGCTCCTCGAAACATGTTACAGGCGCCCTTTTGGTGTGTGATGGGTGAAAGGAGAGGTAATAAACCAGTATATTTTTGTTAATTGGCTTTCGGCACCACTTCGCAATAACGTAGCTGTTTTCGGAGAGGTCAATTTGGACGTTCAGAAATGCAATCCAGTTTTCCTTTGGTTTCGCTCGAGTGAATTTTATGTACTCTGACTGTTAGTTCAATAATTCAAAACATTTTTTCCGTCATCATTTGTGTGGAACAAATGTATCTATGGTAGAGTAATGGGCTGGCGTCGATTGCTGGTGCCTCAACTTTAGACGTAAAGGCAATGGCAAGGCTTGGGGCCCGTTGATATCTCATTGCCAACTCTCTAATTCGTGCGTATTACTTCCCGGACCATCTCAGTATTGAGCAGTTTCACCACTCCTTTAGGATGGCCATGAGCCGCTGAATCGAAGAGCAATGCAAGTTTATTAGTTCTTCTTGTTCCACAAGAAGCTCGCGGATGGTATGAATTGTAGAGTCATTCGACACGTTACTATAAGAGGCGGTTACCTCGAAGGACTCCATCACGTGCGCTCTGTTAGGACGTGCGTTACATAGACGATGCATTAACACTTGGGTATTCATGAAATGTTTTGCTATGTACTTCAGGAACTGCATGAGAATTAGGTTTATAAAACAAGCTCTTCTATCGGTGGGCCCCCCTCCACATAACAACTGATGATAGGTGGAACCTTGAACGTGGGCTGGTTGGTAGATGCCAGATCCTCAGTGGATACCAATTTATGAGTTTTGGTAAGTGTGAGAAGAGACATGTTGGTAATTCAATTTTAAGCTGCGAAATAACTAGTGGTCTTAAACCTGCCGAGCCTAGTTCTTTTACCAGTCCGTTGTTCAATTTTCGATATTGATCTTATTGATATCGAATATTAATTTCTTCTTCCTTCAAAATTTTTCCCTCCGTTTTTTGTCTCTGAACACGTCTTGTAAAGCATACATAAAAAATTCGTGCTAAGTTTCGTCTGCTGAGGTTATGAAAGTGTTTGGCTGAGTAGATTGCATGTTAATTTGACCCTTCCAGGCTCTGAAGAAGGCGAAACCTCGTCAGGTAATAAATGCTGTAGTAACAAACTCATCAAGAAAAAAAGTGAATTATCGACGAATGCCGGGCATAAAGGAGAGTCGGCATTGGGACTAACTATTCTTCGGTCCGTCATCAATGATCAAGCATAGAAAACTTTATTAAGTGTACAAACGTACGTGCAAAATATAAATTTCTGTATTATATACAATTTGTTAAAGAATTTGACACGTGTATCGACAAATACCAGTAATTTTGATATGTTCTACATTAGCTACATCACCGAATTTTCATGCAAAGGTCAACGAGGGATAACGGAGACGAAGAGGAACAACAAGTCGTTTTAACGACATTCTAACAAGAATGAATAACTCAGCAAATTAGCATTAGTAGGTAACGACCGTAGAATACATGTATATGCAAATAACATATCATAATAACGCTACTATAGCTCTCTAATGCTGTTTGGATAACTGTGTACCAACAACGTATCAGGCTCGACTTGTCATCTACAGAGGCGCAAATGACTAACAATCACTCTAACAACGATGCCTCCTTAGTCGCAATTAGCCTCTTCTCTGACATTAATACGTCTGAGGCAACGTAATGGTCGTTTCTATAAAACAGCTGAAGCAGCAACAAATGCATCATTTTCTGCAGAACGCCGGAAAACAAACAAGAATTAACGGATGTAAGGGCCGCGTACGATTCATTTTCAACTATGATAAAAAGTGTGTACAGTGACCTAGTTAGATGAACAAAAAAGAAGTATGTGAAGGCTCATATCATGATGAATGAAGTGCGATGACGCCATACGACAACGATTTACGGAAGCCGAAATAATAGTGCTGGTTCACTGTCTTGAGGTGGATCTCCGAGTCGTCGATAGAGATCGATTCTATTCTGAGCGGTCATTGAAGTGTTCACAAATAGTGGTCGATCAATTGGCACTCGATCTGAATGCTATGAATTAACATACTATTTATCATATAATACTTATTTAGCACAGTTCTTCGAAATGTCTAATTATTATTTAGTGCCTACTGTTTTTTCACGGAAAGGTATTATGTGAAACACAACCACAAAGGTGCTGAGATATGAGCAATACTCGGAACTTTAGGTAGGGTTCGAACCCGTGATTCTCTTTCTACGGGTTCATGTCCTATTCACCACATAATTAGTTGCCAATGGCACAGTTTGAGCAAAAAACTGGATGAGAGAAATGCAAAGCAAGAACATCGGTTGGTGCAGCCGATAGCGTGTGAGCCACGGAAAGGGTCGAGTCGAAGCTTCGAGGCCCAACTGAGTTTCCCGGTTCTTCTTATATCGCAACACCTTTTTCCTTTCATGAAAAACATTCAACACATCGCAGAGGTTCTGGGTATTGCAAATATAAGTAGAAAATTGTTTGGTACAAAAATCAAAGAGTGGTGCTTCTAATTCGTTTCGACAAAGTATTTGAAATGTTGTTTGGAATGATTGAATGTTTGACTATTTCACCTGTCTACAATGATTGTATGGAAATATGGAAATGAACTGCCATAAGAACAATTACCAAGATGGAAATGATGATATGGAGAGAATTCAACTCAATAGCGATCTTGATGGAAATTACGACATATCAGTGATATCAAGGATTCACCAATTTAACCAGCCAGAAATATCACGAAACACGTTTGTTGATTACGCATGAGAAGTGTGGTAGCTATCAAACTCAAGCTTAACCGTTCATCACATTTATAAATAGCAAATGAACTTTTATTGAATAATAACTCATAACAATTGTTTCCAACAATGTTATATAATTTAATTAATTATCTCTAACTAATTTTAATCTAGAAGGCAGATAGCACAGTGGTAGTGATACCGATCATGACGAGCGCAGTGCTGGTTTGGTTTGATCTTGTCCTAGGCTCATCAAGCCTCTCATCCTTCCGAGACCAGAAAATTGTGCCGGACTTGTCCGAAAAAAAAAAATCACCTACAATCCAACTGGGAACACTGCTCCTCTGCTGTCTCAGCACTCCAGGGAGAATCGGCTTGGCTAGCATTCTACGGCATTCGAGATGAAATGAAAAATCGTCAAGAGGCGGCCGAAGCCACACGTTGGAGGACCTTACCGTAATTTGGATGGCAGAAAACGAACCGAATACGAGTAGTGCTGTGATCCGTGCACTACGTATGAAGACAGGTCGTATGAAATATAAAAATAAAAAACAATTAAAATATGTAATTTGTCCAGTACTATAATACTTTAGCACTTTTTCGTTGCCTTGTCGTAATGAATCCAATCCTGACTGTTAAGGAATACACCGTGGTCATTCAGTGCTGCACTATTCTTTACAGTCAAGTCATTTTATAGGAACTCAATATTTCTTTGTTGTAAACCGAATTCCATTTAACCTCGGTATGAATGATCAATATACCTCCTTTCACTGCACTAGGTTGTTACCAAACATTCATTCGACTAACGCTTCGATGTTTTCGTCTTCGTCAGAGCCAATGATCCGAGTAGATGATCAAGCATCGTTCGTCGTCTCGATGTGGTGTCTTCGACGTCGAATCGACTCTTATCTTCAGTGAAGCACGCTCGAATGAGGCAACCTCACTCGGCGATGTTCTTCATACAAGACAGTTGTTGAGAATACTGATTGCCCATCGACAACAAATTGTTCTTCTGGTACTTTCTTCATATTGTGCCTATTCCATTTTTGTTTGCATTTTTACTTAGCTTATTTATATAATATGCATACTACGTCCCTCATTTACGTTGGAATGACGTTACTGTATTAAATTATATTGTGGGTGGTGATGATATTCATCACTTCTCACTTTCTTATTCGCCACTTAATTGACAGTCACTTCATTCGGTTTAAAAATTACTTTTATGCTATTCACTATGTGCTATTCAACATATTACCGACTGCTGCAGGATGGATTATCCATTGAAAAAGAAATTATTATCAACGGATAGCTTTATCAACAACAATCATCCTGTATAAAAGAGGGCTGCCGGATGAGCTTCCCTCATTCGAAAAGTGTTCGCCTGATGAAGATCCATCTCGGTACGATGACGAAGACGCCACATCGAGAAGACGAACAACTGTGGACCATCGACTCACATCATCGGCTCTGACAAGGCAGAAGACGTCGAAACCTTGGCCGAATAAATCTCTCTATCAACCTTGTGTTAACTCAACAATTCAGGAAGGTGCTAATAATCAATTCGTTCTTAAAAACGATGATCAAAGATGACAGTGATTGAACAGATTCGACTGTTGAAATTTGGTGTTAAACAATTTTCACGAACTACTCCATTAGTTCGATTGGTAGAATGTGTAGTATAGCTTGCAATATATATATATATATATATATATATATATATATATATATATATATATATATATACGTAATCCCATGTGCACATATGTACCTATTTTATATATATATACATATATATATGAATATATATATATATATATATATATACGTACATCTACATATATATATGTATACGTATATATGTATATATATGTTATCATTTATGGATTTTCTTTTTTTCGTTATACAAATAATGGATCTTTACGATAGAGATGTTTCTTCCCTGTGATTTCCTCCGAAGAAAATTCAAAATGGCCTTTCAATTCTTCCTTCTAAAAAAACAGTACTACTGAAGGGTCTCACTATGTACGAATTCCTTGTAGCAATTTTTTTCGTGGTATTTTCGACTACTACTGACTTACAACATGCAGGATTTTTATACGCGACTATTGCTTTCTCTGATTTTATGCCTTCTAAAAAATTTTCCGCTCCCTAGGAAAGAACGATGGGAAGAGGAAAGCCGAGTTTTCACACGTTGAGTGTGAGGGTGGTAATAAACGACGCTCAGCTGCTTTGTAGGCGATGTGGTGATCGAACAAATGTCCAATGGTTGTTCTTTGCTTTCCGTATCTCTCACGCTGACTTCTCGTCCATTGCAAACAACAAAATAATTGCGTTCTTATCACTCGCAGACGTTTTTGATTCGATCAACGAATGTCACGGGAGCTTCGGTGGAAAATGAGATGCGTTTAAATGACGGATGGGTGGGCGAATGGGCAGATTGCAGAGCGAAGGGTCATCTACTTAGCACTACTTTTTTTCAGCAGAAAGAAAAATGATGCCTTAGCGGTGATTACTGCGATCATTACTGAGTGATTAAACGTCGTTACTGTAACTTAAGAAGTCGCATAAAGTAAACATTTAGGAAGATAAAATATTTTGGAACAAACTGGAAAAACAGGAAACCACTTTTCTACAAGGTCTGAATATATGGAAATTGTTGAGGCCTGGTGGAACACCTAGACATCGATTCAAACTAGTTCGTTAGACTCAACAAGCCACTTCTGCCCAGGTAAGAAAAACTGAAGCATTGGTGGTGATTTAATCATGTCAGCTAATATTCTTCTCTTTCTTCAAATATTCTGCCGTAACTGTAAACGGGGTATGTAAGACAGTGGTTAGAGGTGCCTTCTACTACACACTGGATCTGTAATTGGTTCAATACCATGTTCCGAGCTCACCAAATGTTCCATCAGCCCGGGTTCGAGGAACTGATACCATCCTCGTATGGAAGGATAGTAGCACTAACGTGATATATCGGTAGCCTACCGCAAGTAAATGTGCAGCGCAGATATCCATTTAATCATCTTTAACGGTACTCAGTGTAGTAGAATGCATTGTGAATGCTTCATGGCTTAATCTTTGCCAAGAGCTTTAACATCTATTCTTTATTCCGTCATAAATTTCAGCACCACAGAATGCCATTTTTCACTAACTTAACATATCAATATATCAGAAAACGAAAGAAAAAAAGTCAACTAGCCAATTTCTAAGAATTCTGTAGAGAAATCTTAAACAAACAACTAAACCCGCGCAGTTCTGTGTCGTTTATTTCAGTGCTGTTTATTGTGTTATGTAGGCGTAAAGGAACTTATGTAGTGACTACGTTGATTAAATACCGACTGTGTTGAACGGAAACGTCTAAAAAAACAGAGAAAGAAAAAAATCGATAATACTAACCCTGACCATTTTGCAAATATGAGGACATGTTCGACTCGACGTTAGGGTGTTCTAAATAAAATTTGGTTAGGAGCATATCAAATTTTTCAGTATCCCTAGTAGAACTTTGTTCTGTAAGCAATTTTCTTCTTTTCTTCGTTGCAAATGATATTTAAGAAAAAGTATTGGTAAGTATATTCAGTTATGGATTTAACTTCTAAACAACGTTAATCATTCAGTTAAGATCCAGACTACTACGCTCGTTGAAAAGTTGATGACATCGTTGTTGAATGACCATAAATGAATCTTACTTCACTACGTTGAATATTCATAGATGTATTGTTGCCTAGTGGTTGTATGGAACCTCGAAGCACTTCGGCTGATGACATTTCGGAATCTAAAAAGAGTGACTACTGAGATAAATAACTCGTAGTTCTACTAATTCAATCAGAAGCCAACGAAGCTCACGTGGTTATTCCATTTACGCGGTGAATACACAGACGTTAAACCGTGATATTACTTTTGAATGTTTTCAAAGACGTTTCTGTTATGATCAGGATCAAACACTATGAAAAAAAAGCGAAATCAATGAGAATCAAATGGATGATATTGGATACCTTCCTTTAAGAAAATGTGAGCCAAATTTAATGCTTACCAAATGGATATAGTTCGTATGAATTTAATTCACTGCAGACATTTTCACGTAACAATGTGATGCACAAGGTGCTTATTATTGCAAAGTTCATCGCTGTGAGTTCAAAAACGTATAAAGAGTGAAGGACTCAAAGGACTGTCGTTGATTCGGCAACGAAGAATGCATATGATACCATGAAGCAGATGCGGCAGAGACCATCTACAAAGGTGATCATATTCACGTCACAAATCGCCCCGACACATTTTCGAGTTGCAACAATGGAAACGAAATGAGAACGCCACGCATACAGACAGGGACGCTACTAAAAATGTGATGAGGCCGAAAATGAATCTGCGAGTAAACACTTCTGCAATCTGCAAATCTAAGGAGCGATCCGAGGTAGTCGGATAGTATGAACTAATCTCACTCAGGAGTGGGACGAGAATGGCTGACTATTCGCGACAACTACGCAACGAAAGTCGTCGGAGTGCGATTACGACGAACTAATCAAGGCCAGTTGGCGGTACTCCAAGACATTGATAAGGTTTCGAAACGAAGGAATCGGCTACAGAAGAGATGCTGATGTCAAATCCTTCTGTGCAGAAAAGCAATTCTAAATCATACTTTGGATGGATGAACTAGTATAATAAATGTTTATTGAATGGGTTTTAATGAATGGAAATATGTGCACTATTTTCGAGACCATTCAAAAAAAAACCTATCGATTCCGAGAATCGAGAATGTAAAATGGCGGAATGTGGAACAGCAGAAAAGCGAAGACTTCTATTCGAGAACTTCGAAACAACATCAAAAAATAACTTGTTCAATGATATATGTCAATAGGAATTTGTCATAAACACAGTGTCATACAAGTGGTCGTTTTAGGGTGACAAGTTCACATTTTCTTCCAATTGTTCTATTTCAAGTGTAACCATAACAATAGCAGTGAAGTGCGATGGTATCTGCAGAACTCCAGGGTCAAGTTTCTAAAAGAGGACAGAAATAGAAAGACCTAATTACTGCTAGATAAAAACTTTTAAAAAACACATTGCCGTAGTTCCTGGTGAGGAAAACGCGCTTTTGTAGCTTCTAAACGAAATTGTTACAAATTAACAGTGGAATTTTCTTATGTGACAAGCGTTCGCAACAAAAACTAGGTGAGTAGCTGTTTTTATACGGTATCGATGCAAATATTCAAAACATTTACGTCACGACTTCTATCATTTCTTATCACTGAAACATAAAGTACATGGAGTCGTTCTCTCACAATTATCTAGAGAACTCACTCACGTTTTCACATGAGACAAGACGAAACAGACAGTAGTTTATCTAGCAGAACTACAATTCATGTTGACAGTTCTTTTCGATAAGTGCAGTTCACACGTAGGAATGCGTTTAGAAAACACAGATGTTAGGGTGGTGGAAACTAGCCAGCACGCCGCCGTCTGTTGGCGTACTAACCTGCGCTTCATGTATGCTTGCATATTTGCGTGCATATGTTCATATACATGAAGATGCCTATAGTGTGTATGTGCGTAGGTATGTATCTGTATGTATCTACCTGTATATATATGTGATTTATGCGCACGTGTGTGCACGTATGTGTGCACTTACGTGTGTATGTGTGTTTGTATGCATACATGTATGTAACTGGTTTTCAACGAGTGGGTATATCCCGGAGAATAGCTTACTCATCGTATAAGAGTTCAGAGAATTCCTCGTCAAACGCAAACATGAACGGACTGCGTAGGCACAACGATAACTTAGAGCACGTTGGCGCGACATCATCTTACGAACTCACTATAAAGTCGCCACTCATGGAAAAATTTAACAGCACAAGTTCTCGAAGAACAGTTCGCTTTAAAAAGCGTCAAATTCCTAAATATCGCTATCATGAGATGTGAAATCAGCAACGATTCCATACCATTCCTTAAAAATTGCCCAAACCTAAATTGGTTAACCGTTTATTAAGCGATCTTCTCTAACCAACTCTTTTGTTTTCGTTTCGCATTTTGGTCCACAAAGTCTTTAAAATAAGCGCGTGCACAGTGCTTGGCTTGACAAAGTGATAGATCTCCATTTAATCATAAGCGATGATGAAGCGGCACATATGTATAATAAATAATTCGTCTAACAAAATGAGGCAGCCAAAGGAGAATTGTCTTCCTGAAAGTTCTTCGTAACTAAGCAGTTACGTAACTAAGACTTAGAATGTTTATGTTGCAGTTTTTGAAGAAGATAATGAACCGATAATACTCGCCAACCAATAATTGCGGTAATTAGAGCTACTTAAACTTAATGACGCTCAGGATATCTACCGAACAGGTCTGACTTAGCTTATTTAGCGCCAGATATGAAACGGTTATTAACATCGTGATGCTATATTGTGTAATAGCACTTTGAATATATGAAGCAAGCAAAGCCTAAAACGTTATGAACCTCTATAATTATCTCAAAAAACAGTGTCACCTATTCCGATCTTCTATTCCGTAAGAAAACCACAAGGATAGAACAATCATATGATCGGATTTTGATGTTTGATGCATGACTGATCAATTTGACTTCATGAGAAAACGCTGGCGCAGAGAACATTGTAACTTGAAAACACCATTCCAGACCTTTCCCAGGTCCGCACTACGGGCAACAGTGGACCGGATTATTTTGGATCAGAGGGAGGCTTGCCACTATAATCTCAGAGTTCTTCCATAATGGAGGCCATTATTGTTATTTGTTGACTCTCATCTGAGCTTTCGGATAAAAATGTCAATCTCTTTCTTCAGCGTGGGTGACTCTGCTTACTGATAAGCTCATAGTGTCGATCACATTTCTCAACCCCGGAACAAGAGGCGGTGAACGATTGGAAGTAGGTGAGATCATTTCAATAGAATCTAGAAAAGCGAATACGTTAAACTTATAGTATCTCAGTAAAAGCGATACCAAGAGCAATTGATGGCGGTACTAAATTGAGAGTGCCATTAGCTACTGTGAAATCTCCTTGATGAGCAATTCTCAACAAAGAATATTTTGAGGCTTCTATACTTCGACACTTGGCAGGATAATTGTTGTTATGATAATTGAAGAATGAAACCTGATCGCCAAATGAATTAGTAGCACGGCTACGATGTACGAAATATGGTCGGTAGGATCAAATAAGATTTTGTTACATTGTCCTGCAAAGCAAACAGATGTTGTGGAAAATCTAATACTGTTCACGACGTAGTTCAATTATTTACACGTTCCTCCTAACAGAGTAGAGTGGAACGAGAAAATTTTGGAAAGAGTCAGGAGTGAGGAATCGGAGACAAATATAAGGATCCAAAAGAAGTTAGATCTAAGGTACGGATCTCTCGGCAAAAGTCGTTTACTGATTTGCATGGACATTCGTCGCCAGTAGATTTTCAATTTCTCCTGGAAGTAGGAGAGTTAGAAGAAAAACTTCTTGTACGCGTGCCAAGGCTGCGTCTCATTAGACTTTGGTGAACTCAATTCACACATCATTTGCACACATTGTTAAACATCCAAAACAACGTTGCTTCTGGTGAAGCGTACTCGAAATTGAAAAAAAGATCAAATCAGTTCTGACGCGGCCATATGTTGGCAAACGACAACTGTTCCGAATAAGAAGTTAATGAAGACCAAAAAGCCATCTTATAAGGGTTTTTGCTTGGTTCTTTTTTTTCTTTTTGAAAAGAAGACTGCAGTATGTGATTTTCCACATTTAATGAATAACTATGAAATACCAGGATGACCAAGAATTGATATTTTGTTCACTGATGACCTTATTGTTGTAAAAGCTATCCAGTGTTTTCTTTTTTTTAATAGATGCATTGTCTGTTAAGCTTTAGGAACAGTGTTTCAAGTAACAATATCTCAAAAACCGACATTCCTTCAACATCATTATGACCAGTCAACAGATATTATTGTTGTAAAAATAACGAGGTTAAAGTAAAGTCGGTTTTTGAAATACTGTTACGCTACATGTTAACTGATAATGATACCGACTTCTGCAGGACGGATTGTCCGCAGAGCAAAGTTATTATCATCGGACAATCACTGTCAACAACAACTATCCTTTATAAAATAGAACTGCCGAGTGAGGTTCTTCATTTGAGCGGTGCTCCACTGAATTCGACTCCATATGATCATGAAGATCTGGGAAGAAAGAACACCAGTGGATAACCGATTCGGATCAATCCGGCTCTGAACAACGTGATGGTGCCGAAACGTTGAGACGAATACTCAACATCGTGTTAGCTTGCCAGTGAAAGAGTACAAGCGTCAAATAAGCTAAAGGAGAAACACAAAAACAAAGAAATGTATGAAATAAAGAAATGGAAAGCCAGATGCCCTTAAAGCTCCACAATTTGGAAAATCATGTCCCACACGCAAACAGAAAATGACCTCATTTCCAAACATGGCAATGTCTCGACGAGACCTCAAGGGACATGCACACGACTGAATGTGAATGATTTTTTTTATGAGACGTACTATTTTTGGTCTGCGTCGCAAAATATTGGAATTGCTTTCGCAATCAAAAGAGACATTTTTTGTCTGCCGAAGAAAAAAAGGACTACTGGTCAGTCTCTGGAAAACCGACTTTCATTAAACTTCGGTAACACTAATCAATCATGTGGAAAATTTTTCTTTAATCGCTTTCCGTAATGACTTTAGTATAAGTACTATTTGAGTAGTAGTCATTTTGTCCAATAGAACACACACATAATTTAAGTCAATAGTTTATTTATGGCGATTTAGATTTATATGTGAGAACAGAATTCTGGATAGAATTTCACCTTGCACACGTCAGAAACATGAATGAAAATGTTGAAAACAAAAAAAAAAAAAAACCGGAGTGAAGTGTAGATGACGGCGAAATGACTAGAGAAGTGGCCATCAAACTTCCACTCAATGTCGTTCGTGCGTATCTTTTTGTAAGAGTAGCTCATGTGACCGGAGCGGGGCGGACCGACTGGCAGGCACGTTGACGGCGAGAGACAGAAAAAACCCGATCACAATGGCGCCAGTAGTGAATTTGATAGCATAGAAGAACGGAGAGTACTGCTGTTTTAGAAGCACGATAAAGGATAACAAGGATAAAGCTCTCGGCGTTATTCAATCCCTGAGGGATGCGCCATGCATTCGACTTCAATAAATATCGTTGGAGGTGACTGAATGCATATCCGGCCTTTACAATGACTCTTAGTGGCCTGTCGATGTATCCAGCTAGTGCTGCTATCCTCCCAGGCAAGTCTGGTACCAATTTGCCAACCCCGGAGGGTTGGAAGGCTTGATGGGCCATGGGCGCGACGATGGATTCCACGTTTGTGTCGCAGTGGCGCCTCCAACCACTGCGCCACACGCGCCCTAGAAGCACGATACTGAACGAAATGATGACACGCCATCTCAGCTTTCTCTTCGTCCTGCTAACATTTCACTATTTATCACACACGCAGTGAGCTAAGACAATCACAGAACAAACATGAAGTTACGTGGATTCTCGCAATTCATTATTGCAATGTTTCCATTCCATATAAGAACTGTTAGATTTAGTGAATTTTTGCCAAAGTGCAAATCTCATTTTCGCATAGAATTGTAGTTCAGAAGACTTAATAACATCCTAAAGAACAATTTCGAATTTCTATTAGTTTTTAAATGCTTTATCTTTAAGGAGATCGTGTAACGCAGAGGTTAATGATGCTGATGATACATTTAGTTCTTCGCTACATACTTCACTCCGGGCTAACCAAGCCCTCTATCTCTCCGATGTTGAAAAAATTGAAACCATTCTTGTCAGGAAAAAGGAGAAGACTGACTTGATTCATCGGTAAGCGGCCGAAAATCGTTGTAATGAGTCGAATGCACGGCATATCCCTAAGGGATTGATAAATGCCGAACCCTTCTATTCTTTATGCTTAGGGAGTTATTTCAGAAAGGTGAAAATCAGTTGCAAAAGTTGTGAGTGTATGAAAAATGAGCCAGAATTAGTGTACTGACGATGTCTGAAATTCTCAGAATTTCACCACACAGGGGACTATGAGAAGCCTATCTATCCAGCTCGCTGACTCTCATATCTCTGTACCAATCTTCACAACATCTGTGCGCGAATAAATGTAGACTTGTTGTGTTTAAGTGCTTCGTCTTCAAATAGAAATATATGTCTTATTCTGAATACATCGTCCCTTGTTATTTGGATAGGAAGAAAACTAGTCAAGCAGAACCGTCGGACTCCATCCATAGATAAGGGAGAAGATTCTTCATGGACAAATAGTCATAAGAACATCC
Organism: Angiostrongylus vasorum; assembly: GCA_018806985.1. Classification (NCBI taxonomy): domain Eukaryota; kingdom Metazoa; phylum Nematoda; class Chromadorea; order Rhabditida; family Metastrongylidae; genus Angiostrongylus; species Angiostrongylus vasorum. Next base: position 178,864 of record JADANN010000247.1, read on the forward strand.
AGAAAATATTTTAAATGATTGGTTCTTGCTTCCACAATTATCAATTCTTTAAAAGCATGCAAAAATGCGGTTGTACAGTCTTTAGAAAACTTGGCTACCTCGTACCAAGAGAATCGTTATCAGCTTCCAGATAACCTAATAAATAGGCGCTAAAAATAATTATACATGATACTGTTTGATTCTTTAGTGGAGAAAAGTGGACAGCGATCATTTTGAAACGAAATTAGTTGTCATCGTTATGCTATGAACGAACTTCTAAGGTTTAATACACCTTTCATGGATATTTTTCGTTTGTATTTTCACTCAGATGTTTTCCATTCATCGATTTGTGATTGAAAGTGGAAATTTTCGAAGTGATAAATGAAAAATAATGATTTCCCTAAGAAAACAATCATGCTAGCTGGAAGAGGAAGGCCAAAGTTAACATATTTCTTTAGATTGTCCAATTGCACAAAGTTGGAAATTTTTATTCGGTTAACGATTCCAAATCGCCTACCTCAGAGATCCGACGATTCGAGACAGCTTTTCGTCAACGTGATGTGGGTCTTCGTTGTAGGATTGAGTCGAATCTTCTGGAGTGGAGTTCCGCTAGAACTGTCCGGAGAATAGCAAATTATTTTCGATGGATAGCAAGTCAATAAACAGCCCTTCTGGGTAAAAGGGCAGATATTGCCGAGTGAGGATACTTCACAAGAGCGGTGCTCCACTCCACTGGATTCGACTCAATACGACCACGAAGACACACATGGTGACGACGAACGACTGTAGACAATTGATTCTAATTACTGGAGGACGTCGGACGTTAGCTGAATAAAAATTTTCGTAACAGCCTCGCGTTAGCTGAAGAGTTTAGATAACTATAATGATTATTCAGGCGGAGGTTAAGTGGAATTTGGTTTAAAAATGTGTTACTTGTCCATGTGTTAAAGCTGCTTTTCAAATGGGATGAACAGCTACTCTTAAATAATACAAGAACATAGAGTGTCATTGCGGATAAAAAGAAAACGAAACGAGAAGAAATAGGTGTGCACGATTTTTTAAACCATTAAAGCCACTAAAAAAATAGCGCATCCATCCCGTTACACAATATATTGGTTAGCAGCACATGAGCACTCCTGGTTTTCTTTGTCGTTTTCGTATGGTAATGAAATCTTCCATCATTAGCAGCTGTAGTAGTATAACTCAACACGAAAAACAGTTTATAACATAGATAGCTGGTTCATAGATAGTTCATAGATAGCTAAATAAACGTGAAGTGTAATTCACATGAAAATAGTATGGATTTACTTACTCGATACTTGAACGACCCGCCTCACTGGTTCTACGGGCCCATCACAATCTCCATCCTTTCGGAGATCTGCTGATTAAGCCATTGTGGTTTCCTGGAATCTCGAGGTCAACCCGGTCAAAGTCTGCCCCAGGTCGTTACCACCACAGGCAGTCGCCGCCCTTGTGGATCAGAGGGAAAATTGCCACCATGCGACTAATTTGATACCAGGACGGTGGTGGATCCTGGCATTGGTTTGCTTTTAGTTTACTCTGAGCTAGGCTTCCTGATGGAAACGCCCTCAGCTTGGGAGACCCTGCCAGAGGGATGAATTCCCCCGCCGCTCTACATCGCAGCCCGACACCCTGGAACACCTCCAAGCCACGATGAGGCGGTAAACCGTTGGCAAGTAGTATACATTTCGTGAAAATAAATAATAAGCTGAACAAAGTTACAGGAAAGAAACAGAAGTTTTAAGCAGAAGCACCTGTGAAAACCTATGATAACAAACGAGGAAACAATTTGAAGCAGAAGTAAAATCAATACATATTTTTTGAAGAGAATGTGGATTCAAAATAGCAAACTTTCTGTTAACGAGTGAGCGCTAATATTAACAATTTTGCTGCTACTAATACTAGTAGTGTAGTAATTTCATTATAGTTACTTCTACGAATAGTAGGAATAGATACTAGATCTAATACTACTCATATTATTGATGGGATAAGGGTCAACACGAACGATGAAGGATCAACGATTAACGATCAGCGTCAAACACATTGTTATGTAAGCAACTGAGGATGTAAAAAACAGCATGACAATCAAAGCTGTTGCATGACTAGACATCATTCAGATCAGTTTATAGAACTATTTTCACAACAAATTGCAAAAAAGGGCGCGTGAGGCTCAGTGCACGGAGGCGCCCTGTAACGCAAACTTGGAATCGGTCCCAGCGCCCATGGCACACCAAGCCTTCCATACCTCCGGGGTCGACAAATTAGTACCAGTCTTGTCTGGGATGATAACAGCACCGGTTCGATGCATCGGTAGGCCACCGCGAGTCATTTTAAAGGCCAGATATGCATTCAATTACCTCAGAACGATGCTTAATGAAGTCGAATGCATGGCGCATCCCTCAGGAATTGACCAACGCGGAGAGCTTAATCATTTATCGTTTTATAAACTGTAACATCCCCAGAGTTACGCGTTGCTACTGGCTACTGAATGACCATACCTAGACATCAACAGTGATCGGCTCTTGTTTCGTTTATTCATTCCCCTATTCTTCTCTTTAGCTCATAAAGAAAAACCCGGTAACATAATTGACGATTATGACTAGTCGCTGTATTTTTCACATCTACGGAGGTCCCTCATATGAGGGATCTCGAGCCGGTTAGTCGCGAGGCTACGTTGCGCGTCCCCAGGTGAAAGATAAGGAGTTAATCGCAGACCAAAAGCGGCCGTATGTTTTCCTGAGACGCAGGTGGATCCAGGGATTGGACTCTGTGCTTCTGCTGCGCCGATTTGACATACTTTTTGTATTTACGAGGCGTATTCATGCACGCGTGTGTGGGTGCGTTCAAGTTTATGCGGATTGTATTCTACGAGTCTATTCGGCCAAAAACACTTGCATCCGAGTCCCCGATAGAAGACTTGCTCATGCAAGCGAGAAGGACAAGACATGACGTCATCGGCCTGGCCGAGACCAGACCACGGCACCCATTTCTATGAGACCGGAGAAGAACTGTTCCTCGGAACATGCTACAGTAGAGGAGTCGGTGGCGTCGGCGTTCTCGTCAACACGAGGTTGTCCATGAACATTGATCCATTCGAACAACTACCAGCCCGAATCGGACGTTTACGATTAAATAGAAGTAGATGAATTCCGGATTTGACAATCTTATTCGTTCACGCGCCGACATCAAATTATAACGAAGAAGAAGCCGAAGCATTCTATATGGACTTGGAGAAGTTCTACAGAGAAGACCACACATTCTTCAAGGTCATCACTGGAGATTTCAACGCCAAGATTCGACCAAGAAGAACGTCTGAAGAACGTCACATTCGGACCCACGGATTAGAATGGAACGAACAGGGTGAGCGGCTGTCACTTTCATCGATTTAAAGAAGGCCGTTGACTCAATAGAGATAGACGAAGTCCTTGAAACACTTGAAAGTCAGAGAGTCTCTGCTCGGTATGTAAAGAATCTTCGTGAGCTGTACAAAAATTTCACAACCAAGATATTACCACTCTACAACGATATTAACGGCGACGTCAAAGACGGGTCAGCCAAGACGTTCCCATGTCGCCAAAATTATTTACCACCCTCGAGAACGTCGTGCGAACTTTGGAGTGGGATAACACAGGAGTGAAAATCGGTGGTCCGCAATTACACCATTTTCGTTTTGCTGATGACATCGTTCTTATAAGACTAAACATTTACAAGCGGAACGAACGCTTGCCGATTTTGACAAAGCCTGTGGAAAGATCGGTCTTCCAGGAAATCTCGCAAAAACGATGTTCATGAGGAACGGATTGGTTTCGTGTGCCTCATGCACGCTCAACGAAACGAATATCTCGAATGCTCCAGTTATGTCTATCTAGATCGGGAAATCAATAAGATGAACGACTTAGCTCTAGAGTTGAGCAGAAGGAAACGAGCGGCTGGGGAGCTTTCAAGAGCTTCGAGGATGCAGTGAAAAGAACATAGAACACCCGACTCCGTGCCCACCTTTTCGACTCGACGGTACTTCCTGCGTTAACGTATGCCTCAGAAACCCTCGTCGCTGCGTAAGCAGGATGAATGATCTATCAGTGTTATTGAACGCGCAATCGAACGATGCTAGGAGTATCTCGTGTAACACAAGTAGGGGAACGGATCTGAAGCTCCGACCTGCGCCAACGGTCAGAAATAAAGAATGCCTTTTTGCGCCGAAACAGTCGGTGATAAGGTGGGCATGACACGTAATGCGTATGAATGACAACCGATGGACAAGAGCAGTTACTGACTGGATTCCTCGGAATGTCAAACCCACTGCAAGAAGACCACAGACCCGATGGTAAGAGTTCTTCACGAAAAGCCTAGAAGAAAGATATGATGCTCAAAGAGTTCCTAGAGCGAGCAGAACTCACTGGGCTACTCTTGCACGCGACAAGGAAAGTGGAAGATTTACTGGCGCCCAGCCCACTCGAGTCACCGGACAATCAAGGGGGCTACTGATGACACAGGTGATTTTGCACATGCCTCCTTTAATTGCCACTACTCAAAAGCCGCCTTCATTCTAAGTCACTCCGGTTGTAATAATAAAATGACAATAGTAGACAAAATAGTAATGTTGATTAGACTGCAATGGAGATAAAGACCTAGGAGATAAAAAACGTTGAATTAACATATCGGTTGAAGCACTGAACTTAGTCGAATCAGCTGAAGCATCTCGCAAGTAAATCGTGCGAATCTTTAAGTAATCTGTAGTACCGACGAGCTTCTCCTTCCTGGTTATTCACTTTTACTGACTAGTTAATTCATAGTGCTAGAATATGACTCAATTTTATTACTGCAGAGGCGCGTTTATATTGATGAAAATAAGTCTAATTTAATATAAATAGAGAATAAAGTGTCGGCGTTGATGAATTCCTCTCAGGTACGCTGTGCATTCGTCTCCACAGGACATCGTAAAGAAGGTTGAATATCTGGCAAATACAGTGAATTACGGGAAAGTATTAATGCATGAGATCAGTGTTGTTCTTTCCTCCCAGATATATTTGGTATAAATTTTGCGACCTAGGAGCGATGGAGGGCTTGGTAGACATGGGACTCGGAATCGGTTCCACGTGTGTGTTTCAGGGCCCCTCCGACCACTGCGCCACACGCGCCCTTCGATGGGGTACAATTATAAATTTTCGTAATCACGCGAGGAAGAAGACTGATACCACAACAAAAAATGCGTAGTCCATAAGTCGTTCCGCCGGTAGGCAATATCGATAAGATTGCAATTTAATCAAAATGCTATCACACCTACAAGATAATGGTAACTGCTTTTATTAAAGCAGAATTTGCTCAAAATGCATAGAGTTAAAGGAGATGTCACATATTTATCTGGTGGAAAAAGGTCGTTTCATTTGCGCTGGAAGCCTTTTTCCACAGCAGCGGATTATGACTGAGGAAAGGGAGGGTCGAAGAACGGTATAAAAAACCCCTTGTGTTTTTTTTAAAAGTAGGCATCTTCCTAAGTCGAAGTGGTTGGTTTCAAATGCTAATAGAAGAAACAATACCTGTGGGTTGCACCACAACGAAACTAAAATTTCATCGCGAAATATTGAAATCAGTTTTGTGTTTGATGTTGCACTCAAATAATTGTGTTTTAAGGATTATTTAACTATAGAAGTAAAACAGTTCAATAGAAATCAATTTCTAATTCGACATTGTAAGTGTCATAATAGAAGTTGGAAGGTAGTGTTCTGGTTGGTGATGCAGTCCCTCAGGAAGAAAGGTGGTGGTTATACTCCCTCACCAATGCTTTTCTCTAATCTACGTGGGAACACCTTAGCTCGGCTATCTTCAACATTGCAAGAAAAGGAATCGAATGCAAGAAGTGCTGGGATTCGTATAATAGATGTGATGACCAGTCATATAGTAGCAATGATATTAGTAGTAACGGAATAGTAATGAGACGTATAAGAGTGGTTCAATTCACCTTTTATTACTTGTTTAGCCTGGCATTATATTGTTGTGAAGATCCCAGCACTTCATTCAATAGATTCGTTGTCCCGTATTTGTCGTCACAAGCATGTTCAAACCTTCACGTTTGAAGTCAACTACCAATTGATGTATATTAAGTAGTAATGCATCAAATCAGTGTTCTTTTCCTCCCAGACATGTTTGGTATAAATTTTTCCGATCTAGGAGCGATGGAGGGCTTGGTAGGCCTTGGACTCGGGAATCGATCCCATGTGTATTGCAGGGCACCTCCGAGCACCGCGATACGCACGCCCTTCGGACCTCTATGCACAGAAAACCCCCAAAAGACCGACAAAATCACACAAAAAGAACCCGACAGAATGGTGAAAGGAGGCGTTACAAATGCAACAAGATGACAATGAAATGAGCAACTGGGACCAGTACTGGACATCAGAAGGTCAAATCATTATTGCTCTGATGATGGCGAAACAGTTGAAGGAGAACAATTCTAGACACTAGAATATGCAGCAACAGAGAAGTTCTTGTCTCACAAAAAAAGCAGAAAGTCTGATAGGTTAACAAATTTGGGAGAGCTTCAACAGAGCCATTGAAAGACGACTAGATGGATATCATTTCGTCTTCCTTGGAAGGAACTACCAAAATCATTACTCGATAATGGAGCAGTTGCACTCAGTAACTCGTAAGTGTTTGGAAATCCCTTCAAAACAGCGAGGATTCGCTCGATATGTATAATTGAATATTAAAAAGAACAACACGTTAGAACATCATAGAGAAAACCAATGAAAAAAGAGACACCACAATCTTTTCGAATTCATTGAATGCTTCCTCAAGCGATTGTAACACCTTGTAGAAGCTCAACTAAACTCAGAATAACTATAATGATGATGAGATATTTGCAAAACTCCGGACCGCAGGTGTCTGCGTTGAGGAACAAACACGCTATTACTGTTCAAGGGGCTAACGCGTTCCCCACCACCATGCATGCTCTACGTTTCGCCCGTCTCTCAGCTAGTTTTATCGATCAGTACCATCAGCAATCACCCGTTAACAGGATTGATCTGAGGAGCGCAAATCGGTAGTGAACCCAGCTAAGTAAGCTGAAGCTGTAGTCGAAATCACAATGTCAACTTTTAATTTACTGCCTAACACAATTTTTCACAGCAAAAGCATGTGTGACACAACCACAACGACGTGCGGTCTGGAGTTTTGCAAATATCTCACCATCATTGTGGTTGTACCACACATAATGCTCTGCCGTGAAAAACTATATTCGGCAGCAAATAAAAAGTTTACATTGTGAAACTCACGATAGTCTATGAGGCATCAGCTCCCTACAAGGGGATGCCAATCACCGAACGACGTCTTGCACCGGAGACCAGTTATCCCTTCCCAAAGAGTCCTGTTTCGCTTCAGAATTTGACGAATCACGATCACTTCAGACGTCGAGAAGGTTCTCTCACAAGTCCGACTTAATGAAGGCGGACGCGACGGCATACGCTTCCTGTAGTTACATGTTCACTTGTTGCTACCTTCTCTGAGCAACACTAAACTCTCCGATCCACTAGAGTAGCATTCGGACTAAACATACCACCTTTCCTTGTGGTTGGAACAGTCCACTTTTATCTTGATCAGAACAAAAAGGATGTGCACTTAGTGGCAGGACTAGAGACAATTACATATTGGCAACATCTTTTCAACCGTCGACGATTCGGAAGGATTACGAGTCTACTTATGTATAAAATGTTGGTGTAATATATATATATATATATATATATATATATATATACATACATATATATGCACATATATATATATATATATATATATATATATATATATATACACAATCTACTTATGTTGGCAGAGGGTCCCGTTGTCAAATCAGCTACAACCTTCCTCACTGATTGTGAACCTGAATCCAAACCTCGATATTTTATGTTGCTCCATGGATCTGCTTCTTGAAAGGGATCTGGAAGCACGTAGTCTTGCAACTTCATGACACGTCATCTGATGACAGGTACGCGGGTAGATATAAGAGATTGACACGCACGTGTCATGTACACGCGATTATATTGACAAATATACGCGTCAGTGCTCATGTGAAAACATGGATAAATCGTCCTAGATTATTCCTGGACCGCGCGTTGGATAAAAAAGCTTGCAATCAAGAGAATAGGAAGAATATGAGAGGCGTTGAGCACTTCCAACAATCAAAGTCTAATTCAAACTAAAAAAAAAGGCTGACATAGATAACTTTTGCTAGAAGATGACAAATATATAAGAACTCTTGCGAAAAGTTCGATGCACTATCAATTAACGAAGGTCAGTGAGCATCTCACTTGAGAAAGACGAGTGGCTTTTCCTATGGCCGTGCTCGAATCACTCAATAGTTAGGGGGGAACAAAGTTGGCACATTTGGCAATATTTTATTTGTTTAAGTCATTACACAAGTCAGTTATGCATTCCATCACCTACATAATGCTTGATGACGTGAAGTTCACATAAATGTGTTCGATTTTTTTGCAGTTTCATTTGAAAAGTGGTGGGTGGATTTTGTTATGGTAGGACTTCATTGTGTAACAAAAATGTGTTCTTTTTATCTTCACCTCATTCAAAACGCAAGCAGAAACTATTCATTGCTCATAAATCACAAAGATATATAAATATTTATATTATAGATAAGGGGGGAACAGATACGATATTATGGGGCAGACTTTGGCCAGGCTGACCTCGTGATTCCAGGGAACCAGAATGGCTTAACCAGCAAATCTCCGAAATTAGTGATTATGCTGGGGGGCTGCACAACCAGTGAGGACGGGCTATTCAAGCACCAAATATCAAGTATTCTATATACATGTATATATACACGGATCTCTCTCGTAGAGGAATTCCTTGCGGGTTAATCGCTGGGCAACCTGACGCGTCTCCAGCTGGTAGACAGAGGTTAAACGCGAACCAAGAGCGACTGTGTGTTTCCCAGAGATGCAAGTGCATCTAAGGGATGAACTCCCCATTTCTGCTGCACAGATTTAGTACATACCCTCCGTGTATACGCGGGCATATTCATCAGTGGGTGCATAGATGTGTTCTCGTTTATACGAATTGTATTCTACAAGTCAATTCTTCTAAACCTTTGCTCAAGTTACTGGAATCTACACGGGAGGCGATTAGGACTCGCCTCCAACAATTAAAGGCACAGTCTAATATGGAAGAGACTGACAGCTACCCATGAGTATAGCACCATCGGTCAAAGGTCAGCAACGTATGCGTGGCTATTAAGTGCTAAACACAGTAATATAAATGGGCCTCATTTCCTTGACGTCGAAAGCGCTTCTGAAACGGCAGCGTTTGGAAGGACGATTACAGGAGGGCCGCTAAAATCTCAGGGATATTATAGAGGTAGCTAAATATCGAGCGACTAAGGCGATGATTTGTACGTATAATGCACGCTAACTTGCAACTGAGTCTTTTATAGGGGGCCTGATCAAGTGGACGTGAAGGATAAGATACAAAATTATCAGACGGGCTGAGACAAGGTGCCGTTGCCCATTTAACACCGTCCACGATACCTGAGAAAACTGTTTCTCGGAACATGCGACAAAGGAGCAGTCAGCGGCGTCGACGTTCTCTTCGACACGACCTTAATCATCTACACTGATTCCTTTGAACAACAAATAACCGGGATCAGACGTCTATAAATGAAGAGATGCAGAGCAATAACGGTTTCGACAATTTTCGCATTCTATGCACTAATATCAAGCCATGACGAAGACGAAGTAGAAGAGTTCTATATGGATTTCGAGACATGGTACAGGTAAGATCGTGCATTTTTTATGGTCACCATCGTAGATTTCAACGCTAAGATTAGACCCAGAAGAGCATCTGGACAACCCCCATTAAGATCCCCGGATTACAATGGAACGAACAAAGAAACTGGCTGTCGGGGTTCACTATGACGACGAAAACCATTTGTTGTGACATCCGATTTCAGAGGCACCGCTCTAAATGCTGGACATGCGAGTCCTCCAATGGACAGTATCACAACGAAATAGACCACACTTTAGTAAATCGAATGTTTGGTCCAACCATTGTCACAAAATTTCACACAAAATTGGACGATGGTCTCCTTCGTGCAAGATCTGACTTCTCATCGAAAGCAGAGAAAGCCACTTAGTTCGAAAAACGAAGTTGGTTGGTACGTCCATTAATTACATTTTGGTATCGTTTTTGAGAATTTCGATGAAATTGTAATCCTCAAGGATCAAAGCCAGCGTAAAGCTTCGACCAATATCTTTATCTTTTTTATTTACTGCCTATCCTTTTTTTCATAGTAGGGTAAAACATGAAGTACAACTATAATTATACTGACGAATGGTCAAAACTTGGAACCTGAGGAGGGTTTGGGACCCGCCACTATCCTATCCGGGAGCTCACATGCTATCCACCACACCATTAGAGTCCCGCTCTTTGTCTTCCTCTCAGGCATGTATTTGAAAAGATCTATATGGTTGTATTTCACATCCTACCCTGTCATCCTAAAGAGAGCCATATTAAACATGATTTACAAAACAGCAAATGAAGGACAGCTATGTGAGCAAGTAGGGTTTCGGAAAAGATTCGGTACAATGGACCACATCCACACGATAACAAGACTCACTGAAGTGTCGCGAACGTGCAAAAGACTGCTCTATCTTCACTTTTATCGATTTGCGGAAAGCCTTTCTCTCAACTGAGATAGAACCAATTCTGGAAGACCTTGCGGGTGTCGCTACTCGGTACGTAAAGTAACTTCATGAACTATATAAAGATTTCACAACCAAAGTGTTTTCATTGCATAACGATATAAACATCGGCGTCGAAAGAGTGTTTAGGCAACGTGATACCACTTCGCCAAAGTTATTTGTCGTCGACCTCCAGAACGTCATGCAAACATTGGACTGGGACAACACGGGGTGAGAATCGGCGGTCGGCAACTACACTATCTTCGCTCTGCTGAGAACATCAACAAGGATTAGGGGGGGAGCGAATTCTCGCTAACTTTGACAACACCTGTGGAAAGATTGGTCTTCGACTAGATCTCATAAAATCAATGTTCATTAGAGAGGGATTGGTTTCATATATCCTATTTACGCTGAGCGAAATTCACATATCTGAATACTATAGATACTACTGTCTAAGTCGGGATGTCAACATGATGGTCGACTTAGTTCCAAAGTTGAGCAGAAGGAAACACGCGGCTTTGGGAGCTTTTAAGAGCATCGAGGATGTGGCGAAGAAAACAATGAACACCCCAACCTGTCCCAACCATTTCGACTTCACGATTCTTCCTCCACTAACACATGCGTGAGAAACCTGGATGCTACGCAAGAAGGATAAAAGGTCATTCAGCTTTGTAGAACACGCAGTGGAAAGGACAATGCTAAGAGCAATCCGTTAAAACGCAAGCGAGAAGAGGGATCCGAAGCTCTGATACATGTCAACGATCAAAAATCAAAGGCACGTAGTAAAAAATGGAACCACATCGAAATTAGTGAGAATGTCATTTGTATCCTTGGATACCTGAGTGGTCCATTTTCACGAGTTCTGTGGACCTCAGCAGATTTGCCATTCGTTTATTTCCCTCGCAATCGTCGTTCATGGTGGTGGTTTTATTCGAGCATGGTGGCGGGTGTGAGTCTCATACTGTGATCTTTAAAACAACTGTTTCTGCTAGTACAGCTGATTAACCTTGCTTACGAACACGTCCGCTCAACTTGTAAATAGCCGTCCTAGGGTAGGCCTTCGTCCTCGTGGGGTCCACTATACAGTTCTTTTCGTCCATCTGTCGCCCGCTCTTCTCACTGTGTTACGTTTCGCTATCGACGTATATTCTTCCGGATCCCGAAAAATAAGAAAGACTTCAAAGATCAGAACCTCGACTTCCTGCTAGATATGAAGGGTACAGGTCATACTTATTATTTGTTGTTTATTGCTTTAGGGGGAGAGATAGCACAATTGTAGTGATGTCCGCCATCATAATGATCGTAGTGGTAGTTCGATTCCACTCTGTGCCAACCGAGCCCCTTATCCCTTCGGGGGTCGGGACATTCGTACCGGACTTGTCTGGGAAAAAATCACTCTCTGCAATCCAAATGGAAACGCTCCTACCCGTCTATCGCAGGTTTCCAGGGAGAATCGACTCGATCAGCATTCTACGACATTCAGGATGAAATGAAAATCCGCAAGCAGTAGTTGAAGCCACACATGTTGGTAGATCTTCGTCGACGGTAGATGTAAGGAAACGAACCGCATGTGAGAAGTGCTGAGATCCGCACAGCAGACGTGAAGGATCAAATAAAACAAAATAAATAGAAAAAAGGTTACTGTTTTACCTAATATTATTGGCCGGTTTATTTTACAACGATTAGTTTTGAATTATTCGCTTACACTGAACATCTGATCGCCTTTACAGAATAGAAAAAGTCAACGATTAGGGAGAGAGCGTATGACGGAGATAATGAACTGAATTTATGAATACTGGCTTCACACTTGGTTCATCGATTTTAACAACAATGAGTGCACTTATACTGATATTCATATACACTGAGGTAAATTATCTATCCTCATCGGTTTGTTGGATGGGCTGGTTAACGAGCCTACTCAACACTGCTGTAAATTTACAGAATGTTTGTTTTTTGGTTTTTTCTAACAACTAAACTTTGAGAAATAGCTTTTTGCTCGTGATCTTAATTGTGCATGGAAAGGATTATAAAATCTCTTCAATAATAAGGTAGTAAAAATGCTTTTTGGTGGGCCATAGAATTGTTAAAGAATAGGAATGATTAAAGAGTAGTACTCTCTCCCTAATGGCTACGGAAATGCTCAGTACTACTCTACGTTCAAATGGAAGCACATCAGAATCACTATATATATATATATATATATATATATATATATGTATATATATATACATATATATACATGCTTATGTATATACATACATTAAAATACATTAAAAATGGCGAACTTTTTGGAGCACTCCAGCCCCCTTTCTCGTCGATTTTTACCTTGTTTTGTGTTTGATTCTATTCACGTTGTTATTTTATTAATAGAGGGTATAAGTGTTCAATAGTTCTTCAGTTTCATTTGATCGGCATCACATTTATAATAATGGAATGAATAATTTGAGAGAAATGCAGCACACATGGTTACTAGATCGATCCCATTCCATATCAAGCAAACCCTTCCTTCCAGAGTCCCTAAAGTGATGGTAGGTTATTCCAGCGAGTGTAAATCGACCTATACTCAGTGGAAATTATGATCACCAGAAAATATTGAAGTACCCACCCGATCGACGCGGAAATTCGAAGGTCGCTCTAGAAGACATTACTGACGATGGTTTTGTCATCTGGATCAACTTCATTAAAATGAAAGTAATATTCTCGACAATATAACTTCATTGATGCTGATATTTGCAAAACTCCGGACCGCAGATGCCTTCGTTGAGAAACGAACGCGCTATTGTCCTTTCCGAGGGTAACGCTTTCACCACCGCACCATGCACATCTTTCATTTCGTCTGTCTCGCAGCTAGTTCTATCGATCAGTGCCTTCAGCAATCACCCGTCAGCGGGATTGATCTGGGGAGCCCAAATCGGCAATGGACCCAGTTAAACTGAGGCTGTAGTTACAATTACAACTTTAACTTGTTATTTACTGCCTAGCTAGATGCTCTATAGAACTAGCTGAGAGACACGCGAGACGAAGGACCCGCATGGTGCGGTGGTGAGCGCGTTACTCCCGGAAAGGACAATAACGCATTCGTTCCCCCACCGCAGGCACCTGCGGTGCGGAGTTTTGCAAATATCTCAGCATCATTGAAGTTTAGTTTCGCAATATAGCCTACCATTAAAAAAACAAAAAAAAGAGAATAGGCAGTAAATAAGAAGTTAAAATTCCCGACAATGCTAGATAGGGTACAACACCTTTGTTCAACAAATGACTGGTCGACGAATGCTATTTTAAGAACTAAAAAGAGGACGCAGTTTAAATTGCTGTTGGAGAAAAGTAAGTTATATTCTCTTGATAATCCATGGAAGTACTCCCCATTTTGATCCAGGATTTCGCACTACTGATTTAAATTGACGCCACCAACGTTAGCAGCGAAGGAAAGTCGACTACTACACACTTTTGTCGGCCGTTGACACTTGGGAATTGTCAGGTGATGCTTCTTCGTGTAGAAATCGTTTATTTCGAATTACAAATCTGTCTGCTGTTCATTTATTTAATTCCTAGTATGGAAAGACAATAATCGGGCTTATTCGAGAAGAATATTCACCACTAAAATAACAAATCATTTAAAAAACAGGGTGGTGGTAATCAAGAAATTTCCTGCAAAAAAAAAACAATTTTGTAATTCGATGTGAACTATCGCGTCAAATTCGGCTTTGTTGATACCAGGTATAGGAGGAATTCGTAGAACTCTCGATTCGTCGAGAAGAGCAATGTTCGCGACACATCGAAAATAGTTCTGCCAAATCTCAACTTGTCACAAGATTCAGCGACAAGTGAAGCGAGATTGCTGGTTTCCTTTCACTTCTTTGCCTAGCTTTCCTCTGAGTGAAGCTCAAATGTATTCCGTTAGTAGGTGTCAGTGATGAATTATCCATTTTTGCTGAAATATGGCTGTGTCTCCCAACACTCAAGAATTTGAACTCACCATCATACGAAATGTGGTGCTTTATATTTTGTTTTTGTGATCGTTGTCTTTAGCGGAGGTTCAGATTGTGCAATGAAGCTGCGGCTGACATTAACGCCATTGATCCAGCGAATAAGCAAGCATCTAAACTGGAAAAAACAAAATTTACTCCGAAACGCTGAAGAGTGGTGCTCTTCCGTTCGATGTAAGATCAGGTGGTTTCTTATGATTCTGAAGCATGCCACTAACAATTGACTGAATTCTGTGGAAAAAATTAGATGCCGAGGGAGGATAAATCATACTTAGTGCTGAGGCAAAGAAGAATTTAGTTGGTGTGAGAATATCGTTTTCCAATAAAGTCGCACAGAAAAAAGGGAAAGAGAAATAAATGAGAAAAGAAAATGAAAGAAAGACAGGAGGGAAAATAAGGAGAGAAAAAATAAAGAAGGAAAAAAAGGAAGAATAAGGATGGGGAAGAAGGGACTCACATCTACTCGAAACTGATTCCATGATATACATACATATATATATATATATATATATATATATATATATATATATATATATATATATATATATATATATGTATTCATTTTCCCTAGCTTACCAAAATTGTTTCTTGTCGACTTGATACCTGCACTTCCTCTTTCGAAGTGTAATAGTATTTGATCTGGTTTTTACGTGCGCACCTACCTTTTAACCTTACCAGGGTATTCTGATACTAATTGGCCGATTCCGTATAAATGGAGGGACTTTAAACGTGGAATCGCTGACTTAATAAGCGACCAAGCGTTGCTGTGTGACACTGTGATATGCTAGGTTCTCTAGCAACGGCCATTTCATACAATAATACTTCATTTGCTCACTTTAATCCACGATTCACTCAAAGGAATATTAAGAAGTCTTCATTTGTCTTCGTCATGTACCAGGGATTTTTAGAATGCTCTGCTCACTCCGTGGAATAGAATGTCATCATGTCCTTCTTAGATTCTTCGTTATGAATCAGAAAACCCGTGATACTCAATCGCTAACGCTACCTATCCATTGATCGGCGCTAAAATAAGTCACATGTCTAGCCTATCTTCTCTTCGATATTTTGGCGAATATGACGGTGTCTATGATCCACAACTGGTAAATTAGATTGGAATTTCAACTACAGATAGAAAGAATTAACTACACATAGATGATAGCTTGAATTACTTAAACAATCTCTCCTCGAAATGAATGGTGTTATAGGAAAGCTCTATTTAATATTCAAGATAGTGTGAGAAGCAGTTTAGAATCGTACGACGTGTAGGCGACTACAGACGTCTGGAGTTGCAAAACTGCATGGAGAAGCAATAACAGGAAATCTTGACAGAAGGAAAGTAATAGTATTGGCTAAAGCAGGGGTTGAGAAGAGCACGAGTAGTACATGCCGAGCATTCAGTATTTACAACATCAAGATAATCACACTCCAATGCCTAGGAAGAAGAGTTACGGCTTCCAAAAAGGAAATAGAGAAAACCATTTACGATTACTACTCGGATATTTTCAAAACCACGTCCTCCACACTTATGAAATAAAGGAGGAAAGATATGTCATTCCAGTGGTTCCCTCTTTTGAAATGCCACATCCTTTTCCATCGGTGAAAAATAGAAGCACTCTCATTCTGGGCATGGTGAAATCCGTACATCTGAAGAACGTACCGTCAATCCTCATCAACCGCGGACACGGGTGTTTACATATTACCGGTCAAAACGTAACCTACTTAATGAGTGGAAAACCAGCTAGACCGTGTTACCTTTGAAGAGGAACACCTCCACCATATCAGCAACTATCACTCAATTGGCTTGTCGTCTTGAAACTTTTTGATCAAGTCGTCTTAAACAGATTGACAGAACAGGATTGACAGAACACTGAATGAAGGATAGCCATGGAAGCAAACAGTGTTCCTAAAAGGATTCACTACGGCAGATCCTATACAAGCAATAACGAGACTCATTGAATTATCATGACATCACAAGTGTACGTTCTGTGTCGCGTTCTTGTGCGTAAAAGAAGTCAATCGACTCAGTCGAGATAGAAGGAGTTATAGAAGCTCTGGACATCCAAGGCGTTGCAACTCAGCACAGAAAGACTCATCGTGAACGACTTATGCTATTTTCATAATCAGGACATGTCCATTCTAAAACGATACTAACATCGACGTAAATAGAGGTGTTCGACGAGGGGTTAGCTTTAAATCTCATGAAAGTGATGTTCATGAGAAACGGATCTGTTTCTGATAAAAATCCTATTAGAGTAAATATATCAAAATGAAAAATAGAGCCACAAGGATGCTGATATATGAGCAAAACTAGGATCTTCAATTCTTCGAGCATGCGATTATCCTTGCTGGGTGCTGGCGTGTTATCCACCACACCAACCGAGGTTCTTGCACTGCATTTCTTTCACCCATATTTTTACTCCATCGGTGGTACCGGCAATCACCAGTCAACGGAAATAGAGTACCTGTAGAGCATAAGAAATGCAGTACCTGTAATCCGATCTTAGACTATCGCCTAAATTTGGTCAATGGCTTTATGCTTTGCTCGCATCCTATCACTTCATGAATCGATGTCATTCGTAATCACAATCGTATATATTCCAGTACGTGAAGTTTTTCACACATCACAAACTGTACAGACCTACAGACTTACTTCTGCAGACTCAGATCTCTCCAGATTCTTAACAAACAGGAGCAAAATAAAATTCAGCGATTCGTAATGCGTCCTTCTTCAATATTACAAATACAACATTATACTCTCGTACTCGTAAAGTGACCTCAATTCTCATCACTTACTATGAACAACCTCGAAAAAACAAAAAATCGTCGCAAACTTAAACAGAGGCTATTCTCTCTTCCAATGAACATTTCCGCTGACACTTCTTCCTCAGTTCATAAAAAATCCATTAAACCTTGAATATCCAAAAAATTGAACGCAGCTTCGAAGTATTGGTTTATAGGGCACACACAAACATGCGGATAGACGCTGTTAAAGCTAATTTATTACCTTACCTTTAAATTCTACTTGTCTTTAGAAAAGGATATAGCAAGGGGAAAACATGAGAGATAGTGCAACGAACAAGTGCACAAACCAAGAATAAGAAGGAAAAACTGAAAAGGATTGAGAAAAGAAAGGATATGTAGCCCTGGAATGGGTAAAAATGTGAAGCAACAAAACTATTAAATGGGTCTTCCTAATCGAAGAAAAATACCGTTAGCTCAGATTTCCTACAGCATGTACTTGTCATAGTGTCCTTCCATTTCCGACACTTCAACTTCTGAGTTCTTCTTTGGTGCACCCCTAAACGATCGCCCACTAAATCTACATTGCTCAACATGTTCAGTAACACTTCAAAAACCCGGCCCATAGCAAAACAAAAGTTCATCTTTGGGTGGATTTCGTCGGACAAAACGTTGCCCATCGATTGCTTTAGAAAAAGGCACACGATGTTAAATATGCGACTCAGTCACAAGATACCACTTCTCCTTACCTCCGCTCCCACATTGGCAATGTGGCTGATTTCTGCTCGGTTCTTTCCATTTCGTAGTAGATTCTCCTTGTGAAATAATTTTTTTTATGAATCCTTGTACTATACCGATGGACTGTTCTTGTTGTTGCTTGTAATGGTTTTAGTTTCATTATAATTTTTTAAGACCACTTCAAATATTGGTCTACTTATTTCTCGTCTAAGAGTTTTTGTGTTAACATTCCCTATACATGCTTGAATAACCTAACAACATGAAGAGAATTTGTGTCTTAGAAGTATTCTAATAAACTGAATTTTTTTAATACTTTATTTTAGCACATTTCAGGGAACAGTAATTCTTTCTAGGAAAGAAATGTGGAATAAAAAAAGGCGAAAAGTCGGGTGCGCTGTGCTTGGAAATTCTATCTAAAGCCTTAAATTTCAAACACAAAAAGAAAAAGCTACTTCCAACTGGCTTAAGTCCCGCAAAAAAAGTTAGATGTGTCTAACCAACGTGTCGAATATGAGCAGAGCTCAGCAGCTGTTCAGTGTTGTTCCGAGTTTCTTGTGCTGTTTGGCTGGCCATCGAGCGCTCGTCATTGCATGTAGTGTTACAGCATGAGAAAAAAAATCTCATCATCACTTTTTAAGCAGGTTTTCTTCCTAAAATCGTGCTAAATAAAACCAATGACTAAGATTTTCTTCTGAATAAGCAACTAAATGATGTTTGCTAGTAGATTAGCTAAATAATGGATGTTTAATACAAATGAAGTGAAATGATGATAGCTGCTTTACAAAGTCTAAAAAATTTCACCATTTCTAGCCATTGCGAGGATGTAACTTTTACTATTCCTTAACAGAAAAACGTTCCTAGATTTTCTTCCGTAGAAAAAAGGAAACTGCTGCTATTGTTGTGGTATAAGCTCCCGTTGCATACATCAGAATAAGTTCCAATTCGTTGTTCTTCGTTATCGAGATGATAGGTCCGACGCTGTTTCTGGGCTTTTGCCTAGTTTGTCCGTTGTTTCTTTTGATTCTCTATCGTCCCGCTGTTTAAAAATTTCGACATGCCGTCGTACTTTTAGACAACTTTGTCTCCATGACCTATCGTAATTCTTTTTCCTACTAGAAAAGGTTTTTACTTCTACGATGTACACTGACAATTTAAAACATTGAGTTGGTATTTTTCCTTCTTTCTTCTTGAAGTATTTAAACCATCAAGTCCTACCTTCCTCAATTTTTTTTCCAATTTTTTCGGACTCGTTTCATTTTTTTGTTATCATGACGTCATGTCCATGATAGCTAATATTCTTCTAAGTGAGCCTACCCTCTCCTTAGTGGTATTAAAGTTAGTACCTAAATAAATATTTCTGATCTTCAATGATTATAAAATGAAGTGAGGAAGTTTTTTATTCTGTATGATTTCAACAATGATTAGTTCTTGATGAAGAGCACCACTTAAAAACGCATGGTGGTTTGATGCAGAGCGGAGCGGTGAAATCGCCATGAAAGTTTTTATGACCTGACTGCATAAACCTTTTTGAGCATCTAAGTTAGAAAAGAAAGCTTAGTTCTTCATGATTTACTGCCAAGCTGTTCAAAAGATGCGAATTCTCCAATGAGCAGAGGGAATCGTAAGAGACTCAGTTTCGTGACCAGTTAGTTGATCCGAAGTCCACACGATCCATCACAGATTCACCTAAGGATTGTACACTCGAATACTTAAATGCCGTGGGACTGTGCCGAGGTGTGTTAATCACGAAAACATTTTCAGTTTACCAAGTGTTTCACTTGTTCAGATAGTTCGTTTTTTCGCTCTAGGTTCGGAGACAAATGTACAGACATGTTTCCAGGTCCCGATCAGAGGCATTTTACAACCCACCTGGTTGGTGGAGATGGTTACCCTCTTCCAATGAGCTTTGTTCCAGGGCAGAGCTGGTTTTTTGGCGCGAATCCATTTATACTTAGCGTTTCGGAGTTGATGGGCTTTCTTCTGTACAGCGTAAGTTCAGCACACAGAAACATTATCTCGCCACTGCGAAGCGATAAGTCGTTAAATGAAGTCTTGAAGAATGTGTGTGTAATCAGCAGTTTCGCACAAGGGTTTTTCGTTGCACATTTCGAAATTTCATTTGTCCGATGAATAAAAAAGTGAACAACAAGAACTAGGGGCACTACCACTACCACCGTTTCCTCAAATGTTCCTTAAACAAGAAGACCACAACAATGAAAGTAATAGGAAATTTTTTATATTTACTGGCGAAACATTCAAAGTCTCGTATTCAAATCCGCAGAAAACTGGAGAACGAATAGGTCAAAGCGGCAAAAGCAGCTGGTTTAAAACCGTTAGTTATTTCTCAATCTAAAGCTGGATTACCAACATATCCAGTCTTATACTTGCTTATCAAACCTTACAAGTTACTATCCACAGGTGTACGCTCATCGATCCATGAGTATTCAAGGTTGACCCATCATTAGCTGTTTGGCCGGACCAGTGGATGGAGTAACATTGTTTTTAAACCTAGTACCTACCCAGTTGTTGAAACACATGCTAGCCCATCTTAAGAACACTCTAACGTTTTGGATCCTTTACATAACGCTCGTCCTAGCAGAGCGTACCTAGTGGTGCCCCTCGAAGTTACCGTCGTTTATACAAGCGTGTCGAAAGACTCCGCTAACGTAGTAAACATGAATGGCTTCTCGATTCAGCACCTCATGTTCGTCTTAAAGCAGTGCCTTAACTGTTCAATATTTGAGTGGTTCGGAAAGCATTTCGCATAAATGAGAGGGTTGGCAATGAGAAAGTGACTGGCACCAAACCTTGCTTTTATGCCCCCTTTATGTCCAAGGTGGAAGCACAAGCTATAGATCCCAGCCAATTACTCTGCCATAGATATATAGGTGATTCCTTTGTCATCTGCTCCACACAAGAGAAGATAGACAGATGTTTTGAGTTACTGAAGGAACAGTCAGAGTACATAAAATTCACCCGAAAGAAATCAAAGGAAACTGCATTCCATTTCTGGATGTTTAAATTATCGTGTCTGAAAACGGTTACTTTGTTGAGAAATGGAGCCGAAAGACAAGTAACAAAACGTAGTGGTTCACTACCTCTCCTCACCACTCACACACCAGAAAGGCACTTGTAAGAAAACTGTTTCGAGCAGCCACCATTACGTCCACAGGAAGAGAACCGGAAAAAAGAATTTATGGTATTCGTGCGGCAAATAGCCATTTTGAATGGCTACGAAATGGTAATCTCACGAGACAAGTTTAAGAGGAACGCTGCACCAAAACGAAAGGTTTGGCCGAAACAGAGTCCCGTTTATCTTGCCATTTATTAGCGATGAAATAAATGTAGCGATAAAACGATGCTTAAGAAGGGCAGGCCATGAGAATTCGGAAACAGTGATTGAAACACCGTCAGGCACTCGTAACCGCGTTTATGAACATCTAGGCACAACGCAGTATTGCATAGTGTACTCTAACCTTAACGGTAGAGACGGTGATTGCATAAATTCGAGTACGATGTACTTACTCTTTTGTAAAGTGGGTGGACGAATAAATTGGCGAAACGGGTAGACCACTATGCGTCCGTATAAAAGAACCCCTAGTCATTAAACTTAAAGTTAAATCAAACACCCCACTACGCGTGCATAGGACGCAGACATTTAGTGGAGAAGATTTTGAAGTAGAAGTTACCACCCTCTCACAGTAATCGAAAACTTTAGCGTGCGAAGCTCTCGAAACATCCTAGATAAATTCCATGAATCCAAAAATGAGCAGCAGGGAGGAATGCGTTGTTACTACACCTAATTCTCGCACAATATTCAACACTAATATTTTGATGTGAGAGGGGTACGCTACCCATCCTATGTCAACTCTGTGCGGTAGGTGTCTACTTGAAATATTCAGTGGCATTTACAATGTTGACTTTTTATTTACTGCCTTTTACAAGTTTTCACGACAGAGTATTATTTGTGAAACATTCACAGTGATGCTGACATATTTGCAAAATTCCGGACCAGGTTTATGCGGTAGAGAACGAACGCGATTTGGGCTCCCCCAGATCAATCCCGTTGACGGGTGATTACTGATGGTAGTGATCGATAGAACTGGCTGAGAGACATGCGAACGAAGGACCCGCATGGTGTTGCGTTGAACGCATTAGCCCCCCGGAAAGGGCAATAGCGCGTTCGTTTCCCACCGCAGACACCTGTGGTCCGGAGTTTTGCATATATCTCAGCATCATTATGGTTTATTCAATGGAAATCTCACGGAAAGCAGTGATTGTGCGAAGAAGCTGTTTTTTCCATACGATTGAAATTTTGGTTTCGTGGTTTTTTTCTGTTTCAATTATGGAGGTGTTCGGCTTACTAGATTGTTATCAAGTTAACCTTTCCGAGCTCTGAAGAAAGCGAAATCTGCAGAAACGTCAACATACTAGTAAATAAATACTGAAGTACAGACATCGTGGTTGCTCATCAAGAGAAGAGTGAATCATTTGTTTTTTCTGCAAACTTCCGCAAAATCTGATTCCTTTCGCTTTTGTTCCACATTTTCTATAGTCGCTGTCATGCATTTTATGTTGTAAAGTTTTTTAGTTATGAATTTTGATAGCGATGGAGAAGTCGTTTCATATTAGAAAAAGACTCAGGAGTGAATTTGAAACTGACCATCATTTAACCAGAGTAGTATTAATCAATACCTTCTTTGATTGTTAAGCTGACACGTTCGACCATCGACCACTCCACTAGTGGGCCATCGACATGGATAAGCGGCTCTGATGAAGACGCAGACTTGGAAACGTTAGCCAAATGGGTTTTTTTTAACCAACCTCTTGTCGGCTTAACAATCCAAAAAAGATCTTGATTTAAGAATGAAGTTCAGCGCAGTGGTAGTGGTCTAACTTATTACGCGGACGGCCCAACCTACCTATGCGCTAGCTCAATAACGCTGTGTGCTCACACGACCTGTCATCTTCCTAGGGTCAAGAAATTGTTAACGGACTTGCCGAGAACAAGCCCACTTTTTCCACTCCACTTGGGGACGCCTCAGTACGGCTATTTCGGATTTCCAGGGTGAATCAACTGAACCAGTATTTAACGACATTCGTGACGAAGACGAAAAAATCCTCATATCAGCAACTGAACCGATACGCAATAAAAAGTCGAAGGCCTTCGTATATATGAGACGTATGAGAGTTTAAATCAAGTGCAAGTCACGCTGATATACGCATATTTTTATACATGTGATATCATGTTTTGTAATAAATAGATAGAGAAGATTCTAGAGGATTTTTTGTTACAATACATCTGAGGAAATGTTGACGATGGACATGAGTAAAATAATGTCTCTTATTTATAACTTGTCGTAAAAGTAATATTTTATGTCTTGTGATTCCGTATGAGTAACATTCAAGCTTTCTAAATTTAACTATGAACTGGGAGTTATGATGAAAACTTTAGCCCAGAATATGGTACAAGTATAATTGGATATTGCTTTCGTACATCATTTTAAGATATATTGCATCGTTATAGTAGATATTATATCACTATAGTGGTTACTGTTACTTGTATAGTTCTTTCTATTTATTGTTACTGTCTTTGTGATCATTGTAACTACCATTTGTGCCATCATTAATAGTTAAAATTAATTTTTTATCATGTGTTTATGTTGTTGAGCTTACAAGAGATTAACAGAGATGTTTATTCGGCTAACGCATCGACGTCTTCATCTTCATCAACTGTGGACAGACCATCGACAAGGATCGTCAGCTCTGATGAAGACGAAGACGTCAAAACGTTAGCCGAATAAACATTTCTATCAACCTCGTGTAAACTCAACAACACAAATAAATATTGATTGTTATAGTACCGAGGTTAAATGACGGTCGGTTTCAAAATAATTGTTATCAATTATTATCTACTATTTTGCGATTATAATTTGTTTTACTTGGCCGTTTTTACATCTGCTATGAGGATCCCAGCACTGTCTTACAATTAAGTCGCCCACTCGCCTCTTTCATATTACTATTTACTACTAATTTCTACTGGTTGTTATTACTGATACTTTTCCTGGTATTGACACTTGACACTTGAACGGCCCGTCCTCACCGGTTGTGCGTGCCCCAGCATAATCACCATTTATCGAAGATTTGCTGGTTAAGCCATTGTGGTTCTCTGGAACCCCGAGGTCAGCCTGGCCAAAGTTTGCCCCAGGTCTTCACCAGCACAAGCAGTCGCATCCCTTGCGCATCAGAGGGAGATTTGCCACCGTGCGACTTTGATACCAGGACGGTGGCGGATCCTGATATTAGTTTACTCTTAGGTAGGCTTCCTGATGGAAACGCCGAACTCCTTCTCAGCTTGGGAGACCCTGCCGTGGGGACGAATCCCCCCGCTGTACATCGCAGTCTGACACCCAGGAAGATCTCCCAGCCACGGTGAGGCGGTAAACCGTTGGGAGCATTACTGTCATTCGTTATTAATTGTCATTTTAATGTAAGTTAGATGTGATATGTTTAGAATAATGTGGTGTTCACTCAAATTCCCTCGTGTTGACTTTCTCATTAAAACGCTGCGGTTTACTTCTTGTGCTACATGGAGTTGATTTCGAAATTATGATTTTTTGTTTCACAATACAGATAATGAGCAGAACTTCGTCAACCACATATGGTGTCGAGACAGATGCTATGACATTACAAAGGTATGTACTGCACGAACAACGGAAGCATCCAAGCGCTACCGGTGATCTCACGAATCTTCTAACGTCATTGATGACCGCTTTTAAGGTTAGCTCCACGACTAAAATTTCAAATGCAAGTCGTTCATTATACTAAATGGAATCGGTTCTTTAGGAGCTAAACTTCGTAGAAATGTTCCGGTCCAATAACAAACATCTGTACTATTATCGGGCAACACTATAATTTCAGGCAATATCGAGCTCAGTACGACAGGCTGGTCTGGCTCATCTCTACGGTATAGCTGGAAACACTAATGTTCAAGGAGAAGAAGTGCTATCTTCTATACTAACTTTGAACACATATTCAGTTTTTTAAGCAAAATAAATATAAATACTTAGCATATGTTATTTGAAGGTGAAGAAGTTGGATGTTCTAAGCAATGAGCTCATGGTTAACATGATCCGTTCATCGTACACCTGTTGCGCTATGATATCTGAAGAGAACGAAAACGTACGGCAGTATATGTTTCATGTCAAATTTCGTCAGAAATCCCACATTTTTCTTAGTTAGTGGTTTACAATGTTCTACGAAATGACTTGTTTTGCTAAAAAAGCAATCCAACATGGATTACCTATTGTTATCCCTTCCTCAGTACATCCAGTAATTGATTTCAATTTCAGTTCATAGAAATTGAATTATCAAAGAGAGGAAAATACATCGTTACATTCGATCCTCTAGATGGATCGTCTAACATTGACTGTCTGGTGTCAATCGGTACGTGCTGGACATTTTCCAATATAAAAAGGAATTACCACTTTCAGCGAAGCACAAATAGCTTGTTGTATTACAGGAACAATTTTTTGGTATCTGGCGAATACAAACAGACGAACCAGTTAAGAAGGGCGACTTACTGCAGCCTGGAAGGTCTATGGTAGCGGCGGGTTACTGCCTATATGGTTCAGCGACGATGATAGTTCTCAGCACTGGACGTGGTGTAAATGGATTCATGCTTGATCCAGTATGTGGTCTTATTATTGCATAAGACTTTCTCACCCAATTTTTCGATTCCAGAGCATTGGAGAGTTCATTCTTACTCATCCAAAGATGAGAATTCCTGAAAAAGGAAAGATTTACAGCGTGAATGAGGGATACGAAAGAGACTGGCCAAAAGCTGTCAAGGAATATGTGCACCACAAAAAGTACCCAAAGGTGAGATAACGCCTTCAAGAGTCATAAATATCGTCCAAACTCTAGTGTTAGTGTTTATAATCACTCGCATGTTTCATTTCATCACTCCTCATGTTTCAGGAAGGCCAGAAATTAACTGCTCAACGATACGTTGGATCTATGGTTGCAGATGTTCATCGAACAATGCTCAATGGTGGAATCTTCCTCTATCCTCCAACAAGGGATGCACCTCGTGGCAAAGTAGCTTTAGCACGATCGGACAGTTACCACGCCGTCAATGATTTAAGTAACATACCAAAACTATTTGCAGTTACGGTACTTATATGAATGTGCCCCTATGGCATTTCTTGTCGAACAAGCAGGAGGTGTCGCAACAACGGGTAAGGTGAGAAAGTCAAAACGTCTTGTAATTAATGATGTTCCTTAATCCGTGCAGATAATCATAAAACGCCACACGATTAGCTCATTTTCAATTTGCATTGGCATTCTGGGAAATAAGTGTGGAATAACACTTGCTATTGTATAATGAAAAAAATTTATTAACCAATTGTAGGGGCCTGTCCTTGATGTTGTCCCTACGGAAATTCATGACAGAAGTGTGATTTACTTGGGTAGCAAGTTCGACGTCGAAGAGCTGCTTTCTTTCTTCGAGAAATATAAGGACGACTAGATATAAGTGTGGTACTCAAACATTTCTGTGCTAGGAAAATCGATACAACATTGCTGCACATATGTAGTTAGTAACATTATATGGCTTCTACTGTGGTGGATAAAAACATGTGGATGATTTACACTCTTCGTTTCACAGAGGCTGAGACATTCACAAATGAGGTGTATAGTAACAATTCCTCGAATAACCATAGTGATGCTGAGATATATGCAAAACTCCGGACCGCTGGTGCCTGAGGTGAGGAGTGAACATGCTATTAGCCTTTCCGGGGGCTTACACGTTCACCACCACACCATGCGGGTCCTTCGTTTCGCCTATCTCTCAGCCGTCTTGTTGACCTATAGGTGCTATCAGCATTCACTGGTCAACGGGATTGGTTTGGGGAGAACGGATCGGCATTGAACCCAGTCAGGCTGAAGCTGTGGTATAAATCAAAATCTCGTCGCTTTTAATCCACTGCGTACTCCTTTTTAATGGCAGGGTATTATGTTGTTAAATATTAACATAATTATTGCGATTTATACCACAGCTTCACCTCATCTGGGTTCAATGCCGACTTGTGCTCCCCAGATCAATCCCATTGATGGGTGAATGCTTATAGCAACTTATAGCTCAATAAGACGGCTGATAGACAGGCGAAACGAAAGACTCGCATGGTGTGGTGTTGAACGCGTTAACTCCCGGAAGGATTAATAACGTGTTCGTTCCCCACCGCATACACCTGCGCTTCGGTGTTTTGCAAATATCTCAGCATCGTTGTGGTTGTGTTTCGCATAATACCCTGCCGTAAAAACTCTAGTAGGCAGAAAATAAAAAAGTAAAATCATGATTATATTCTGCATAATACCCTGCCATTAGAAAAGATTAGGAAGTAAATAAAAAGTGACGATATTCCCCCAAAAAAGTTCCTATCTTTTGTATCGTCCTATGTTTCTTTTATTAACCGGTTACTGGTAATTATCCTAAATCTATCTTTGCACATTCTTCAAATTGTTTCTTACCAACCATCTCAAGCACCTGCATCTCAGCTGGCTGGAAAGGAATTCGTAACTTCTTTGTAGCAACTGTTCTTCTCCCCGGGCAATTCGGGCACTGGAGAAGCAGCTGCCAGCTGGAGGCGCTCTCCAGCATCTGCCGTTCCATTCAACTTTTTTGTGTAAGCTACTACATTGCAGTCACATTTATTTCCTGAAAAAAGCTGTTGTATTGCCTTTCTGTAAAAGCTATTATGTAGCTTTAATGATGCTGAGATATTTGCAAAACTCTGGACCGCAGTTGCCTATGGTGGGGAATGAACGCGCTATTCTCCTTTCCGGGGAGTAGCGCGCTCACCACCACACCATGCGGGTCCTTCGTTTCGCCTGTCTCTCAGCTAGTTCTATTGATCTTTTGCCATCAGCAATCACCCGTCAGCGGGATTGATCTGGGGGGCCCAAATCGGCAACAAACCCAGATCTAAAGATCAATAGAACTAGCTGAGAGACAGGCAAACGAAGGACCCGCATGGTGTGGTGGTGAGCGCGCTACTCCCCGGAAAGGACAATAGCGCGTTCGTTCCCCACCATAGGCACCTCCGGTCCAGAGTTTTGCAAATATCTCAGCATCATTAAAGTTATATTTCGCAACGCATACCCTGCCGCTAAAAAGAGTAGGCAGTAAATAATAAGTCAAAACTATTGTGTAGCCTTCACCAACATTCTGTGCAAGCAACTCTATCAGATTATACTAAATGAGAAACATTCTAGAATCTTCCTCTCAGCGTTGTCTCTAGTTCTTTCTGTCAAACTTCGATCATTACAGAAGGAATATGAAGAGCATTATTATTCACCCCAGTTAGTGTTCCGCTCGTATTTCGTTCGATTTCGATCAGTTCGTTCGCTCAGTTACTTCGCTCAACTAGTGTTCTGTACTTAACTAGATATCGTCACATTGCTTGTATTGTACTGTTGTTACTGGTATAAACTGTTATAACCCAAGCTTGAGGTTGTGTATTGTGGCAACATTTAAAAGTATCGCGTAGCAAATTCATACGAAGTCGAGCATTCTACTTTGAGCTAGTGATTATTCTGTGACAGGAACTGATTCCAGAAGCTGTGTTCTACTGACTAACTAGTACAAGGTGTACGAAAAGTGCAGAATGCCAATTAATTTTTTTGTTATGCTAGTAACGTAGGGCGCGTGTGGCGCAGTGGTAGGAGGTGTCCTGCAATCACACATGAGATCGATCCCTGCACCCCAGGCTCACCAAGCCCTCCTCCGTCCATGGTTAGCAAATTCGTACCAGACTTGTCCGGGAGGATAGCAGCAATGGCTCGATACTTCGTTAGGTCATCACGAGTCATTATAAAGGCCAAATGTGCATTGAATGGCCTTCAACGATGGTTAGTGAAGTCAAAGGCATGGCGCATCCTTCAGGGATTGATCAACGCCGAGAGCTTTTCAAGCTTTAGCTTTAT
The DNA here is from genome assembly GCA_018806985.1 of Angiostrongylus vasorum. NCBI lineage: Eukaryota > Metazoa > Nematoda > Chromadorea > Rhabditida > Metastrongylidae > Angiostrongylus > Angiostrongylus vasorum. The sequence continues at coordinate 207,998 of JADANN010000247.1, forward strand.
GCTAGTAATGGAGTCAGCACCGGGTAAAACAAATATACGTTGCTATTGATATTGATGCAACAGAACGTTCCATCAGATTAAGCAGTTAAGGTAGCCCTTTAAGAGGATTGTAAGCTGCTGAATCGAGAAACCACTTATGTTTTCTGCTCCTTCGTGTTGCTCGTGTTGGTCGCGGATGGTTTGCACTGAGGAGTCATTCGACACCTTTGAATAAACGATGGTTTTGTCAAAGGGCTCCATAACATGCACTCTGCCAGGACACGCATTAAGTAGACAAACGAGGAACATTTGGATATTCACGAGATGGGCTGTAATGTGTTTCACCAACTGGATGAGAACTAGGTTTATAAACCAAACTATTCTATCTCTGGGCCCGTAAACAACTGATTATGCATCCAACCTTAAAGTCGAGGGGGTTCTTTGGTGCCAGATCATTAGTAGACACTAACATCTAAGTGTTGATAAGTATGTATAAGATGAGATGTGTTGGCAAATCAATTTTAAATTGGTAATTCATTTTTGAAGAAGGCAGGAAATCGCTGATAGACATCGAAGTCTGCTAAGATCACGATTCGCACATTCTTCCAAACAGAGGATGGGACCTTAATGTTACGCTCTTCAGACGTTCTCCTGGGCCCAGTCTTAGTCAACAGTAATGACCATAAAATAGCTATGGTTTTCTCTATAGAACTTTTCCAAGTCCATATAGAACGCTTTAACCACGTCGTCAACAAAACTTGTTGTGAGGTGTAATGGCGAACATGGTCTAGGCCAGTGTTGATTAAAATCTCTTCAACTTTAAGCGTAGCACTAAGGTTGTTAGTTGCTCAAAGGAAGCGATGTTTATACTAAGCAGCTGTATTTCATTGCTCGAGATTTCCTTTACCTGTAAGTCTTTCTAAGAAAACATTTCACTGAAGATATTTCCGGCATATATGACTTATGACTTTTCTTCTCCTTCTTGCGTCATGGTAATAGTCATTTTCTAGCTTGTAGCAGAATCGAATCTTCGTATGAAGAATATGGTGGTTAGGTCCAGCGCGGAATAACACCACGGAAAAGGCCCCATCCTCTGTCTGTGCTTTATCTCCGCACGAATCGTGATCTTAGCAGACTTCGATGTCTACCAGCGATTTCCTGCCTTCTCCAAAAATGAATTTCCAATTTAAAATTGATTTGCCAACATATCTCATCTTATACATACTTATCAACACTTAGATGTTAGTGTCTACTAGTGATCTGGCACCAACGAACCCCTCGACTTTAAGGTTGGATGCATAATCAGTTATGTTTACGGGCCCAGAGATAGAATAGTTTGGTTTATAAACCTAGTTCTCATCCAGTTGGTGAAACACATTACAGCCCATCTCGTGAATATCCAAATGTTCCTCGATTGTCTACTTAATGCGTATCCTGGCAGAGTGCATGTTATAGAGCCCTTTGACAAAACCATCGTTTATTCAAAGGTGTCGAATGACTCCTCAGTGCAAACCATCCGCGACCAACACGTGCAACACGAAGGAGCAGAAAACATAAGTGGTTTCTCGATTCAGCAGCTTACGATCCTCTTAAAGGGCTACCTTGACTGCTTAATCTGATGGAACGTTTTGTTGCATCAATATCAATAGCAACGTATATTTGTTTTACCCGGTGCTGACTCCATTACTAGCATAAAGCTAAAGCTTGAAAAGCTCTCGGCGTTGATCAATCCCTGAAGGATGCGCCATGCATTCGACTTCACTAACCATCGTTGAAGGCCATTCAATGAACATTTGGCCTTTATAATAACTCGTGATGACCTAACGAAGTATCGAGCCACTGCTGCTATCCTCCCAGACAAGTCTGGTACGAATTTGCTAACCACAGACGGAGGAGGGCTTGGTGAGCCCGGTGTGCAGGGATCGATCCCATGTGTATTGCAGGACACCTCCTACCACTGCGCCACACGCGCCCTACGTGACTAGCATAACAAAAAAAATTAATTGGCAATCTGCACCTTTCGTACACCTTGACGACAGACATCACCGCCGATATCATGGAGATGGTGCGTAGATAGAAGCTTGGTGAGTTATTAAGATTACTGAGAATGTAGTGAAGAGTAGTGAGAACCACTCAACTCCGTGCTCACCTTCTGACCTTCGATCTTTCCTGATCTAATGTACGCTTTGGGAGCCTGCTCGCTACGTAAGCAGGACGAAAGACCACACACTACTATTTGAAACAGTGTCGAGACGGGGACGTCGGTAGTACCTCGTGCCACGGAAGTGAGAGAGATAATCCGAAATTCCGGGCTCCGTCACCGATCAATGATCACAAATGCCACTATGTAGGCCTAACTGTCGAAGATCAGGTGGACCGAATAAATGATGAGTCTTAGCGATAACCAGTGGACAAGGTCTGTTAACCACAGGATGCCGCAGGATCTTAAGCGCACGTCATAAATTGCATCACATTTCTTCGCCAGTAAAACGAATAAAAAAAGGATCATGCTTTTGACGTTGATCAACCCCTTGAGGGAAGCGCCGTTTATTTGACTTCATCGAGCATCACTAGAGGTTGAATGCATATCTGCCGTGCGCAGTGAATCGCGGTCGTCTAGCGATGTATCGAGTCATTGCTGCTATCCTCTCAGACAGTTCTGATACCAAAGTGCCGACCTCGGCATGAAAGGCACACTCAGCTCAGCATCGGGTGCGGAATCGGACAAATGTGTATTGCAAGACGCCTCTGGCCACTGTACTACATGAGCCCCTCAGTAATGAATTAGAAAAAATATGACGCTCGGCGAATGCACAGAGCGAAGAGAATCCAGTGGGTTACTCTCGCACTCAACAGAGTCTTGATATCACTCGTCCATGAACGGTAAGACATATGATAGGTGAAAGCCGTGAGAACTAATGGACGAGAAGAAAGGTCGACCCAGGAGGCCTCCACTAAGATAGCTTACATGAACATTATCAAACAAATAAATTCACAGTTGAGGGAGAGCTACGCGTTATAGAGTCAAACTAGCAGATGTCTAAGTACAGGCTGCTTATGCTGACGAGGATTACAATGAACGAAGACCTTGTAAAAGGTATTTTACCCTGGGCGACACTTGAATATAAGCCATTAGATGTTTATTGGATCCTTAAGCCATTCTTGAATAGATCAATCAATTGAGCCGAATGCGATGATTCTGAAGAAATTACTAGATCTACAGTAGTTTTCAAATTCATAAGCTTGCAGGAAGTTATTATAATACATAGTTCGGCTATGGTTTCGGAATCTTCACCTTTTCATAGCAGCGACGATTCGACTCGATCGCCCATAGCAGCTCGTTCGCGGAGTCGAACACTGCGAGGCGGGGCACCGCTTAAGTGAAATAAACTCAACTGCCCTTTGATACAGTACTGTTGTTGATCCATTACAGCCATTGAGGTGGCAATGCATTCTGCAGCACTCGGTGTTATATTGCCTTGCACATAGCTTGGCAATATTTCGAAACACTAGATCTACAGCTCGTATGTCAAGCTGTTTTGATAATAGCGTTCGATGCTGAATCTGGTTCAGTTTATGGAGGTTGTTCTCTCCTTGATGTTAGGAATTTAGACAGATACTCAACTGCAACGTATAACAATGACTTATAACCTATGGGAATGAGAGCAGCAGATATCTATTTTCAGCTAAGATTTTGACCCACGTAATTGATTTTAAACTAGTGTGCGATATGAAAATCCTAGTGAATAAGGACAACAATTCACATGAACACACCGACTAAACTCATTGATAGAAGTATGTAAAACCGATTATTGCATGAAAAAATCAATATATTCTGCAATTTATAAAGCGAAATTTAAGGGAAGCTCGTTCAATCTTCTTCACGTGATCTAGCAAGCTCACGTAGACTTGGTGTTTGATGAAGACACAGAAACACAATGAATGTTTGAACCCACCACTACGAAATACACATCAAATCGCTCGAAAACGGATAAATAGATGAATAAATAAATAAATAAATAAAGGATAGAGCTCTCGGCATCCATCAGTTCCTAAGGGATGCGCTATGCATTCTACTCCATCAAACATCGTTGGAGATGATTGAATGCATGCCTGGCCTTTACAACGATCCGCAGTGGCCTACCGATGTATCGAGCCAGTGCTGCTGCCCTCCCAGACAAGTCTGATACCAACTTGCCGACCCCAGAGGGACGGAAAGCTTGGTGGGCCATGGGAGCGGGGATCGATTCTACGTGTGTGCTGCAGGGCGCCTTCGACCACAGCTCCACACGAGCCCCCTTCAAAACGGATAGATGTTTTTATCGACTAGCCACATGAAACAACTTTCAGTGGGTAACAACTTAATAAGGCAACTAATCAATCGTAGGCACTCACCATATCACTCAGGGGTGATGTAATTAGTTTGTTTGAAATTTGCTCTAGAGCTATGTGAAAGCGAGAACACGGCAATCGAAGTTTCACCTAAACCACATCGTGCTGTTAATAAACACTCACTATTCGCCATAAGGTGATTTTGATCATAGGTGGTGGATAGGAGTGCCGATATGCATTGGTATAAACTCATTTCTTCTGCAGTTGGCTATTTTACTTAGCAGAGGTTTCTCGCTACTGCCTTTACATTAAATCGACAGTTTGTCAAACGGCTAGCATCAAAAAAGATACCTCTTGCACCCAATAATATATAACTGCTTTCCGGACAAAACATAGAGATAATTGTGAGGAAATGATAGCGGAGGCAGACATTGCTATGATTTCTTTGCGTCCCCTTGATGTACCGTTTGAGTATAGCGGCAATTACTTGCTTTCTCTGCACCGACACAGTAACACGTACGCTGTTGCTACAAAGAGTATATCTTAATACAGCTTATATGTGGCGAGATGGGTTGATCGCTAAGCACGACTTGCTTTCACTTCACAACCTGTGTGGCAAAATGCTATGTGTTTATTAGATGCGGCAATCACAAAAAATTAGGTGTCGAACTGCATATACTAAGAAAGAAGGGATTTAGTTAAACGGTAATTTGCCTCTTAAATATTAGAAAAAGAAAACTATTCAAGGTCCACCTGTTTTCGGATCCCATAGGTTCATGTTGTATGAAGGAAAAGATAAAAGAGGTAGAGAAATTGAAACATTTTCTTTCGTCATCTTGTAAATTGTGGCTCAGGGAGTAGTGGCCGATATGACTTAGCGCCTATTCATCAGTACGATTAAGGTCTCACGAATGCATTGTTCCTCCAGCAATTCTATGACACTGTCAAATGCCTCGCTGATTTCGCCAGTAGTGTTGGAATTACGTCATACACTTTTATGCGACATGTATATGAGGTAGATAAGTATAAAAAAATTCTTTTTCTTCAATCACATAATTAAACAGATATTCGATTTATTCTCATTGTTGTAGGAGTTCGAACTTCTACCGGATTTCGTGCTCGTTCTTTCCTCCTTTGATCTGTCCGATTTCCGTGGTGACAAAATCTCATGAGCAAGCCTGAGGTAGGTACAATACGATACGAATCGATGAAAGTGAGTAGGAACAAATGTGAAAGTATGATGTTTTCAGACTCTCACTCTCTTTCGCAGCATTTAGTAAGACTATTTTACCAGCTGCCTAAATTGCGCAGAAAGAGAACCTACCTCAGTTGCTTGATGAATGTTCGCGTGCTTCTTTTCCGATGTACACGAATGGTGCTCACTATCGTCTCGAGGAACGTTTTTGCGTCAGTGAATTGTGATGACGACAAAATTATGAACTCACAATCAGGACCAAGTTCAGTTGCCCATTTCTGGCCCTATATAAGTAGGAAAGTATTTCATTAACTGTAAAACTGAATAATTCATCATGTTCTATTTTCAAAGAAGCTGAGTTCGCGATATAACAAGTGAGGACCTGTTCGATGGCCAATTCACCTTCTTCACACGCTTTTCGAATTTTATCCATAGAACTACGACATTGGATTCTTCCATTTTTTTCTGTATCAGACTCGTAACCTATAAAGATTACTTGTCGAACCAAGGTTTCTTCAAGAACAGCAATTTAACTAAAAATCAGTTTTGTTTTAGCTAAGTATTGGTCGCACTCCAATGGAACAATACAGCTATTGAATGAAGCTCTCGTTTGACAGACGGTTAATTGAATCATGAAAGGAATGGGAGATAATCTAAAGTCAAAAGAAAGGTAAGATACCAAGACCACTACTAATCACCACCTTCGGAAATCGAGCTAATTCCTGCTAAGCCCCCATCTTCTTCTTCTTCCACTATTTCATCAGAGTCACATACAAGACGCAAAGGCATCTGAAAATCAAGATCTCGAACAACTGATATTAATGCAATATCTAATTTTGAAAAATGAATACTGTTACGCATATATCACTGGAAGAATTACACTGTTCAGAAAACAGGAAACATTGTTTACAAACTTTTCCTCGGTCTTTGAAAAGAGGTACGCTTGAGATCTAAGTACTGATGTGCAAACAAACCCACTGTCAGTAAGTGAAAAGACGAAAACGAATAATAAACTGCAACGATAACATAAGCACTGATTCGCTTTTGGAACGATATCTTCGGTAATCAACAAAATTCTTGCTCACAAATTCACAGTCTAGTGAGGACAGATCGAAATCGTAACCACAAAAATTTAACCCATTTCACGCAACACGTCACTCAGTCAATAAGACCAATTTTCCTACAGAAAAAAATGGAATCGGGTCACGCTTATCATGAATTCGACGTCTATTTAATCTTCACAAACGAGTTGCGCACACAGGCTTAAGGATTACACTGTTTACTGGTACACCGCTAGTAGTACTGAAATGGAAAGATTGAAGATGAGAACGATATCTGAAGAAATGTTGAAAGTGCATATATTAGAAAGAATACCTGATGGCCCATGGGCAACCCTGAAAGTTCGAAAAAAAAGTTTAAATTATTGAAGTGAGATTGATCAATTGTTCTAGCCTATATTCCTCATTTTAACACTTTGAATCAAGAATGCAACAGCAACCTAGAGAACTTTTATAGACTCTTTGACATCAAACGCAGTCCTCAGTGATATTGCACAATGTGAGACTGATAAAACCATAGGGGGTACCCACATTTCCTTTCATTGTCAAATCGTCCTTTAACGTCTGCAAATTATGGAGTGATGAGAGTGAAAGTGCTGAGTAAAACAGAAGCGCAAGGTCAGCCCTCTTGATCGCCATTTCCAGTCCACCAGTGCGTGCCTGAGTCAAAACAAACTGAAAATTACGGAATTTCAGCGTTATTTTAAACATAGTTGAAATCATTCTCTAGGAAATTTTCAGCAACGATCGATATTTGAGGACACCGAATATTGCCAGGCGGAGGCGTTTGTTATTTCCGTCGTTTTCGATGACGTGAAGCCGAAATATTGTTTGAACAAACTTGGAAAGCGAAAAAAACTTACCAATCCTGGATCGACAAATTCCAACAGTTCTTCTTTTCCATCACAATCAATAGTGAGATAATATACATCCTGGTAATGGACATGGCGTTCGTATTTCATAGCAGCTTGACACAATTTTTCGAACTGAAGGAAACATCAAGTGTTTTGAAAATTGGGCTAAATCTATCAAGATCCCTATTTAGCTCCTCGGTATTATTCCATATATTAGCAAGTAAAACTACGATATGTAAATTACATTGCACTAATTATGCTACTTAGTAAACAATTTCCACTAACTAACTCATCGAAGTAGATTTTATAGCAGTTTAAATGCCAAATGCTAACAAAAGGATCATATAAATATAATTTCTCAGAAGAATAAAAAAATACGTTGACCAAAAATCTGTGGATCGAAGAACGATTACCACTGAAGGATATCACAGTAACAGAAGATGACCTCACCAAAATACTTTTCTGAGGTGATCCAAGCATCACAACATTTAGTTGGTTGCAGACGTCGTCTTCGTCCGATTTCATTTCAGAACCTATCTAATTTCACTTTAACCTGTTACGAAGAGGAAGAAATAAGACAATGCTAAGACGACTGAAATGTTCAGCGACGGCAATGTGGAACATCGTAAGCACTAAGTAAATAGTACTTCAGAAATACACCTTTTTTGGGAATCATCGCCTTTAGGACGTCTTTGAAAGGCGCATATGCAGCGCAAAGCGTTCTACAATGCTCGAGTGTCATCGTCTTTAATTTGAGCAGCGAAAGAAATCAAGGATTTACGAGAATGACCGCTGAAAGACATTCGACACCTTCTCCACAGAAATGTAAACAACATGAACTAAGAGACATGTGAAACACATTGAATTGAGAGTATACCGAAGTTTCGTGATGACTGAGAATAACTATACAAATATGTGTTCGGTGAAAAAAATTACGCTGGGAATTAAGCAAGTCAGATTGACAGGCTCTGTCAGAAATAATATCGTGATTGGAACATGCTTCACCGCAATGGATTTCATGACTAGAACACAAAATAAATGAAAAGCAGACATCCAGAAAATGTCCACAGGAAGATGCTCAACAAGTAGGCGATTTCTTGTGTCATTACTTTCATCCACTGCTTTATTTATAGAACTTAGACAATATACTGCTCTGAAATGTGTTTTTACAACGTTTCTTGATGCTTTCGACTGAATGAGATATACTGCGGAATGTTCGTTTGATAGATAGGCCTGCGTGTTTTTTCACGAGAACGGCGACGGAAACTTAGCAAACATACATACAACAATCGGATCACAGAATCGTGTGACATTATAATCGACATCCTCTGCCAACGTAACCGGGAACCGCCCCGTTGTGATTAGTGACGCGAGATCGCTCTTTCACAGGCAACCCATTCACGCTTAAATCACCCAGTTATTAAAGACTTTAGTAGACAACTATGATACAAGCTATTGTGCTTTTGTACGTTGTCCTACAGTCATCTAATCAATTAGGAGTCTGGAAATGTCACTTTTCGTACGCACTACAGCTGCCCAGACTTGAGAACACGGAGAAAGAAAACACTATGGATCCTACCAGAAGCCCTTTACTTCTAGTGTTTTTTTAAAGGAATGCATGGATACTTCGCAGGAATCACTATTTTCTCTTGTTGCCTTAGGATTTCGTTTCCGTTGGGGAGCATTGATACTGGAACCTTTTATTTACTGCCGAAGATACTTCTTAAAAAAAGGTGTGGTGCACAAAGACCTTCTCACTCAAGTACACTATTCACGTAGGCCCCTCTGCAGTGCTCGATGACAGCTGGTATTGTTTACCATCATCATTAAATGTGTTGCCGAATGTTAAGTGTATTTCCGGAAGCACCCCTCATCGGTATTGGAGGTGCGATCATAGGTTTCTGACTGAAGAAGTGCTGTTCTATTAGCAAATCTTCAAGACAACGTTTAGCTACAAAGCAATCCAATGTCTCCACGAGCAGCTAGCTTTAGGTTGCGTTAGCACACTTTGGAGTATTTTCATCTTTTTTCTAATCAGTTTTCAAGGATATTTCAGCACGCATAAATGTTCAGTTAGAGGATGAATTGTAACCAACAATTTCCCACAACAACAAGAAATTACGTCGGTTCGTTGAACTATACTGGAATTCCAATCGCTAGTGTTGTGTAAGGCAGCCAAAAGTCACTTGCCTGCATGACAAATATAAAGGGCAGCGTGATACTGAGGTGACAGAATTCCTGAAGTGCACCAGGATTGAGAATCTAAATGAGATAAAATAAGTTGTTCCTGCAACATATGCCGAAAAAAATTTCCTTATAGTGAAAAGTTAGACATGACCACAACAGGATATAGTTGTTGTCAGGTACATGAATGCTTGCATGACTCTTGCCAGCTATGCTAGATTACACTCTATTTTCCACCTATTTTGCTCGGCTCCTACTATCCTTCAAGTTGGCACTGGGTTCTGTAGCAGTGATGTCCAAGCACATGTCATTTACATATAAGAACCGTGGAGTTAGAGCCTTACTGAGTAAGAAAAAAAGAGCGCGAACTTTTGGCTACGGCAGAAAATCAATAACTTGAAGGAGACCGACTTCTTCTTCTTCTGCATAATTTGTGTCTCATGTTCATATCCATGTTTTCCATCTTCACTGAATGCTCATATACGCGTAGGATAAGATCGCTATTATCACGAACCATCTTCGTTTTCTATCATGATAGATTTTTCACAAATTAGCTCTTTGCAAATAATGTCATTACCGAGTTTCACTGCCTTTTATTGATAAGCTTATATGAGGTTAAAATACCTTAACTTTTAATTTGCTGTCTATTCTTCTTTTTTTTCACGACAGGGTACTATGTGAAATGCAACCACAAGGATGCTTAATTGTCAGCAAAACTCGGATCATCAGGTAAACTTCAAACTTGCGACTAACCTTATTCACATGCTACCCATCGCAGCACCTGAGACCCTTGCTTTACCTTTCTCTCAGCCATGTTTTAACTTTTATAGGTGCTATTGTGGTGATAGAAGGTGTTTGCATGAGATGGTAACAAATCTGCGGTGAAGGTTCGACTCTAGTGGTGGCCCCATATATCTCGCACATCTTCGATGAGGTAAAAAAAAGATAAAGCTCTAGACGTTGATCAGTCTCTGGAGGATGCACCAAGCATCCGACTTCATTAAGCTTTGGAGGTGACTGGACGCATATCTGGCCTTTACAATGACACGTTAACTGTCTGAATACAAGGCCCCCTACCTAACGGAAGACAACAAGACCGTGCTAATATTCAAGAAGTGTGACCTCTATGATATCTGCAACTATCGCCCAATCTGCTTGCTGTCTGTCGTCTACAAACTTTTCACTCGGGTTATTCTAAAGGATTTAGTACGATGGACCATATCCACACGATAATAAGGCTAACTGAAGTGTCGCGAGAGTACAAAAGACCGCTCTCCCCCACTTTCATCGATTTAAAGAAGGTCTTTGACTCATATGAGATAGACGAAGTCATTGAAACACTTGACAGTCAGGGAGTCCCTATTCGGTATGTAAAGATTCTTCGTGACCTGTACAAAAATTTCACAACCAAGATACCACCATTCTACAACGATATTAACGGCGACGTCAAAGACGGGTCAGCCAAGACGTTCCCATTTCGCCAAAATTATTCACCGCTCGAGTCATCGGACAATCAAGAGGGCTACTGATGACACAGGTGATTTTGCACATGCCTCCTTTAATTGCCACTACTCAAAAGCCGCCTTCATTATAAGTCACTCCGGTTGTAATAATAAAATGACAATAGTAGACAAAATAGTAATGTTGATTAGACTGCAATGGAGATAAAGACCTAGGAGATAAAAACGTTGAATTAACATATCGGTTGAAGCACTGAACTTAGTCGAATCAGCTGAAGCATCTCGCAAGTAAATCGTGCGAATCTTTAAGTAATCTGTAGTACCGACGAGCTTCTCCTTCCTGGTTATTCACTTTTACTGACTAGTTAATTCATAGTGCTAGAATATGACTCAATTTTATTACTGCAGAGGCGCGTTTATATTGATGAAAATAAGTCTAATTTAATATAAATAGAGAATAAAGTGTCGGCGTTGATGAATTCCTCTCAGGTACGCTGTGCATTCGTCTCCACAGGACATCGTAAAGAAGGTTGAATATCTGGCAAATACAGTGAATTACGGGAAAGTATTAATGCATGAGATCAGTGTTGTTCTTTCCTCCCAGATATATTTGGTATAAATTTTGCGACCTAGGAGCGATGGAGGGCTTGGTAGGCATGGGACTCGGAATCGGTTCCACGTGTGTGTTTCAGGGGCCCCTCCGACCACTGCGCCACACGCGCCCTTCGATGGGGTACAATTATAAATTTTCGTAATCACGCGAGGAAGAAGACTGATACCACAACAAAAAAATGCGTAGTCCATAAGTCGTTCCGCCGGTAGGCAATATCGATAAGATTGCAATTTAATCAAAATGCTATCACACCTACAAGATAATGGTAACTGCTTTTATTAAAGCAGAATTTGCTCAAAATGCATAGAGTTAAAGGAGATGTCACATATTTATCTGGTGGAAAAGGTCGTTTCATTTGCGCTGGAAGCCTTTTCCACAGCAGCGGATTATGACTGAGGAAAGGGAGGGTCGAAGAACGGTATAAAAAACCCCTTGTGTTTTTTTTTAAAAGTAGGCATCTTCCTAAGTCGAAGTGGTTGGTTTCAAATGCTAATAGAAGAAACAATACCTGTGGGTTGCACCACAACGAAACTAAAATTTCATCGCGAAATATTGAAATCAGTTTTGTGTTTGATGTTGCACTCAAATAATTGTGTTTTAAGGATTATTTAACTATAGAAGTAAAACAGTTCAGTAGAAATCAATTTCTAATTCGACATTGTAAGTGTTATAATAGAAGTTGGAAGGTAGTGTTCTGGTTGGTGATGCAGTCCCTCAGGAAGAAAGGTGGTGGTTATACTCCCTCACCAATGCTTTTCTCTAATCTACGTGGGAACACCTTAGCTCGGCTATCTTCAACATTGCAAGAAAAGGAATCGAATGCAAGAAGTGCTGGGATTCGTATAATAGATGTGATGACCAGTCATATAGTAGCAATGATATTAGTAGTAACGGAATAGTAATGAGACGTATAAGAGTGGTTCAATTCACCTTTTATTACTTGTTTAGCCTGGAATTATATTGTTGTGAAGATCTCAGCACTTCATTCAATAGATTCGTTGTCCTATATTTGTCGTCACAAGCATGTTCAAACCTTCACGTGTGAAGTCATCTGCCAATTGAGGATTTTGGTTAAACTAACGAATTTCTTTCAATGATGGTCTAGTTGATTCTCCTTGGAATACTGGGACAGCTTCGCTAGAGAGTTCCCAGGTTTCCGTCAAATCAAGTTGGCCGTCTTTGTGAATAGGCGCCAATCTCGGAAACGTAGGTGGGAGGGTTGGGTTGACTCATGCGTGGTCGAACCAGTGACTATTTTTGTTATTGCACGGGATCTATAACCGCTGCGTTTTCCACTCATTCGAAAAGTAAATATAAAAGAGTAATTCTTGCGATGAAACTACATATTTCACATAAATCTTTCGGAACGTTTTACAACAAAAAAGCAAGTGAAGCGACTTTTTGATCAGAAAACGAAATGTGAAATACACAGTTGGCTAAATAACGGATAAATTTCACGAAAAGGAAGACAGAAATTTGTCCACAACTCTTCAACACGTTCCGGTTTTCAAATTGCAACTCCATATGTAAACAGATAATGGGGCGGATAGCAAAGTGGTAGTGATGTTCGTCATCACGAGCATGGTGCTAGCCTCTCATCCCCCACGGTCGGGAAATTGGTACTGGACTTCTGTGGGAAAAAAAGCACTCTCTGCAATCCAATTGGGAACGCTCCTACCCATCTATCGCAGGTTTCCAGGGAGAACCGACTCGATCAGCTTTCTGCGACATTCAAGATGAAATGAAAATCCGCAAGCAACAGCTGAAGCCAGACGTAAAAACTTGGAAAACCTTTGTGGACGATGGATGCGAGGAAACGAATTGGATGTGAGAAGTGCTGGGATCCACACAGTAGACGTGAAGACGGGTCAAATAAAAAGAAATATGTAAGCAGATTGGAAGTTTATATTAGAAAAAAAGACTCGACGCTAATTTCGGAAAATAAATGGAAGTCGAACATTGTGAAAGCTTTTGTCAGAGCAAATTATATGCGACATATTATGTATATAGTAGATGACATTATTTTTTACTAAGATTGCCACGCACAACTTCATAGATTTTCTAGCAAAAAAGCTTAAACCGCGATGATTTTGAGCCTGAGCAGTTTTTTAATTCAGAATATTATTCCTAGAACCGTTTTATAAATATTACTGGTAAATATACGGAAACCCCCTCAAGAGATCCAAGATGTGCAGCATTCTGGATCGTTGAGATGCTTTAAACGTAGGTAATTCGAATTTATAGCCGGTTAGGCATTAAGTGGTATTAGTGAAAGCTCAGAATAAGTAAAACTTATTTACTGAGTGTTGAAGGCGAACGAGGTCGTGTTAGCCGATTATCGTTGGTGTGGTGTTAGTTTTCTAACAGAACAACGCCGTTATTCCATGAATAATTCATCGACGCGAGTGTTGACAATAGAGTGACTATAGAAAGTGCTGATACTTTGAAATAGTAGTGGGTTACTTAATAGCAGTAGTCAAATCCTTCCCAGCGGTTTACTGCCTCATTGTGGCTGGGAGGTGCTCCTGGGTGTCGGACTGCGACGTACATCGGGGGATTCATCCCCCTGGCAGGGTCTCCCAAGCTGCGAAGGAGTCCGGCGTTTCCATCAGGAAGCCTAGCTAACAGTAAACCAATACCAGGATCTGCCGCCGTCATGGTATCAAAATCTCATGGCGGAAAATCTCCCTCTGATCCAGAAGGGCTGCGACTGCCTGTGGTGGTGAAGACCTAGGGCAGATTTTTGCCAGGCTGACCTCGGGACTCCAGGGAACCATAATGGTTTAACCAGCAAATCTTCGAAAAATGGAGATTATGCTGGGGTACGCACAACCACTGAGCGCGGGCCGTCCGAGCATCAAGTAAGTATCAAATAGTCAAATCAAACTATATTCTGTGAGCCTTCAGAGAAAAAGGGCGATCAGAAGCATTCTGAGATTATTACCACACTTTATAACAATTGAAAAAAAGGTGCAAATGCAGCAGGGACGAGGTATCTACTTTCACTTTGTTAATGCAGAACAAATAGGAAGTATTAACCAGGAAACAGTTATAAATGTCGATCTCCTAATGGCAGCATATAGCGCAATCGTTAGTGCTGCACTCTAACATACAGATGATCGATAGTTCATTCACACACCCCGGGCAGGGAAGCACTCCACCCTTCCAGGATCAGCAAATTGGTTGGGAACAGATTTGCCTGACGAGGGGCAAAGCCGATTTGATGCATCGGTGGGCCACTTAAATGATAGATGAATCCTGAGCGATTAATCTCTTATTCTGTTTAGATGGCATGATTTTTTTAAACCGGCGTATCCGAAGTCGCGTAGTTGTTAGGATTTCTAACGAAACATGTACTTGTTTATAGTACAGCATTATGGGGCATATGATACATAACTATAAAGCTGGTAGTCCATAATTCCTGCAAAGACCGGGTAGATTATTCAATTCAGAATATAACGAAGAGAAATTTTAGTCGCTTTCTTATCGCTAATATGCAGTACATTATTCCATTTCCATTTCTCGTGGGAACATTATTCCGTCTGACACAATTTATAATTTCGTCATAAATCTATGGAAATCTTCAAAAAAAAGCCAACTTTTTTTGGAAATAAATGCTGTTTGTTACTAAATGCTTACGCCGTGGCAAACTCCGCCCCAGGTCTTCACTACCACAGCCAGTCGCCGACCCTTGTGGATCAGAGGGAGATTTGCCACCATGCGACTTTGATACCAGGACGGTGGCGGATGCTGATACTGGTTTACTGTTAGCTGGGCTTCCTGATGGAAACGCCAAAACCTTCTCAGCTTGGGAGACGACGAATCCTCCAGCTGTAGAGCACAGCCCAGTACCCACGAACACCTCCCAGCCACGATGAGGCGGTAAACCGTTGGAAGGACCTGAAATACTGGGTGACACAGTAGTAATTTGAATTGTTTAACACGTTTACGACTGAACCCATTAAGTCTAGTCATATGTTTCAAAGCTTTCGGTTACCATTTTTATAGAATGCGTGGAAAAATCGTAATGGCTCAAATATAGTAACGCTTCACTTTTATTAACTGAGTATTACTTTTTTTCAATGGTAAAGTATTATACGAAATACAACCACAGTGATGCCGAGATACGAGCAAAAATCGGAACCTCAGGTGAGCTTAGACTGCGCAACTAGTGTTTTCGAGGAATCTCAACATCATTCTGGTAGTATTTCACATAATACGCTCGCATGAAAAAAATAACAGGTACTAAGTGAAAGTTAAACATTGTGATTTCGACTGCGGCTTCAGCTTAACTGTGTTCAACGCCAATTTTTGCTCCCCATATCATCCCCGTTGATGGTAAAAAACTTTCTGAGAGAAGAACAAAGAAAGGATGTCGATTGGTGCACTCGATAACACTTTCGCTCCCGGAAACAGTGATCGCAATAGCGACGCGCACCTGAGGTCCTGCGTTATGCTCAAATCTCGGCATCTTTGTGGTTGTAAAGTAGAGTAACTGAACGCAAAGAATAAAAAGGAAATTTCGAATTTAACGGTTCATGAGTGTCGCGAAAATTTTCTGGAAATTCAAGCATTTCATAATGAATGTTGCGTGACTCAGTTATTAGACGGCGCTTGACATTCTATGGCAGATTGTCGCAACGAATTCATTTTATGAAAAGAACTTTGTTCATCCACCATATTTATCGAACAGTGCACAAAATTCATTTCAATTTTCAAGCATCCGACCCACTCAGAATAGAAAAACAGTCCAGTGAACATAAAATCGGAAATTCTTGCTTGTACGCTAATTGTAGAATTCCAACACTGTGTAAAATAGAAGCGAACAACGCCTATGTTGTTGGAGAGATGTGCGATTACGAAATCCACCAGGACGTCACCGTGCCCTGACACTCTTCACCCAAATTCAAAAGTACCTAGTTTAGGTGTTGCTAGTAAACTTCAAAAGTGGTAATTCGATCTACGTATTTGTATATTCGACAATTTGTAAGGCACTACTAGCCAGGTCCGATAAAACATGCAGTAACACCTTGTTCGAGAGCAATTCTTGCTTAGAGTTGAAAGTGGCAATGAATTCGAACTTTTACCCTACACTGTCCACTATTTATCTGAAGAATCAATTTTTCGTCGGAAATTGCAGTCACCCTGACGAATAAGTTCATTTTCAATCGGGTCAAAATAAATGTTGTAGACGGTTAAGGTGTTCAAGTAATTTATGATGAACTTATCTGGTTTCTCCTCAAAAATTGAACGTTCTATCCTTACCATATTTGTATTACCTTAACGACAGTAGGCAGAATGAAATGTGACTAAATGAATAGTATGATATACATTGTTGTGTGTCCAGTCAATCGAACACTCGTAAATGAGCAAATAATTAGAACTGAATGAAGCCCAAACGGATCAAAAAAAGAAAGACTCAACAAGCGCCAATTAACTATATCATACAACCACAAGGATGCTGAGATATGAGCAAAATTCGAAACCCCAGATGTGCATGGAACCTCGATTACGCTATCCGATGACTGACGTCTAACACACTCCACCAACAGGCTGGCTGATGGGAAATCAAAGGGAGGGTCTCGGTTGGTGCAGTGGTTAACACGTGAGCCCGCCGAAAAGGTAATCACGGGTTCGATGTTCAGCTGAGGTTCTTTAGCGTTCTGTGTTTCGAGGTGTTTTGCTCATATCTCAGCATCCTTGTGATTGTATTTCACATAATACATGCTATAGAAAAGCAATATGGAGTCGGTAAAAATCAAAGCATTGCAACTGTTTTGCACTTTGACGGCATTGAAATGTCTGTGAGTGTTAATATACCCATTTTGTAAATCAGAGAAGAGAAATGAAAGCGATTCACCCTGATTCGTTTATTTCAAAATAATAATGGAATTATGTACTGCAACGTTCAAAACCGTTACAGAACATATTCGTGAGACATAGTTTTACAGAACATTGTTTATTCGAAGAACGCGATCAGTCAGTATTTAACACTTAACGTTGTCTTCCATTTTCTTCTCATTCTTTTAAATTCTCCTTTACTTTTTTTACTCAGTGGATGTTTTTTTTCCTGGATTTGTTTTTTATTTTTTTGCTCTGTGGACTCAAAACAATGAATCGCTCTTATGTGGATAGTTCTGTTGAGCCGGCCGATAACTGTGGGATCATGTTACGCGTCCACAAATAGAGATAGAAAGAGAAATGAAAACAAATAGAAATGGCGAACAGAGGTAAAACATAAATCAAAACCACTTTTGTCGAGAACCAAGTTGATAGAGAGAAAAGTATGTGTGTTCATCTAAAGCTGTACTGACTTAAATTTGAAATAAACAAGTAATCATATTCAATCATATTCATATTGTAATCATATTCATGTAAACTTATGTCTTTGCCCTTAGGCGTGTGCAGCGTGTGCCGTAGACTTCGATTCAAAGGACAATAAAATTTCAAGGTCGAAAGGAAAAAAATTACAACCAAATGACTGGAAATACGAAATTGCCACCTTCTTTGCGAATGTCTAAAGTGTGAGCGCGTTTTGAAGAATGGTGAATACAGACAGTATTGGTGTCCAATCCACAATGACTTTAATTAGGCATAGTGCGATGACATTCTGCACAAGGAAGATTAACATCACTATATACTCCTTAAAAGTTTCCTAAGGAACCAATAAGTGACGGTAGTTAAGATCGCTTTAAAAGAGATTTACGAAATTTCCAAGCGTCGTCGTCGGAAAACGCTCAGTTTCATCATCTCACGTTTATTGGCTATTAAACCTTTAAGCTGTTTGACTATTGATGATCGGCAATAATTGTTGTGCTTCGTTATTCAGCTTAAGCATAACCATAGACTTCACCACTACGCTTCTGTCTATTGTGCCATTTGTTTGTAGTCAAGTGTCAAGAACTGTTTCAAGTATGGACCCGTGAACAAGTGAAACCTTGTGCTCTTCTATTACCACTTCTTCCAACATTGAATGTTCTGTCCCAACTTCCTCAATAACAAATGTAATCCATTAAGTGTCGTTTACTAGTAAACTCGGTTTCTGTTGTCCAGCATCATTGTACGCTCAAAGAAAACAAATAATCATAGGAAAAGATTCATTTAGTAATATGGAATCGGGTACAAAGTGTAGAAGTAAAATTTCGACAAAACATGGATCAAGAAACACCGACTACCGAACAACCAACAAACCACATATTTTGCCACATTATCTATTTTTTTTATTCCTCATTTTACAGGAGCCATCTCTAATATCCACTGTACGGATACTAACACTTCTTGCATTCGATTCATTTCCTCGCATCTACCATTCCCGATGGTCCTCAAGCTTGTGCGTGTGGGTTCGGCTGTTGCTCGAGGAATTTCTTTTCGTTGTGAATATCTTTGAATGCCGATGATCCAGCCAATTCTCCCTATAGTCTTGAGATAACCGGGCTGGACCGTTCTCACTTGGATTGCGGAAAGTGAACCTTTCCTAGAGGAGGCTGGCAAAGATTTCCAGACCACGGGAGGACGAGAAGCTCGAACACAAAGCGTAATCGAACCAGTAGCATGCTACAGATGATAGGAACCACTACCACTGCGCTACTCTTCCTTTGTGACATTATATTACATTATTATTCACACTCCTCAAAGAGCCTCTTATAGGGACAGTGCTAGTTATACAGCCGGGCCTCCCAAGCGGAGAAGGAGTCCGACGATTCCATTAGGAAGCCCAGCCAAGAGTAAACCAATACCAGGATCCACCTCCGCGCTGGTGTAAAGCTAGTCGCACGGTGGCGAATCTCCCTCTGATCCACAAGGGCGACGATTGTCTGTGGTGGTGACGACCTGGGGCAGACATTGGCTAGGCTGACCTCGGGAATCCAAGGAACCACAATGGCTAAGCCAGGAAAACTGCGAAGAAATGGAAGTTATGTCGGGGCCCGCACAAGCAGTGAAGACGAGTCATTCAAGTGTGCCAGTAAGCAAGAATTATTCATACTCTGTGAAATCAACCAGAGCACAGAAGCTTTTGATCAGATTGAAGAAAAATTTTATCAAAAAAAAAGAAAACGCAAGTGAGCGTCCTTCATATCCAGCAATTTCCAAAGAACATGACTTTCTCAAGCTCCAAACGAAGGGAGTATCGCTCAAAGTCGGATAGATATGAGTACTGTTTGAAGAAAAAATTTGAATAACCAGTAAAAACATTACATAAGCTTGAAAATCCATAAGAACCGATCGTTCCCATAATGCCGAAGAAAAACGCGGAGTCTCTTTTCTTTTTTAACTATTAGAAATACATTGTAGGACATGAGTAATTACTTGAAATGGGACTTAATTCATGGAATTGGAACTATCTAAAGACTTACAAAAACAAGGCCTATTACGTGAATCTACGGCTTTCGCAATTGATTCTAGCTGAGCAAGCACAATCACTTATCATTAACGTAGCATGCAGTGAATGAAATTCTGGAAAAAAAAAGCATGGGACATGAATTCATCTACTTATAAAAGACTGAAGTATAGAATTTATAAACAGGGAATTCTGCTGCCACGAAAGGCCATATTTTCTTCTGCCGGCCAGTTGCCAGGGTGACTTTTTTCCAATCAAGAAATAATCACTGCTATTGCGCTGTCAACGTCGACGATTGTGACGTGTCGTCGTAACTGACTCTAACGAGGAATGTGAAAAACGTTTCGTCGTTCAAGAAACACTAGCAATCGAATAGAATCCAGAAAAAAGCCACACAAACGTTCGAAAGGAGCATCATATTTACGACATAGTGTTTTCCTTCTTTGTTAGTTTTAATGATTGAAGAAATTTATGACTTGCACATTAGTAAGCTTTTTGTTGTTTTTACAGATACGTGATGAGATGACTTCATTAGGAGTCATACGATGCGAAAATAATCGTCTCCTTTCAGCATCAAATCAATATACTTAGCCTATAGTGAATTTCATTAGCTAAGATGAAAATTATTAGAATCTACAAAGCCAAAAGTCACGTTTTTAAACTTTACCAAGATGTAATTCTGATTTCCTGGACCCCAAAAAAAGGCATCTTTGTTCTCTTTACATAATCATCAGGGCTCGTATTTCAAAAAAGGACGCACATGAACAAGCAGTGATCCATCCATTCATCGAGATATTGTGATATTTTTTAACACACCTTTTCTCGACGCTGAGGCGCTTGTGTGAGAAATTTTAGAAATTTGAATTTCATTTTCAGTGTTTTTGAGGTGTTTAATTGCAAAAAAAAGAAAAAAGAAAAGAATTCGAAATTGAAATAACACAACAAGGATGCAGCGATATGAGTAAACCGCGGAACTCTTAGGTGAGCTTCAAACTCGCTATTAGCCCTTCTAGGGGGCTGTCTTGCTAGAGTAAAAACTGGCTGAAAGAAAGGTAGAACATAGGCCTCGCTGCTGCAGTGGATAACAGGTCAAGCCCCCCGGAAAGGGCAATCGCGGATTTGAAGCTCACCTGATCTTCCGAGTTTTTGCCCATATCGCATCATCGTTTTGGGTGCATCTCACATAATACCCTGCTATGAGAAAAAGATTAGGTAGTAAATAAAAATGAAAACATTGAAAGGATATTTTGCAGAAACTGGAAATGTCTGCATATACATGTAATTATAGAACAGAGCCTGATTTTTAACTATGCAGAGTGCTCAACTTCTCCACTGCTCTACTAATTGAGAAATTACGATTTCTTGTCACACAACCACCTTCACCACGTATGTGTTCCAGGACCATCAATAATGTCGAAAGCTTCTAACATTCCTTTGTGATTATGGCAAATTTTTTTTATTACACTAGAAATCTATAACTATTTTTTTAACCAGTTATCCTTCCATGAATTTATTGCAGATGAAATGCGTGGGAGGAACTACTTTAGTACTAATCTGAAGTAAAGGAAATTGAACTTCCTATTTGTTCTGCTCATTTTCTTACAAATTCATTTATACATTGAGGACGTTCTATGAGATTATTAGTAATTATTCTGTCAAAAGGTAATTATTGTTCGACTAAACGTTTGAAGGAGAGTAAAACGCCGGCAAAGGAAATGTGTAAGGCAAGGAATGCAAAAGCTCTATAATGATTCATAAGCGCGGAACTAGTTGAGAAAGCATAGCACGTCGCTATAAGATGAAAGCGAGAAAGAAGAAAGAAATAACGTAATAACCGGGATAGTTTGCATTCAACTCAATAACAAAAAGCATACGCGCACCATCTACCCGGTCAACGTGCTAGCTTTTTTCAATGGAGAATAGAAAGCCGGAATATTCCAAAACACTCTTCGAAGCAAAAAAGTCCGACTAACAAAATGCCGAAATACAAAATATAAGATGAGTTCCTTACTGAAATCACATTGGTCGGGAAGTATAAGAGGACTTGACTTATGCTAATACATTCCGTTTTTATAGTCGTTACAAATCCGTCTCAAATATCACAGCTTCGCAGAATTACACCGCTCCGAAATAATAATTCTGGATAGCTGGATAAACAACATCTCCATTACGTACCGTAAAAGTTCCGACAACGTAACGCGTTTACAAGACAACGCATATGGATTGTCTTCTAAGCTGGTATCTCTTAATCAAAGTCATTTCAATGAAAAGGAAGTCCTTTTGCATACTTCAAAATCTCAAGATGTAAAATAGACAGACAAATGTCCGCTTCCTGAAACAAAAGATATCCTCCCATCATCCAAAATTCTTCATGTGTGCGAACGAACAGCATTGCCAAGAACTTTTCGAGTTTGATTGAACAACAAATTTGAATGGCATTCCAGAGAATTTTTTTCAGTAGAATGGTAATACGTAAGCTTCACCAAAGAGATGATGCGTTGGAATCACAATATCGTATGAGCTTTTTGATAAGCTCACGTTGTGAGCATAATTCCATCCGAAGAAAATCAGTATCATTTATGCTTGGTTCACATGATGTACTCTTCTTCACGCTCCATACTGGCGAATGTGCCTGGCACAGATCAGTAACTCAAGGAAGAAATTGATCAATACCGTAGTTGATAGAAAGTTGATCCTGGGATTTGTTACAATATGCGGTTGAATTTTTTTCTTATGGAATGACACAGCCATCTTTCCATATCCGTTAGGAAGAACTGATAGTGGAACACTAGTTATGACGCCCTCAATGTCAATGTCTAACATTTATGGTGAAACGTGAGTTGATTTCCATTTATACAGTACGAAAATAACGCTACTTCCAAGTTTAAACTGATATATCTGAGCTCAAAGTGAACGTTTTAAATTGAAACAAAATTCAGATTCTACGAATCTTTCCTTATTCTCTTGTTTCACTGAAATGAAATTCTGATTGTCTCGAGGTTACCAGACATGGAGACATAATCTCTTTACACTTTTTTTCCGTTCAAGATCGTGTTTCAAAAATCAGAGTGCTTGAATAAGCGACAATTCGTCCATTAGAACACGGTGATGTCTTCAAATGTGCCCTGATACTTCATTCCTCTTGGAAATCTTAATTCTAAACAACTCTAAACTTTAAAAGGGCTATACTATTAAATAGATAGAGCAAAGTTCCTTCCATAAGTCGACTACTTCTTCAAATTCCCAAGCGTTCTCGTTATCGAAAAATTACCAGCAATTTGTAAGAAACCAGAGTTGGACCCTTAGTCATAACACAGACTCGTTAGAGAGGGGGCCACCAATATGTTCTTGCGCTTTTAAATCTCGTTGCAGAGATCTCCTAAGGATGACACTCTTTATCGTAACCTCATAATATGTTATACAATTTTAGACTCATTCCCGAGAAATTGCACAACAGTACTAGAGACACGACTGCACTTTTTGTCAGCATAAGTGAGGTTTTCTCGGTAATTTTCAAGGCAGCATGAAAACAGAAGTCAGTCCAATTTACATATGAAAACCAACAAAATGATTTAAATGTCAGTGCCAGTTAAATATCTGTGGATACAGAGACTCGGTGACACAACGAAGACGTCACATCGAGAAGAGGAACAACTGTGGACCATCGACTCGGGTCATCAGCTCTGACGAAGAAGGAGACGTCGAAAGGTCAATCGAGTAAAACTAATTTATCAACCTCGTGCAAGCTCAACAAGTTAAGTACATATCAGTCAGTGTCAGAAAGATTCATCTACTAAAGAAATTAGACATAACCTTAGTAGCATATGATTATCAGATACCTACTTCAACGACTAGATAACACATAGAAGTCACTTAGACCATCATTCTTCCATTGTTTCTCATATCGCTGTCATGTGAGCGTCCTTAGTGGGGGGTAGCACTTTTAGGTAATGATATGTGCTACCACCCCACCATGATTCATAAACCGTCTTCGGATCCTTGTACAATCAATTGCTGTTAGGTACAAACACATCTACCCATCATGTAAGTGGTATCTGAAAAGCAAGCATTCTGCTAAGATCCACCGTAACTCTTTTCTATCCGTAATCAACTCTTCAGGATCATATTCAAATTTCCAACATTCCCTCAATGTCAAGCATAAATTTGGGACAACATCTCTGCAATTAAGGAACCACTGATGTCGATCTGTTTTTCATCAAACAATGCCTCATTTTTTAAATAAATTCTTTTTAGAATAACTAGCTGTTTTAGCCTATTTCCGTTTAGTTGCACTCATGGAACATAGTATTTATTTCACTAGTATTGCTCGAAAACATACTGATGCCATCAATAAAACAGAGGTAACTTTCAGCTAGCATTTTCATATCGGATTAGGCCCATCATCAATCTGTCAACTATTCGTGGGAATCCATAGCTGCGATCCAAGGCATTGCTTCCTCAGGATTCGAGGAAAATCGCAGTTGAACAGCATGCATCACTTAAGAGAGAAGCTCCATGACTTATGCTTTCAAGGCAAAAATTCCAATGAGTGAGTGGACGGGCAATATCACTTCTATCACCTGCCATTCCGTTGACAGAGGATTGACTCAAGCGGGCCCAGTAAATCTAACAAATCTTTGTATTGGGAAATTAGCACCGGATTTGTCCGGGGAAAAAATCACTCTCTGCAATTCATTTGGTAACGCTCGAGCCCGCTATCTCAAGAATTCACGGAAAGTCAACTCGACCAGTATTCTACGACATTCAAGATGAAAAGAAAAACCTTCAAACAGCAATCGAAGGCACCCGCAAAAGTTGCGAAATCTTCGTGGGTGACGAATGCGAAGAAACCATTCGAATGTGGGAAGTGCTGGGATCTGCACAGTAGACTTGAAGACGGGTTGTATAGAATACAAACATACATAAAATACAATGAAATACAATACGGCACCTACATCTTCTATATTGTCTTTGGACGGTTCAGGGAAATTTTTCTCCCAAGTTTACACATTTCAAATACCGTTTAAATATCATTTTCGAACCAACTGGTCGGGCGACTGATCGAAGAGCCGCTGCCGATACAAAATTTCCCTCAGATTCACATCGTGTTGAAGACCTAGAAACGCACTAGCAAGGTTAGCTCAGGACACGCGGGAAAAATAAATTCCCTAATCTGAATTTAGGAGATGGGATCACCGTTGAGATGCGACTAAATCCGGTTTGGACAAGAGATCACTGGAACAGGGACCTCACAAACACGCCCCGTCACTCCATGGAGACTGTTTCTTATTTTACAGCTATAAAACCAGAACGATTTTCTCAGACGTCTATCTTCACGCTCTACTTGTTGTTACACACAGCTTCAAATAACGTGTCATTGGCTAACAATGAACAAAACCCAAGAAGACCGACATTCGCAAATTAAACAACTGGCCCTTTGTCTTCCATAGAGGGAAGCTTTCGTTGCGAAATTTCGATGGCATCGTTTCCGTCCTACACCCATCTGTTTCTCACCAGCTCACCTTATTCGAGATCCTGTGACCTCACATGGATATTCTTCATCTACAACGTCGGCAGCAGTGGAAGTCAGTGCCATTTACTGGTACTCACCAATCTCTTAAGTTGAGAAGAGCTAACTGGACGCGTACTACAACTACCACATATAGGAAGGGCTACTGAAAGTGAATACACCTGTATCACCTGTAGACCCCTTGATCGTCGAGTGACTCGAGCGGGCGTCAGTAAATCTTCCATTTTTCCATGTCGCGTAACAGAGTAGCCCAGTGGGTTCCGCATTCTCTAAGGACTCATTGATCATCATATCTCTCCTCGAAGATTTTTGTGGAGAACTCCAAGCATCTAGTCGATGGAGCCACCAACGACAGTTTGTCCATCGGTTGTCGCTCACACGCTACGGCCCACCTTATCTTCAGCTGTTTCACGTACAGAACTGCGTTTTTGATTTTTGATTGCCAATGTAAATCGGAGCTTCGGATCCCTTCCTGACTTGCGTGATAAGGCATGCTCTTAGCATCATCCTTTCGACTGCGCGTTCAGTAACGCCGACTGAACATTCATTCTGCTTACGCAGCGACCAGATTTTTGGACGTATACGTTAAAGCAGGAAGTACCGTTGAGTCGAAAAAGGTTGGCATGGTGCTCTTTGCTCTCTTCACCAAATCCTCGATGCTCTTGAATGCTTCACATGCCATTCGTTTCCTCCTGCTCAACTCTGGAGATACGTCGTTCATCATGTTGATTTTTTCGACCTAAATAGAACTTCCAATACCACATTGTCTCCTTCTAATGTTCGCAAGATGTTCTTGAGATTGACGGCTAATAATTTTGGCGAGATAGCATTGCCTTGCCTAACCCTTCTTTTGACGTCTTTACTGATACCGTTACAGAATCGTGATTTTTTGGAAGAGAAATTTTGTCAAGCTTACGAAGAATCCCTAATGTAATGAGTAGGGATACTCTACCTCTCCAAGGCTTTCGTGACTGTTTCTATCTCAGCTGATTCGAAAGGTTTCCTTAAATCGATGAAACTGAGACAAAGCGATCTTCCGTACTCTCGCAATACTTCGATGAGTATTGTTATCGTGTGGATATGCTCCATCGTACTGAATTCTTCTCAAAATCCTGCTTGCTCACATAGCTCTATTTCGTCCAAAGTTTTGTCAATGTTACATCCTACACGGATGACTGGCTTGAACAGTTTTTAGCTGATAGACGGCAAGCATATTGGGACAGTCGCAGAGCTCGTAGAGGTCGTCGTTCTTGAAAAAGAGCACGGTCTTTCTGGCCTTCCGCTACGTAGGAATCATGAATTCTTACAGGTAACATGTGAAGAGTCTAGCCAGTATGCGCTAAAGACTGGTAGAAGGTTCTTTAGGTGTTCAGATTATGTACTGTCCGCGTCTGATGTTGTTAGACTCTTCGACGAAATAGTATTTTGAATATCGTAAGCGGAAACCAGTGGGACGTCATATCCATCCTCCGTTATTTCGTATGATGGCAGAACGTTGTGGCTGTTGAACACATCAGAGTAGAATGGTGAATCATTTTCTCCACTGCCTTTGTGGAATTTATAACTATTCCGTCTAGGCGTGGGAGTGCAATCATCTTCGTTTTGTAATTGGCAAAACTTCGATGAACTTTTCGAATGCTTTTTCCAGCCTCCCCAGCCTCGACTGTAAGTGCTGCACTCCTTTCTCTATGGTCTTTTTTATCTCCTGTCTACATTGTTCCCCAATTGCGGTCCTGAGTTGGCAGTTTCCTGTAGCTCGCGCGATTCCACACAGGCGTATCAGCTTGAGTGTTTCTCGAGACAGAAGTCTTTTGGTGACTTTTGAACTCTCAACTTTCATTGTGCCGACGTGAAGTGGTTGAATGCGCACTTAGTATTCTTCTTTGATGTTATTAAGAAAGGTACCTTCCGAACAGCCGCCTACTGAATTGAATAAATCTCAGTTTATGGTAGTTTGGGACTTTGTTTTTTGAATTTGACGACTTTTTTCTCCTCTCCACTAGAAATGAAATCTGGCATGGAGGAGACGATGGTCTGATCCCGTGTAGAATTTTGGGACAACAGCGAAATCCGTGAGGCAAAACCTTTGATTTACTATGATGTGGTCTATTGCGTTATGGCACTCTCCACTGAGAGACTCTCTAAACCATCGTTGAAAGTGAATCACCTGGAATTGCAAATTACCATGAGTTTTTCTTCTCGTCATGATAAACTCAGACCGTCGGTCACCCTGCTCGTTCCATTCTAATACGTGGGTCACTATGTGGCGTTCTTCAGAAGTTGTTCTGTGTTCATTCTTATCATTAACGTCTCCAGAGATGACCTTAAAGAAATTTCGGTCTTCTACATTGGTACTTAACAAAGTCCGTCGAGATTGCTTCCACATAGTCTTCGTTATGTCTTGATACAGGTGCGTAGACGACGAATGTTGACAAAGCCGATATTGCTCCACACCTCTTCAACCGCAAACGTCCGATTCAGCTTGTTACTTGCTCAAACAAATCAGATGTTCGTGGCCAAACTCGCGTTGACAAGAACGCCGACGACATCGACCCCTCTTTTTACGTTGCCCTTCTTTTCTTTATGATCAAGCGCTCTATCGAAGACTCAGACGTAAGCGATCGTGCCTTGTATGTACAGATCGTCACCATAGTCCTTTTCATTTTAAGTAGCCTAGAATGGCTGTGAGATTTTAGCAGCCTCTCCGTAATCGTCCTACCCAACGCTGCCGTATTGAGGGCTCTTTCGAGGCGAAGGAAATGAAGCCCACCTAGTTTACTGCGTTTAGCCTTTGATACCCACGCATATCTTGCTGAGCTCTGAACGTGGATATTGGGTATGCTCACCTGCAGTTTTTTGCCAGTCTCTCCCAGACCAGGCGGGGAGTTTGTTTATCGAAGGCTCTGAAACTCCCTAACTGCTCCTATATACTTTCCATTCCCTTCATTACACGCTTTTGGCCGAATTGACTCATAAAATACAATCCGCATAAACGAGAACACACCCACGCTCGCATGCATGACTACGTCGGCGTAAAACTGAAGGTATATGCTATATCGGCGCAGAAGGAACAGAGAGTGCTTCCCCCTGGACCCGATTGCGTCTCCGGGAAGCAAGAGTGGTTTTGGTTCCGCGATTAACACTCTATCGGCTAAATGAGGATGCGGCACGTTGCCTCGAGGCTAACTGGCACGAGATCCCTTTACATGGCTGATTCGTGTTCACATAACATAGGAGGGGCATATAATATAAGAAAATAGACCGTATAAGCATCTATGTTACTAAGCAATTCTCAATCTAATGTCTCATGGCAGAAGAATTTCCAAACCGACCGTCATTTAACCTCGGTACTGAAATAATTAACATGTTTTTTTAATTTGTTGAGCTTATACGAGGTTGATAAATATGTTCATTTCGGCTAACGTCTCGACGTCTTCGTCTTCATCAGAGCCGCCTATCTGTGTTATCTCGATGTGGCGTCTTCGTTGTCGTACGGAGACAAGATCTTTTTCGGTGAACACCGCACGAATGAGCCATGCAGATCCGGCAGTGCTCTTTTATACAGGACGGTTGTTGTTGATAGCCACCTCGAGAACACAAACAACTGTGGACCATCGACACGGATAAGCGACTCTGATGAAAACGAAGACGTCGAAACTTTGGCCAAAATAAACAAATTTATCAAACTCGTGTGAGCTCAACAATTTAAAAAATCATGGCAAAAGGTTATAACCGTCTCAACAGCGCTCATCAAAAGCAATGATATAGCATTTTTCTCGTTTTTCGTCGTTTGGTCTCCTCCAGTCGATTTTTGATCTTCTTCTAACAATTTTTTTCCCTCAGAAGACCGACTTTCTACAAACCTTGGCATAGATAGTTGATATATTTATTTATATGATCTCATAAACTGATCTTCTTTCGCTGGTGAGAGGTTAGTATAGGTCTTCGTTGTTGTTGTCGTTGTTGTTGGTGTTGTTGGTCGATGGCTGACTTTTTGGTGATTTCGCCTTCCTCAAAGCCTGGACGTATTTTGTATTAGAATACTTTAATTATTCGGTGGAAAAAGGCTAAAGTACTAATGAAGATCAAACTTTTAAATAGATGGTGGGTTAGGATGCTGGATGGATGGTCAAATATAGTTCTACGCCATATTGAACAGAAAGGCTACTCACCGTGATATCACGAGTGGGACTGGCCCACGCGTTCTTCACGTGGGGGGTTGCGAGCAAGGTACACCTCGGGGTCAAAACATCATTTTGAAATAGGGCTCCAGGTCAGGTGTGATAGCGAGGCATTCGTCTTTCCGGTTCGTCTTTGGATTTTTTGAAGTTTATCCAAAACGCCTCAAGAGTTCTGCGTGTTGATGTTTTCGATTCCTGCGCCAGGATCCGAACATTCACTTCAAAATCTTCGCCATTGTGCTTTTGTGCCCTATGCGTACCTAGAGGAGTGTTTTGACGAATTTTAGCTTCCCCATCTAGATGTTCTTTTATGCGGACACAAAGTGTTCTACCCGTTTCCGCAATTTATTCCTCACCGCATGCGTTACATGAGATCAACTATATTATAACTGAACTCATGCAATCCTCGTCTCTCCCGTTAGGACAGATCATACAGTTTTTTGAGTTGCACAAACGATCATAGAGACGGTTGCGAACTAACTGACCGCGCAGGGTATTGGGTGGGATGTCAACAATCATTACAAAATTTTCAAGACCACTTTTTCTTAAGCATCTCTTAATGGCGTAACCTACTTCATTTGATATGAAGGGTAGCTTAGAAGGGATCTTACTTACTTCCGAAACATTATTTTGCGGAACTACCCTACGTTTTTGTCCAACCCGAATGGCTCTTACTTCGTTGCCACTGGAAATGGCTATTTTTCGTGCCAGGTTTTGCGATTCCTTCCTTTCCTCTTCTCCTATGCACATATTTTTAGCCGTACGGTACATGTTTTTGATAAGTGCTTGTTTCATGTGTGGAAGATGAGAGGAGAGGTAGTGAACTAGTATGTTTTTACTTCTTGGCTTACGATATCACTTTGTTACATAGCCACTTTCTGAGAGCTTTATTTGGATGTTTAAGAATGGAAGCCAGTTTCCGGTTGGTTTTTCTCGTGTAAATTTTATATACTCTGACTCCCGGTTTAACAATTCAAAGCGCTCATCCATCTGTTCTTGTGTGGAACAGGCGATGAAGCAGTCGTCTGTGTATCGACAGTAGAGTAAGGGTTGGTGATCGAGAACTGGAGCTGCCATCTTAGACATGAAAGCGATGGCATGGCTTGAAAACATCAACGCGCAAAACTCATGAGGCGTTTTGGATAAATTTCAAAAATCCAAAGATGAACCAGAAAGACGAATGCCTCACTATCACACGTGACCTGGCGCCCTATTTCAAAATGATGTTTTGACCCCGGGGTGTGTCTTGCTCGCGACCGCACGTGAACAACGCGTAAGCCAGTCCCACTCGTAACATCACAGTGAGTAGCCTTTCTGTTCAATATGGCTTAGAACTACATTTGACCGTAGCATACTAACCCACCATCTATTTAAAAGGTTGATCTTCATTAATACTTTAGCCTTTTTTTCCACCGAATAATTAAAGTATTCTAATATAAAATACGTGCAGGCTCGAGGAAGGCGAAATCACCGAAGCGTCAGCCATCGACCAACAACACCAACGACAACGACAACGACAACGAAGACTTTTACCAACCTAAAGAAGATCAGTTTATAAGATCATACAAATAAATTTTTTGTCTCTTTTATCGATGGTCTTCCTGCGTGGGTCTTCCAAAAGTAGTACTTACTCTTGTATAGCGTGTAGTTAGATCTGAATCCCGTTCACAGTTCCTAGGTCGATTTTTTCAAACCCGACCTGGAGTTCTCCCGTGGGGCTTCACGTCTTTCAGTGGCCTTCCCTATTCTGACGCTGACATATGCTACAACTAATTTTTGTAAAATTTGTAGAACTTTTTGTTTCCCTTCACTTGTTCCAAGCGCTTATAGAACACATTCAATTCGTTTCTATCAGCTGGTTAGTAAGCGGAAACTAAAATAAGTAGCATAACATTTGTGTTCTTTTAACACAGAATTTGGAAGAGAAGGATGGTTAAACGGGGTGAAAAAACTCATATAAAGAAGGGGAAAGGATGGTAAAAGGTAAGGGTTGACAGAAACCTATGCTATCGATATTTAGGTGATCAGGTCGCCCGTAGTGAGCAATAAGAACTACGTCCTTTAATTAGGTATCTCGGCCTTCATGTTTTTCGTGGACTGATAAGTAGTAGGTGATATTTGATTTAGTGTTGAAGTTTAAAGGAGCATGATAAAGAGGAGACTAAACTTTTCCAACGGTATTTTCCTGCAACGCAGAAACGGCATGACAAATGACTTCTGTTTTTGCTTTACATGCATGTTTGCTTAGATACCTGGACGGACCGTCTTTCCGAGTTATGCGGACCTCAGCACATTTTCCTATTGTTCCTTTCTCGCGAAATCGTCGTTTATGGTGGTGAACTGCTTAGACTATGGCGGTTGTGCGAGTGTCATACCGTGAAATATTTGTAAAACATTTGCAGCTGCAATGACAGCTGATTAATTTTGGTTACGAACACGTCCGTCGAAAGTGTAGGTGCTCGTCTTCAGCGACACTTACAACCCGTGGAATCAATTCTGCAGTGCTTTTAGTCCATCTTTGATCTGTTGTTTCTATAATATGACCAGCCTATCAATGTTTTGCTATCGATGTGAAATGTGCTGGGTCGTCTTGAAAATAGGACGGATTTCGAAGATCTGAGCTTCACATTCCGTTTAAATGCTGTAAATGGTGATTACATCATTCAAGCGCTCTCTGAGTGGTGGCACAGTTGTTCACGTAAATAAAATATTAACTCACGTCTCCGCTGCATAATAGACCACTGGAAGAATTGCTGAATCGAAAAGGTGAGCGCGGAGTTTTATCTCCGTTGGTTGGCCGGTGGCTACATCGAGAGGCCCAAATGCGGCCCATGGTGCTCTCATTCTTCTGCCTGATTCCTCCTTTTATGTTGTTCTCCATATTTACTGGACACAGAAGGTACATCCCTGTTCGTCATTGCATTCTGAGTTCTTCATGAATTGGGTATTCATCCTAACAATCCGTGCTGCAATCTTTTTCCCAGTTTCGTTAGAATGAATCAGCATTGTTTCTTATTCGTTGGCATTTCTTGGGAGAGTGATATATTTGGCAGGAATTTTCCATCAATACATATATGCCCTTTCGTCCTAAACGAGTGACTTCGTTATCCAATGCAGTGCAGCAGCAAACAGCTTCGGCGAAATTGTGTTGCCTTATCGAACAGCTTTTTCTGTGGATATGGTAGGGACTTGAAGCAAAAGCCGTACTTCGTATTGCAGCTCCCACAACAGTCAGCTAGTGCTCCTCTATAGGACGCGTCAACCGTTGCTCGAGAAACGTCTGTAGAATTGCATTCGTTTCGGCGCTGTGAAACGTTTTTTGATGGTCGACTAATGTCAAGACTAGGAGCAGGGGGTATTTCCGCAAAGTCCAATGACCCTGGGCAGAGTTTGGATGTGGTCCATGTAGGAAAACTCTTGTTGAAATCCTGCTTGTTGAAATTGTTGTGCCTCATCCACTGTCCTTAATAGGCGCGACAGGTTAATCTTCGTGAAGGACTTGTGGAGTACATTCAGCAAGCATATCGCACGGTTGTTACAAAGATCCCTATGGTCTTCTTTCTCGAGCAAGGTGGTCGTGTGCGACGTCTTCCACCGATCTGAGATTTATCCTCTTGAAAGTAAGATGTCCTATAAATTGCAAGAAGTGCATGTAAATTCTGTCTTCAAGTTCTAAGAATGTCAGCGGCGACTTCATCGAGTCGTGGAGCTGTGCCTTTTTTCATGCTTTTTTTTGTAATTCGAACATTGTGGAAAAGAATTCCAGGTAATCCGTTTACGGCGAAGGCTTCAGGTTCCGGGATGGAATTGTGTAACTGAAAAGGTTGGTGTGGAAATTTTCAGTATCAATACAACCACATCATGGCGGAAAGTTTTAGTGATCTCCTCCTCGTTTATCAGGGCCGACAGCGAAACATTATACTCACACATGCATTGACAACACCTTTTCACATTGGTTCTTTTTTTTGCGGCTTCCAGCATTTTTTCTGCCTATAACAATGTAGATCCTCCTGCAAAGCACTGCAACAGAAACTTTCAAACTAGTTCGTTTTAGGTTCTTCCACTAACTTTTCCTATCTGCATCGGTTTATACCCTCCTGTAAAATCTTTAGCAGATTAGGTATACTACTAGGCGTATTAAATGTGAACTGACGCTAATTTTTCACAAGTTTTCAGTCAGTCGAAAATAAGCTCGTAATCTCGGGGCGGGTCTTCCTTATTCTGCAGTCACGTCTAAACAGGACTTCTTTCAGTATGTTCCCGTCATACACAGCTTGTCTTTTTCTTCATGGTCGATAGCATGAATTCCTTCCCAGCTAAAGCTTGAGTCGAATTTTTCCACGAAGGCGATGACCAACCCTAGTGCAGAATAATGGAACAACGGATATTTCAACAAAGTGCAGTCTTCTATTTGTAAGCATACGATCGATCTCCGCATATGTCGCACCGTTAGGTGACTCCAATGTTCCAGTGGCAACTTTCTTCGAGAAACTTTTTTAGAGAAAGGAATTTCCAAAGAGCCGTGCTGTAGGCAAAAGCTCTGCAAGACGGTATCCACTTCTCTTTTCATTTCCCTAATCAAAAGTTCCCAATTCTCTATTCGCTCTTGTTGGCTTTTCCTATTGTGACATTGAGGTCTTCTGACAAAGAATTTATAAAAGGATTTATAGTTACGGATACCTTTTCCCAACTGATAGTATCATCTAATTCTTACTTATCAACTGCACTAGTTGGTGAGTCATAACTAATGATACCGATTTGGTTATAATGCGTTGGTTGAAGATGGAGCATGGCTAAGCAAAAGAAAAGGATCTCATTCGAATCGATAAGATGGATAATGAACGGCTGGACATTTTGTGACAAGAACTTTTCTATACGTAGGGCAACGTTCCTAATGCTTAATTGGCATGTGCAGTTCTTCGCGCATTTTACTTCCTGTGGGGCAATCACATGGAATTTGATGCATTCTGTGGCTTCAACAGGTGCATGAAATTCGGCGTCTAAAGAGCGTTTAGGTACTAAAAAACCCAAGTAGAAAAATAGCCTTCATGATGTGTTGTGAGAATGCTTGTCAAATGCGATTCCAGTGATGCCTTCCGCAACCTCAGCTTTAGCGGTCTCCCGCGGTCCTCTCACCGCTCCTCTCAATACTTGACGTCCTAGACGGAAGTACCCAGTGTGTGGAATACCAACGCTGGTTATTGCTGGTTGAGCGATTTCTTCTTCAATGGTGTCCTTCAGGTCTTTACCACGATGTGTATCAACGGGCAGCACCATTTTGGCAGCTATTTCTCCAGTCATTCGTCCTACCAGTTGATGCGAATGCGATTTTAGACCGTCAAGAATGAAAGTAGCAATGAAAAATTGACCCAGTGTTTAAGGATGTTTTTCTTATTTTACTTTACATAATCCGTCATCGCATCTGTGCGGATTCCAGCACTCCTCGCACTCTTGTATTCGAGTCGTTTGTTTGCATCCGTCATCCAAGAACGTCTTCAAAGTTTTGGCTTGTGAATTCGGCTGCTGCTGGAGGATTGCATCTTCCTTATGAATGTCGTAGAATGCAAGTCGAGTCGACTCCCTTTGCAATCGTGGAGATAGCTGAGGTAATGCGCTCCCTTGTGGATTGGAGCAGAGTGTTGGGGAGGCGTTAAACCAGTACGTTTATTCCTGATGGACTGCGTCGCTGACCACTGCGTAACATTGTGGCAGATGCCGAGGCTGGTTGATTTTTTGTCGAAGGAAACATTTCTATAGAAGCTCAAAAAAGCTATCTTTCGCCTCACCGAGTCGTCACCACAAGCACTTGCTAACTACTCACGATTGGAAAAATTTACCACCATGAAAATGGAGTTCCTTCAATATGATGGTGAATGGTTTATTCCTGTCTGGTCTCCAGGGTGGATATATCAAATTACTTTCGAGCTGAGGTTACCTATTTGGAGAACAAACCTCGCGTTATACATAGCAGGTCAGTACGAAAAATAGGAAAATACTATATGTATCACCTGGAATTCTGTTAATTACCAACTTCACCAGGTACATAAAAGGCTCCAGTCATCATTGCCACACCTCAGTGGTGTCAGCGGACTCCCCTTTCTCCAGGAACTCGAAAGACACTACACTTTTCGTATTATCAGTACTCTTCTTACTAATTGTTACTACGTGTGATTAGCTGGGAATTTTCGCATAATTTGGAATATTCAGATGGATTGACAGGCTCTTTTTTGAGTACGTCATATATGTGCGGCTTGTTTGTTGAAGATACAACCGCAAACTTGTCTAAAATGGTTATAAAACCAACGAGAGGAGAGAGGAATTCTCTTTTCAAAAGGATGTTATGGTAGTGGCACTAAAGAGGAGTGTAGGAAGGTTAGAAAGGACATGCAATACGCGCATGATCGCTGCTTCCACCTCACACTGTACGGAGCAAACCCGTTTATCATAGCAAATTGATACCAGACTTGTCAGAGGAAAGCTCTGTCCAATTCAAAAAAAAGTGATGACCACTTGTGTTGAAGACCTAAGAATAGAAGGAACTTAAACAATATCCAACGACACTTATGAGCACAAAAACCCTCAACTAGCAATCTAACCAACATGTAACTCCCAAGCTTAGAAAACCGAAGGCAGGAACGTCTAAAATCCGTGCGATATATGAACACATACGAATAAATGTCGATAAACAAGTCTAAAGCAACACATGCACAACATACTATAGAAGTAGTTTCTTGCCTTTCTTCCACGCTTAATGATAGGGTCCTTATTATTCTTCGAAATTAGGCTAGGTCATGAAATGTCGGTGATATGGGTTTGCCACACATTAAACTATTCTCCATCACATCAGCTTACAAGATCCTATCATCATAATGAGACGTACTGCATCGTTACCCATCGCACAGAAGTTTAGAGACCATTCTCTACCTCGTATTCCTTATTTTTAATCCCATCCTACATTTTCTATGTTATCCGTATAATGCTCCATGAAATCTTTCTGTTGCCATCTGTAGAATGTGTCGTAGCAGCTGGGTCGCGTTCTTGCAACGTATTTGGCTGGAGAATGCTTACAATCTGTTTGTATTTCAACATTTGCATAACCATAAAAGCACTCGCTAGGAATAGTCACGCATACTGTAGCAACACGTCTTTAGCCAGCACCTAATCGGTATTCTAAGGTCGCCGTCCTGCTTCCAGCACCTTCCGCTCTTGTCAAGAACAAGCTAAGATATTTCTAACCGCACTCATCGTGTTGTACTACTGATTTTAAAACTACTCATGAACCCTCAGATACACGCTGTACTGTGTTATCACTGCTACCTTGTTCTTGTTGTTATACCATATATGAATGTTTAATTCCCTAAGTGTGAGACTCACTCTTCGGCACTCACCAAAGGTCTCGCTTGAAAAATTTTTAAGAATTCGAGAGGTTTATATAACCTTAACTAATACATTTGCTCTTGCACAGATCTATTCGAAATTTCGCCTAGCTAACTGGTACAATCCGCTGCATTTGTTCACTTAAGGGGCACTCTCTATTGAACTAGATGATACAAAAAAGATTGTATGATCTTTAAAAGTTAACCGCCGTTTCAAGCTTTTGAGTTAAAACCAAATTAGGCGCATTCCATGACTAGTTCCAAAAAAAAAAAAAAAATTAACGAGAACGAAAAAAGTGGGCGAACAACTATATAAAGAAGGCGACAGGCTGGATTATGGAAATATCGTCGTAGGCTTCGCCACACACCAAACGGACCAAATGCACGGCAGAGGCGTCACTCATACGACCGATCGCAAGTTTGTTACCAGAAGGCGACCTGTGGCAAATGGCGCGTTAAAGTCTCCAAAGAGAACATCTACTTACAGCAACTTCGAGACAGACACAAAGACGGAATTCGATAGTTCTTCTGCACCTGATCACTTACAATTGAACATAAGTGGAAATGGTTACGACGACAAGCGAATTGATCACACTAGAAAAAGCATGTCGCGCGAAAATAAACATCACCCAGCTCTGTGTCAACCTTTTCAATGCAACGGCTTCCCCAGCGTAAATATGTTCCCCGGAACTTGCACGTCGAATAAGCTGGATGAAAAATGTCCCCAAGGTTTGTGAGTTGGAAGGAACTTTGTTGTTTTACGCATCGCACTCATCCAGGACGATAGCGATTCCTCTGACAGAGGCAATTCTGTGGCTAGTCCCATCGACCACTCAACCCCGATAAAACGATCCGAATATACAGGTACTACTTTACATGACCCGTGATCATATGCTGTGCGGACCCTCGGACTTCAAGCACTGCATTCATTTAGATGTTGTGGTCGAGTCATCTCTCATTTCGGTCTTGGAATAGCTGTGCTAACGCGTTCCCAGATCTTCACGACAGACAAACGCCATCTTTTCCTGGATAGGAGGGAGCCAGTTTACTCCAAACTAGTTTTTCAGCAATTCCCCGATTCCAGTTGGATGGGAGGCCTGGTGAGTTCGGTGCACAGTTGATCCATGGCGTTGTCCGCACTGAACGGGCATAGGGATTTAACAGAAGATATATATAGTTCTTTCGGTATATCCCACTACAAGAGAAAAAAAGTGATGAAATAACAAAAACCACTTTATCCTGCATAATAGACACTTGAATGAACCAAGTAAAGGAAATTGCTTTAGAATAAAAGACATTCAAAGCAGTCCAAGTTACTGTCACACCACAAATGCGTTTGAGCATCTGTTGAATGAACTTCATGAACCCAGTGATGCTCTACCGGTACACAACTGAATGAGAACATTACTGTGAGAAAACAATGTGCACGATGACAGAGAAAAAGAAAATTAAGAAAATATGAGGGCTAAGGAGAAAGTCACATAACAGTATCTACAATTTGAATGAAACACTCATGAGAAGTTAGCAAGCGTAGCACGCTCAAGAGAAAAAGAATAGGTGAATTCTTCCGAATCCAATCTCCGAATGTCAAACACCACCGTCGGATCCACAGAATTGTCTTCCTAAAAAAATTTTTTCAAAAAATAGAGCTAGATGTACTACTTTCCTTCAATATCAGTTTGAACAATGCCACGTGAACCCTATTCTAATTACTAAATAATTTAGCCGCTAAAGTCGATGTTCCAAACAATTCCCTTCGAAAACCTGATACAGGATTGAGTGCTACACACATTCTCGCGTAGAAAAAATCCTCATCTCTGTTAAAAGACTAGTCTGTAAGTTCACAAGAGACAGAAAAATTCGAAACAAGTAAATCAATAGGTACCATTGGAGCGCGCAACTTCGAAGCGAGTTGAGGATTCAGTTTAAATGGAACACCATCGAGACCGCGAAGCTTCAAAGCACCGGTATTCTAGAATGAACACTGTACAAAGAATATAACTACAACTGAAAAAAAGGTTCAAATAAATGTATTGTAAGATTTCGAAACAACTAATAATTTCCTTCGCTTTCAAAGTTTCACTGGTAGTAAGACAAAATCTGACAAGAACCTATATCGCAAACATTAGTTCGAAAATGGTAAACAAGGACGATAACAAAGAAAATACACGATAGTACCTTGATCGTAAACATATTTGTATTTTGCTTCTGGTCCAAATCAGCTGGAGTTGACCCAGATTGACTAAGGTGTGGATAAAGACCAATAGGTGGTGGAGCCAAGTTTCCGGAATTGCTTGACAGTGCACGATCGCTCGTACTGTACTTTAGTCCAAACGTTGGTGGGACAACGATAACACGGAAACAAATTGCTGCACCATCGACTTCGCTATTATGAAAGTACTTCAGTTTTTCGTAGAATAAACAGAAATGTTAGGTACGATAAAGAAAAAAACTGTTAAAAGAAAAAATAAACAAACCCAGCCAATGTAAAATCACGAGGGGTTTTCTTTTGCTTATTGAGGATGATGACTTCACCCACGGCATCGACAATGGAGTCACGTGGCTCCGTTTTAATGCAAATGAAGCGTTTTCGCAAAGCTTTTTCACCTGAGTGAATCAAAAAGTGGTATCGAAAAAGGATTTTTAACAGAAATAAATCTCTAGGTGTACAAAGCCATTAAATCTAACAGTATGAAGTTTGTGAAACGTGAAAATAGATGGTAAAAGTAGATGTCCATCAAAGGAAAATCCTCACTTAGAAAAATAAGACTTCCATAAAGAAACTACACATCTTTCTCAGCTGAAAAAAAGAAAGACACTTTCCAACTTTGTCCCAAAACAGTTAATCATTTAAGATAAGAGGCTCACTTGATAACCTCTTCATTTTTACTTACACAACTACTTGTAGTGGACAAATAACCGTTAAAACTTCGATAAAATCTACTTACGAGAATCTGCACAATAGTCTATGGCAATAAATCCATGAGGTATTGGATCAGTGTCCTTTACGACAGTAATGTCACTAACCAGAGA
This sequence comes from Angiostrongylus vasorum, assembly GCA_018806985.1. Lineage (NCBI taxonomy): Eukaryota > Metazoa > Nematoda > Chromadorea > Rhabditida > Metastrongylidae > Angiostrongylus > Angiostrongylus vasorum. The sequence goes on from JADANN010000247.1 coordinate 248,131, forward strand.
TACTGTACCCTTAAAAACGAGATTTTCGTAAGGTAAGCTAATTTTTGCGAAGGATAACGCCATATTTAAGGAGCTGATAGAAGTAGGCAACTGACCCGTATAGTTGCTCCAGGTATCTCACGACTGATTGCTAGATATCGGACGGGACGAGACCAGAGCGAAAACGCGCTCTCGCGCCATAAGTCCGCATCCGTACTGTCGTCATGACATCGTGTGATCTGAGGACACCGAGGTACTTTTTTCATTTCGAAGATGAAAGAAGAATAAAAAAGAAAGAATACCCCCAAAAGAAGGAAGTAATGAAACATTTAGTAGTATAATAACAGTATTTCCGGCGGAAAGAACATAGCAGCTCCGGTTCAATTCGGACATTCATTGTTCCGTAAGAGTTTTCAACGCTTTGTAAATCAATAAAATAGGTGCATTATAAGAAGCCCTCCAACAGTTTGCCGTCTTCTTGGCTGGGAGGTGTTCCTGGGTGTCGGGCTGCGATGTGCAGCGGGGAATTCGTCCCTCATCAGGATCTCCCAAGCTGAGAAGGTATCCGGCGTTTCCATCAGGAAGCCCAGCCACGAGTAAACCAACACCAGGATCCACCACCGTCCTGGTATCAAAGTCGCATAGTGGCAAATCTCCCTCTGACCCACAAGGGCAGCAGCTGTCAGTGGTGGTGACGACCTGGGGCAGATGACCTCGGGACTCTAGGAAACCACGACTCGTAAGCCAATAAAATTTCGGAAGAAAAAACGGAAATAATGCCGCGACCCTCACATCCAGTGAAGACAGGCCATCCCAGTATCCAAGTAAGTATGTATTATAAGGATAAAAGTAAAATACCGGTGTAAAGCCTTTAGGACATTTGTTCTTGTCTGCAACTATACATACAGCCGTTATAGGCAGTGGTGTCGCCTCACAGTCTTCAGATTTAGCTAGTTCTCTTTCGACCATTACCTTGAAATGTATGATATGAAGGAGACAACATTAAAAGATCATTCCTCACATACATTTAACATAAAGCAATTCGATTTGCAACAAAATAACACAAGTCTCGCTAAGCAAACCTAGGAAAACGACGAGGAAACGGAGCGAGATGCCTAAGCAACCAATCAATATGGGAGTGGATGATGTTAAGGAAGTTGAAAAGATGTTCGTGACCTCGGATATCACAACACAGGTATGAAGATCTCAGTACAAGAATCTTCCAGTGAATTCTACCTCGACCAATTTGGCTCTATTTGATATCCCATGAAATCACTCTGTCCACATAGAAACGTTGGAAAATGTTAGAGTTGGTAATCAACTTCGTGGATTTTCGTCGTCAAGGAAGGAATGCCGAGTCAAAGTCACAACATCTTTCAATCCACGCAGGATTCTCTATACATTCGATCTTTTTAGGAAATATCGAGGCATTATGAAGATAAGAACAAACGAAATCCACGGTCTTTCCAAGAAATTTCATATCGATCTAAAAAAAGCCTAAAGAAAGGTCGTTTTAACAAGGCACTAATTGCAACCACATAAATAAACCACTAACAAATTAGTAAAGGTCAGTAGCAAACCACAGTATGTATGTTAGTGCTGTTAGAAAGAAATGACTCTGGTGAATACTTAGCACACTATTTTTCTCCGTGGAGCGCGCAAAATATCGCTCGTCCTGTACTTCAAGATGAATGCGTTGATCGAGACCAAAGCGTACATAAGTCGGATGTGTGCTGAGATAAAATTTTTCTGCTAATGAAAGGGAAATGTATTCCATCGTGGCTTTTTCAGATGAACCACTTTCGCCAAGCGTTCCCTTCTGCGTCCGTTTCAAGCACGGCGGACTGTTTCCATTGCTAGGGATTCAAGATACTTCCAATAACGAACCGGCGCTGATGTTGAGTTTTCCAGTTTTCCTTTCTTATAGTTGTCCATTATGTGCTGGCACAAACTTCCCTACGAACCCAACAGCACTTCTTTCGGATTCACTGAATAGTTAGGATAACTGGACACGGAGGCGCCCTGCAATACACATGGAATCGATCCCCAAGCCCCAGGCTCACCAAACGTTTCATCCCTCCTGGATCGGTAGATTGGTACCAGACTTGCCTGGGAGAACAGCAGCACTGGCTCGATACATCGGCAGGCCACCGCAAGTCATTGCAAAAGCCAGACATGCGACCAATCACCCCCCAACGATGCCTCACCCATGAATTCGAATGCACGGCGCATTCCTCAGGGATTGATTGATCAACGCAGAGAGCTCTATCCTTTTATCGGTTTAACCTTTAATCAGACACGGATATGACTTTCTTCCACGCGCTTGCATACCTTAACAGATTAGCGATGACCTTTAATTTTGTGTGGTCAGCCTTTCTATACATTGTATGAAATGTGCGACATATATTTTATACGCTTTCTATGTACCATTTTAAGCAACAGATCCTAATATACGACTTGTCAATGTTACAAGTTTTGCATTGATTTGGTCCACTTTATGGTTTTGCTATTCAGTATGGGAAAAAAGGGAAAATTCCAGGATTTCTCCAGTATTTCTGTTCTTGTGAATCCGGACATAAACGCAAACTTAAAGTCAATGAAGCGCCTCATAATTTCAAAATTACCCTTCAAACGTGAAATTGCGTAATGACAGGGACAATCCACTCTCATTACCTTTTCAATGCTTGATTTCAGAGCTACGGCCCGAGTGTTTGAAGAAAAAAGTAGCTGTAAGTGAAGCAACAACGAGTAAAACAACTGTTTCGAAACAAGCGAGTTGGAATGTCACATGGAAACCCTCCTGTTAAGCGAATGCGTCATGAACTCAACAAAAGGTAAGGATCGCATAAAATCTGCTCCTCTGCGCTTCTTTGGCGCAACAAAAACAATCTTTTTTCTGAAACGTTGTACTAAGTCGATAACATGTTCCACAGAGAGTTAGTAGAAGTAGAAAACCGTGGACTCGTCGATTTTATCTCTAAGTTCCACATAATTTCCACTGACAATTGTTTCAGGAGCATCGGACAACCCTCCCAAAGGTTTACCGCCTCATTGTGGCTGGGAAATTTTCCTGAAAGGTCGGACATGTATAGCGGGGGCGGGGAGGGGGATTCATCCCCTGGCAGGGTCTTCCAAGCTGAGAAGGGGTTCGGCGTTTCCATCAGGAAGCCTAGCTAAGAGTAAACCAATACCAGGATCCAGATCCACCACCGTCCTGGTATCAAAGTCGCAAGGTGACAAATCTCCCTGTGATCCACACGGGCTGCGACTGCCTGTGGTGGTGAAGACCTGTGTGGGGAAGACCTTGGCCACGCTGATCTCGGAATTCCAGGTAACCACAATCGCTTAACCAGCAAACTTCCGAAAAATCGAGATTATGCTGGGGCCCGCACAACCAGTGAGGACGGCCCATTCAAGTATCAAGTATCAAGTAAGCATCGGACAACATCGAAGAAATCAACATGACTCACAGACAGAGGTAAGGCAGCATGGTTTCTCCGAACAATTTATCCATCCATTTTCTAGCATCGAAGGCAACTTTGCATCAGAAGATGGCTATGATGACTTTATCATACTCGAAAGATACATTCATTCATTAACAAGGAGTTAAAAAGAATGCACTGCGCACTGCGTGTGCAAACGGCATTGATCAGTAGAAATGGACCAATTCTGCAGTACAAGAATGATCGGCCTCATGACTGACAAGTGATATTATAAAAAAGTGCACTATGTTTTCTACCTTATCTTTTTCACATTACCTGTCCTTTAAAATTACTGTGCAGATCCCAGCACTTCTTTCATTAGATTCGTTTCCTCACATCCATCATCCTGACGGTCTTTGAACTTCTGCGTATGAATTCGGCTGTTTCTTAAGGACTTCCGTCTGTGTTATGATCACCGTTGAATGCTGGTTGAGTCGAGTCCCCATCCAGACCTGAGATAGCCGCGCTATAGCATCCCCACGTTAGGAAGTAAGTTGATCCCAGACAAGTCTGGTAGCAATTTCTCGATGCTGAATGGATGGGGGGATTGGTGAGCACGGTGTGGGGTCAAACAGGCACCGTGTATGTGATGTACCACATTACTACCACTGCGCCACCCGCTCCTAAACAACTTTTACCGGAGTGACTAGTAAGTTCAGTCGTCAAGAGCTCATGCTTCAATGTCCAGAAGTGGAAATTTGAAGCACGCATCATTTTTCATTGCTAAAAGATCGAATGCACAGATCATTCAATCCATTTATCCTACTACACTATGTAGTACAGCTCTTAGGAATGGATTAAAAAAGATAAAACGTTCAGCATTGATCATGAGGGCGATGCGACATGCATTCGTCTTCATCAATCACCATTAGAGGTGACTGAATTACAGCACATCTGGCCTACACAATGACCTGCGGTAGCTTACCGATGTATCAAGTCAGTGTTGCTATCCTGCCAGACAAGCGAGGTATCAATTTGCCGACGCCGGTGAGACAGAGGGCTTGGTTAGGCTAGAGCGCCGAGTCGAACCAACGACCATATGTTAATTGCAAGGCACCTCTAGCTACTGCGCTACACGCGTCCTGTCCCAGGAAATGAGATAGAATACACAATCCATGAATTGCAAAGATTTACCAGGATTGAGAAAATGTGCGAAAAAAACCAGACAATAAATTCATCCCATGAAAAAACCATGGGCGCGTGTGGCGCAGTGGTCGGAGGCACCCTGCAACACACACGTGGAGTCGATCCCCGCGCCCATGGCCCACCAAGCCTTCCATCCCTCCGGGGTCGGCAAATTGGTATCAGACCTATCTGGGAGATTAGCAGAACTGGCTCGATACATCGGTAGGCCACCCGCGAGTCACTGTAAAGGCCAGATATGCATTCAATCACCTCCAAACGATACTTAACGAGGTCGAATACATTGCGCATCCCTTAGGGATTGATCAACGCCGAGAGCTGTATCCCTCATCCTTTTTATTAAAAACCAGGGCGTTTTAGGTGAGCACGTAATTTTACCAATACTCTACGAGGAGTCCGCCTACACCTGCCCATGTACAGCTTGTTCCAAGTAGCATTGATCAGTATATCCAGTAAATAATATGTGAACTACTAAATCCCATGAAAGTAGGACATCTGGGGACCGCACTGTCATCACGCAACATCATTATTACCTTTTCCTCTTTGCATAGTCTCGAAATTAATAAAGGAACTGCTAGCTTACACATAATACAGGGGGTTAGACCACGAGCCAGCACTCACCGCCAAGACTTCCATGCCTCCGGAGCCCACAACTTGTTAGCAGACTTGTCTGGGAGGATGTAGTACTGACTTGATACATCGGTGTGCCACCGAAAATAAACCATTATACAGGCCATAGATATGCATTCAATCACCTCTTTTCGATGCTTAGTGAAGTCGAATTCATGGTGCACCACCCAGGGATTGGTCAACGCAGACAGTTTCATCCTTTTGTTTACCCACAACTTGTCATGTCATGCAACACTCAATTTCAAAGCGTCCGAATACATGGAAACGGATTGTTATCCAAAGTAACTTCCTGGAGACAATAGAAGATCATGTCAAGGTGAAGATCTGTAGAGGAACATAATGGCAGTTTAACCCAATAATCCTCAAAGTAACACAGAGTGTACAGCAACAAGCTAGAAGCCAAAAATGGCGATCGAATCTACCAACCGCTATTGAAATAAATAGAACTATTGAACTAGGATCGGAAAATTCGTAACTAAGCTTCATTTCTAACAGTATAAGCCTCATTGTTAATAGCCCTCATAGTGAAGATTGGGACTCGTCACTTTGAAATGGTTGTTCTTTGTCTTTAAACTGAAACGATTCAAATGTTCTTACGCAACCAACTACATTTACAGAGAATTTCTACAGAAGCCTTTTCTCACTGCTGACTTAGAAGGCAGCTATTAAGGGCTTCAATGGAAATCTCGAGGATGCGTGCAGCGCAGTGGTCGGAGGTGCCCTGCAATACACATGAGATCGATCCCTGCGCTCCAGACGCACAAAGCCTTCCATCCCTCCAGCGTCGGCAAATTGGTACCAGACTTGTCTGGGAGGATAGCAGCACTGGCTAGATACATCGGTAGGCCACCACGAGTCATTCTAAAGGCCAGATATGCATTCAGTCACCTCCAAACGATGTTTAATGAAGTCGAATACATGGCGCAACCCTCAGGGATTGATCAACGCCGAGGGCTTTAGAGCTTTTTTAATGGAAATCTCAAACTGAAATCAAGAGGTAACAAGAACTACCAAACATATAACAACAGACCAAGAAATTACAACCAATGATTCTTAATACTAATCTATTATATAACTGGTAACTTGGATGTACACACGGACAGGATGTCGGGTGTTTGTTTAAGTGCATCATTTTGCTCTAGAGCACGCTTTCCCGTACTCTTCCTTACTGATCCAGTTTTGTCATAAGTACGATCATAGTTTTTTCCATCTTTAATCTTGCCCACCCAGAAGCCCAGCCAGGTATCAACCAATGCTAGAAACCACTTTCATTGCTAGCATTTGGTAGCAACCTGGAAAAGTTTTAGTTAGATTAGTGGCTTTCGACGCTCCTAAGAAGTGGAAATCCGCTCAGTCATCATCTTACCAGCCCATTAGGAATTATTCTAGGGTCTGCTCTATCTTCATCATTCTGCAGGACTGACTATTTATCCAAGTTACCACATTTTTCTCTGTTTTCATATTGTTTTATTTAACTAGCCAATAGACCTGGGACAGACTTTGGCTAGGATGACCTTAGGACTCCAGGAAACCGCATTGGCTAAACCATCAAAATTCTGAAAAAATGGAGATTATGCTGGGGCCCGCCAACCAGTGACGACGTGCCATTCAAGTATCCAAGTAACTAGCCAGTTAATGACTTCATTATCAGGCACTTTACTTCTGTTTTTTAGCCTTAGGGATTTTACTGTAGTATGGTGATCTTATCTTAACACTGTTTGGAATAAATATTTCGAACTTGGGGAAAGTGCTGGGAACTTCGGTTGACTCTGGGTGAGTTCGAACCAGAGACCACATGCAGCACTTTACTGCATCGCGCTTCTCGTGCGGCTTCATCATTACATTTAAAAATACTGTGATTAAGCTGGTAAAATAGATGTATTGTTTCTTAGAGGAAACGTTGTTTGTGGTAGGAATTGTTCTTCAACACATGATGATTGCCTATGAACTGTAGCGTTCTTATCGGGGGCCATTGATTGGCCAACGACACCGCGATAAATTGTTTCTCGTAAGGTTCATTCGCGATCGTTTGCCATACTTGGCAGTCACATCATTGGCTACTTGTTTGAGTTTTACTTGATAAAGTCCCATTTTAAGCTAAATATCAACAAACGTTGAAAAATTTTTGTCGGTCAATAAGTATTGACTGAACGTGGACCTGATCTGTCTTCATTTCATCGAGAACTCCATTATGAACGCCAGACAACTCTACTTATTCCTGTACAATTCTGTGCAGTTTGTTGGGTAAGAGGTTTCCTAAAAGTCACTATTGTAACCTTTTTCTTTTCAAATAGAATTATAGCCTCTACGGCTATGGCATTCTTTCTTTTCTACCGACCGATTATCAACCTTTTCTGTAGTTCTGTTTTTAATTGTGATTTATTCCAGTTGGGGAGTGGTTCTCTTGAAGACTTTGTTCGGCTTAGCTAAGCAACTCTCATGGCCTCAGCTGTATAAATCCGTTCAAATCGAGGTAGAACTGTTCCAGACTCTTGCCATCCTAGAGGTATCCTGTTAAGTTTAACATTTAGTTTTTAAGTTTTTCAAGCTATAGGTGCAGTTGTTTTCATTATTACGTATATTGGGCACTTTTAAACAATACCGAGACCACTAAGCTTTGTTCTGAGGTGATCCATGCTATGCTTGGCCTTGTTCGTTCGCCGGTTGGAACAACCCTAATGCAGGTTTTTAGCCGTGTGACATTGGTTTGGCCGATTCTTCATGTCTGTGCCAGTGTACGTTTTACTTCCAGAGTGGTCCTTTTAAGTGACGGCTGTTTTTTGTTTCTGTTTCAAACCTTTTTTTTGCAGCCTTATAATGAAATCCCTAAACACATGTTTGCACAATCTTATCTGTTTCTTCTTTCCTTTCGTTTTTTCCTCATGACAGAACTATTGTATGGAGTAGTTGATGTTTCAAATCTTAGGCTCGATCAAGCGTTGGGGTTCCAATGCTGCTGGTTGCTTGGTCACTTACTGAGATAGTGAGGTATTCGTTCTACGCTCTTGGACTCTTCAGTGCAGTGCCGTATTTTCTTACTTGGATGAGGTGTGCAGAGATTTTGAATTCCAGCTCATATTAAGCAGATTCTGAGGTAAAAGTGGTGTGGTAGAGTGTAGGAGAACATTTGCTATGCACTTACGATTCACTTTCCACGTCATGTAGCGCGTGGCGTAGTGGTCGGAGGCGCCCTTCAACACAAATGCGACGATCCCCGCGCTACTAGCCCATCGGGCCTTCTATCTCTCTGGGGTCGGCAAATTGGTACTAGACTGTTTTGGGAGGATAGCAGCACTGGCTCGATACATCGGTAGGTTAGCGCGAGTCGTTGTGAAGGCCAGATGTGCACTCAGTCACCTCCAACGATGCTTAATGAAGTCGAATGCATGGCGCATCCCTCAGGGATTGATCAACGCCGAGAGCTTTACCCTATTTATAGTTTTTCCACATTCATCTATGTAGAGACGAAGCAAAGCCACCCTTTTTCAGTAAAGTAAGATAGGATAACTGTTCCATCGAGTGAACTCTGTAAATTCAACACCTCATCGGCTGTGCTGTTTAATGTGGAAAGCAACAGAGAAGAGGATCTTACATTTTCTTTTAATATCATGTGACGAACCTTTAACTTTGTTCAGTTCCTGTGTAGCTATGAAATAAAATTTTCTAAAGAACTACGAATTTTTTAGGTGTTGTTTCACAATACATAACTTTGCTTGGTATGGTAACATTTAAGGTACACATTCTTCATCGTCCTTTATCCACTTGGAGTTACTGGCGAGCTTTTGACTCTGATCGCTAGTCTTCCTGAAGTTAGTTCTTTACTCATTGTCAATATTTTTAGGTGACAGGGAAGTACTTGTATAGAGTGGACGTAAATACTGGCTTCCTAATTCCATTAGGCAATCTTAGTATCGATCTGTGTTTTATCAGTCGAACTGTTACCTAGTCACTATGTAAACTATTGGATTATTAAAAATCAAACAAGCCTTGTAGGTGGCAGAGAAGAAGTACTTCTCATTGGAAATGCCTAATTCATTAAACATAGGCATTTCGTTTTACTGGATATTGGTTGGATGCGCTCTGTTTTACATTCCGGGTTTTCCCCAGCTCTACTTGTATATGCTTACTCAGCGGAAAAAGGTACTAAAAACAAATATGGAGAAGAAAAGACAGTAGAATATTCCTTATTATCCACGGTTATGATTATTCCAATGTATTGTTGGTATAGTATGTCTCGTTTGTGATGATCGTTTACACAAATGTTAATTGTGAATCAGTTTAAGTGAGTGAAGTTGATTACCGCTAAATCCTAGTGAAACTTATGCTCAGGAATGACGTCTACTACCCTCTACTGCAAGCACTGGAATATTTAGACAAGCCAAATAGAATTTTGACACATAATTTTAAACCGGAAGCGTAGGTAAGGTAGTGGTAGTGATGTCGTCTAATACGCACAAAGCCTTGGTTTGATCATGCTCCAGGCTTTCTATTACATTGGAGTCGGCAAATTGGTATCAGAATTTTCTGCGAAGTTCCATACGATCTTCAAGATCTAAGAACGCCAGAAAATAGCGATCTTTCTTCTAGAAAGAATCGAGTCGACCAGCGTTGAACGACATTCATGAAGAACACCAAATTTTCTCAAAGAGGAACCGAAAACGCAGAATCCGTAGGCCTTCGTGGACGATGAACCTAAGCTAGTCAAAACAGTGCAGAGATGTGCAAAGGATCTAGTATTGGACCATGTTGAATACTTCTAGTTTTATTTTATTTTATTTTTTGTTAGACGACCCGACATTACTTGTATCACACTATGCAGATCCCAGCATATCTTGCATTATTTCCGTTCCCTCGCATCATCCACCCACCAAGGTCTTCAAACTTTTTTGCATGTGCCTTCGGCTTCTGCTTGAGCATTTCCCATCTTCGTCATTAATGTCGTTGAATGCTGGTCGAGTTGATTCTTCCTTGAATCATGAGACAACCGTCCTAGTGCGTATCGGATCAAAGAAAGTGGACTTGTTCCAGACACGTCTGATACCAATTTGCCACCCCTGGAGTGATGAGAGGTTAGTAGAGCCTAGTGAAGTGTTAAACTAGCACCTGGCAGGGTTGAGCTGACCACCTAATTGACGACATCACTACCACTACCTGCTCATCATGCAAAGTAAGATAATGCAAATTCAAAATCAATGCGTTCATTTGGTAACAGTCGATCTATAACTCGTGTTATTAACTTTGTACTTATCTAGTAAATTGTGTCTTTTCACGTTTTTCACTTTCACTTCCACTTTCACGACGTTTATCACACAGCTTGTTCAGCATTCAATCTTAAAAGACTGGTTGATGTCAAAAGGATCTCATGCACGGCAACATTAAGTAGTCTCACCAAATAGGGCCTCATTAAAAGACTTGTGGCTGGGTTGAACGGCGACTGAAAATGAGAACATTTCACTGGTGTGAGGAAGAAAGGACAATCTGAATAGTATGTGGAACAGATGCTATTACTTCAAACTTATGGATATAAGGTGATAGAAAACTTAGATAAAGATCTTCGGAAAGATGATGAATCGTGGATGATGAAGGCCTGTTATGAGGATTATGCATGATCTTGAGCTGCACTCCATGAAACTTCCTTAATTCTTGAGCTGCACTCCATGAAACTTCCTTAATACCCACTTTGGGAAGTGGAAAGTCTAACTTGGCTTAGTATTCCATTTGGAATGACTGATGGATTAAAGGTTATCGGCAATATGTATGTCTGCACAATGCGTCATGACAAATCACGGATGTCAGCATTTGATACGTTTTGCTCCTATATGAACGGAGATTTCTCTCACTGGATATCACAATTGGGGGTAACGTGTATTTCAGGATGTGTCGTGAAACGGATACCCTACAAGGGAATTGGTGAAAATCCAATTGTTTTTGGTCAGAGTTTTCCCACCTACCTAGATTTCTCTGTGCTCTTTATCTGATAATTATTTTTCAGACTTGATTAAAGTCATTATCAACTACCGAGTAGTTTTTATAAATCTATGTAATACTGCTGTAGTGGACGGCTTGACAACTTTTCTGGAAGTTACTGATGGGTTTTTGTATTTAGTCTACCTGGAACTCTCATGCTCTTAAACCAAATTATGATTAGCATGCCCAGCGTTATACCAATATCCTGATTACACGGTTAAAGTAATATTTTTACAGAATTAACAAGTATTTAATTCCTAGGTGAAAATACGTTTAGGATTTGTGGAGAAGGGAGTAGAAAATTTGCTCGTAATTAACCTTTTCCACAGAAACACACATACACATACACATACATACATACACATTCATAGACATATACACACAGATGTACAGATACGCATACACACAAAAGATTTGTGCATTATCATTGACGGAGGACAACATACCATTCCTATTCCTTCTCCACATGTTGATCAGAAAGTCTGTTGAGTGAGCGGTAGGACTCCAGGCTTTTATTCCTCTCACGAGCCAAGGTTGCCCAGTGGGTTCCTTTCTTTCGTAAGCCACGAAGAGCACCATATTTTTCTATAAGCAGTTGCTAATGGCTCTCCGTCAGTGGTTATCATTTGACTATCTAATCTGATCCTCAACATCCTAATCTAAGCGTTAGAGTTCCTAATCTCTGATCGTCGTCGTAGATTGAAACTTAGGTTTCCTTCTCTCTTGCTTAATGCTAGACATAACTATCGTCATCCTCTATGGTTATTTTAACTGCGTTTTCACATATGCAACGTAACTTTCACGTATCCGAGGCGTACATTAAGGCTGAAGGTATCATGGCATCGAGAAATGGGCCAGCACTCAGTTGTTTTTTATGTTTACCACATCTGCCTTAATATAGTGCAAAGTATAGTGCACGAAGTCCTTTACTGGTTCGGTATCCATTTCATCTGCAGATATAACGCATAAGATTCGAAAAAAAAGCGTGTTGGTGATGATCACCAGCTCACAAAATATTATCCATAAGATCGTCTGATCCAGGTGCTGTGCCAGAGTTCAAGCTTCTAACTGCAGTGTGAACTTTTGCGGGAAGTTTCGTTGATGGTGTTCTACCAGGAGTGCTGGTTTGGTCCACTAAAGATATTGTGAAACGAAAAAAATTTGTGTGTAATCTGTGTTTTTGACTCTACCCTACTTCAGGAAACTACCTAGGTCAGGAAGTCACCATGATGTACGACTTAGGTCCAGAGTTGAGCAGAACGAAACAAGCAGCTTGGGGAGCTTTCAAGAGCATGGAGGATGCGGTGACGGGAACAAAGACCACCCGACTCCGTGCCTCCCCTTCGACTCCACAATTCTCCCTTCCTTAGTGCATGAATAAGAAACCTGTCCTTCATGTAAGCATGATAGAATGTCACTCAGCTTTAGAGAACGCGGTGTTGAAAGGACGATGCTAGGAATATCCCGTATTACGCAAGCGAGAAAAGGTATTCGAAGCTTCGATGTATTTCAACGATAAAAATCAAAGGCGCCGTTCTACACGCTAAATTGTCGAAGATAAAATGGTGAAGAAACCAAAGCGTATGAACGACAACCGATGGACAAGAGCCGTTAGTGACTGGATTCCTCGGAATGTTAAACATTTTCTAGCTAGGTCACCGAATGGATGGTCAGAGTTCCTCACAAAAAAACCTAAAAGAAAGATATGATGCTCAACGAGTCTCTAAAGTGAGTAGAACTCACTGGGGGTACCTCTGCACGCGACAGGAAGAAATGGAACATTTGCTGAGCCCGATCGAGCCACTCCACGATCAATGGGACAACAAATGCTAGGAGTGACTGGTATCACTCAGAATGGACTTGTTGTATACGGTGAAAACTGAAGAAAATTTTCGCACGAAGAAGGCTGTAATCTGGTCCAATGCAAAAAGATAGGACGATGTCGACGTTAAATACATTCCACCTTCCATTCACCAAGATTTGGTCGGTGACCGCATTGTCCGTACCACTGTTGGATTCCAACGTCCAGTGCTGATGGTCTTTGTTTTTGAAATGGAGTTGAAAGAAGAGACAATTCGCAGAAAGTAGTCCTGCAGTGCTCCACTTTCACTGTGATGTTCTGAACCAAAAATACCGATTCTCTATTTAGGTCGTTCTACCTTTCCTATAGAAGTCGCTCGTAGTAAATCTGTAAAATTTACACGCCACGAACGAGTTCCCCAGGATTTCAAAAAGTTGATGTTGGGGAATAATAGTTAATGGACTGCGTTCCTTCTGATAGGCGATTGCAAAGCTTAACAAGGCAAAACGAAAAGAGAGCATATCATGGGAAGCCACGGTGCGAAAAGCCTGGCGCAGTACGCATATAATCGGAAGCAATGTCTAAGTCGTATCGTGGGTGTATCGGTGCCTCTCAGATCCTGCACTACCTTCTCTTCTGATATGTTGAATGCTGATCAAGTAAACAGCGGTAGGTTTTCTACTTTGGTTGCTGTGACGGCAACAAATCCTGCCATTAGTCCACTAGCCGTTTGAAGACGACGTAACAAACCGAATTAAATTGTAATAGTGTTAATATTTTGAGAAACAATTCTAGGTACAAAGAAGGTGAACGCAAGTCAATCCCGCGTTGAAGAAACGTAGAGTTGAACCCAAATCCATACGAATTTCAGGAAAAGTGCAAAACCGCTCTTGATTTACGTATAAACCATTATTTATCATGTCGGAGAACAGCGACAGGAGGAGGTGGCCGATGTTGCTCAACCGAGTTGCATGACGTCGAACGACATCCAAACCGTGTCCAGGGTCATCGAAGTTTGTCAGGAATGCCACCTGCCTCTAATGCTAACTTTTGTCGACTATGAAAAAAGCGTTTTACAGTGTCGAAACGAATGCAATCCTATCAGCGCTCGTCGACCAAGGAGTGGAGCCGTCCCTACATGAGAACGCTGTGTGACTGTTATCGGAACTGTACTACGAAAATACACCTTTTCCATCGACCTCTTACCATACCCATAGGAAAAGTGGTTCGACAGGGCGGCACAATATCGCCAAAGCTGTTCAGTGCCGCACTGCAGTGGATAATGAAGTCACTCGATTATGATGAGAAAGGCATACGTATTGATGGAAAATTCCTGTCAAACCTTTGTTTTGCCGACGACATTGTCATCTTCCCAAGAAGTGCTAGCGAAGCAGAGATGATAATCAACGAAGCTGGGAAAAAGATCGGACTTCGCATAAATCGAAAGAAGACCCAGTTAATGAAAAAATCCATGGTGCGAAGGCGAAAAAATTGAATTGGATGGCTCTCTCATTGCAGAGACCACCTCGTACGTATACCTTGGGCGATGAATGAACATGGAAAACAACATGAAGGAGGAACTAGACAGAAGAAGGAGAGCAGCTTGGACCGCATTCGGGCCTCTCAAAGAAGCCACCGACCAACTGAATGACCAGAAAATCCGCGATCACTTTTCTTTCACTTCAGCGGTTCTCCCAGCGCTGTTATGCTGCGGAGACATGGGTTGATGCTTTAACTACGTCAAGAATGATTCGCACTACTCACAGAGCGCTTGAGCGATGTCCTCTGAAATATGACCGGCACTCTCAATATCTAGCCGGAATGCGAAGCTCTGGCCTTCGAAATCTGTCGCATCTTCGAGATCCAGGAGAATACACATCGATAGCGAAACATAGATGGGCTGGTCACATAATAAGAACGGACAACAATGGACGAAAAGAACAGTAGAGTGGACTCCAACAGAATGCAAACGTCCCCCAGGACGACCACCTACCTACACGTTGTGCGGACGTGTTCATAAACAAAGTTAATCAGCTGTACTCGCAGCTGCAGTTGTTTTACTGATCACGGTACGAGACTCGTAAGCGATACCATGCTCGAACAAGACCACCACCATGGACTACGACTGCGAGAGAAAGGAACGAATGGCATATGTGCTGGGGTCCGTACAGCTTGTGAATACGGACCGTTCAAGTATCTAAGTAAGTAAGATCAATTATGAGACATAATAGAATCCAATTAGTTTTTAAAATCGAAATGGAGTCCCCAAATCTTTCCCCCATTCTCATTACTGCTGAAAAACTATGGCAACAAAAATAGACAAACTCGTTTTATGCTAAGGTCGGCTGCTACGCTTCATAGCAAAAATCAACAAGTACCAATTCTTGAGGAAATGCGCAAGCTATGACTTCGTGGACAGATCTTTCTAGAGAATCCCACCGTAAGAAATCACATTTATTATATCACAGAATAATTTCTACTTCATATAAAAATTCGAGTTTCATTAGGTGCAACCTACAACCAGGTTACAATTGTCTCATCTTGATAGGCACTTAAGCGTTACTGAACATTATATTCAGCGTCAGAAATCAGGTTAGTAGACCGTCCCATGTAAGCAGAAGTACCGAATACCAAACGAGAGCTTAGAAAACACATCGTCCTGAGTTCTCACATAATGAGAAGCCATCCTAGGGAATGAGCACGTCATTAAGAAAAAAAACTTTCAGTTCATAAATGGTTGTAATGCTCACATTCAGATAAAGGCGAACAAGTGGTTACAATCATTGGAAGCTTTAATATTCACATACACTACGCACTAAAGACAATGTAAAATGTGTAATAGAAAAACATTACAGCCACCAAATGGCATAAGAAACATATTCGTAACACCAAATCAAGCAATACTTCCCATAAAACAAGCAACATACAATATGCAAGCCAATTATTGAATACAACAGTCTTTCTTTGACTTCTGGGGCGGATAAAAAGCTGTTTGATTTTGTCCTGCCGGTATCTGTTGGAAACCGGAAGCTGCACTAGGTTCGCCGTAGTTCCCACCAAAAAACCCATCACCATAGCTTTGCTGAGGTTGATTGGTTGGCATACCGAAACTCGGGTTCGTCTGTGCTGGATTATAGGAGGGATATGGAGGTGTTGCAACTCCTGGTTGAGAATAGGGGAGAGGTGATGGTGATGGATAGCCTGGCGGTTGAGTTATGGTCTGGGAATATGAGGGTGGATGGCCAGCTTTGTCCATACCAGATACTCTCATTATGCGCAAGTGAGTACCAACGGGTGGCATTCCTGGAAGCGGTTGGTCGAAATCACCCCAAAGATATATGTTTCCTGAAAAAAACATACATCATGGCTAACACCTAAAAGTGCATTCGCCCTTCCTAAGATGCACAAGAGAAGAAAAACTCTCTACTCTGTATTCGAGCTAAACTGAACTTTATTTCACAATGTGTAACACCTGTCCCAAAATATTTATACAACTTTGGCTCATGTTTTCGGAATTTTTTCCTATGGACAAAGGGTTATTGGTAGTTTTTCTGCATAAGCTAACTCGAATTTGAATATCTCCGAAATGTACTGTTTTAAGTGTATAGTATGAGAAGAAAATAGAGCACAACCGTCTTTTTATTATTTGATTAGTGCCGTTCTTTTAAATTGCTGTTTTTGAAAAGGTGCAGTCGAACTTTAAAAAACTAAGATCATCTTTCTCCGGAGTGCTCTCAAATGATACTTTAAACGCTCAGAACAATCAATAAACAATACAAAATTCTTTTCTACCTCGCCTTCTCTGTGAAAAGGCGATGGAGACGCAACTGTCGATGTATCGATACCTTAAACACGATTGGAAGCCGAGATTACCACCAATGGACAACCAGTCATTAAGCTTCGTATATGAAAGGACACTACCGATTGAAGTTATTTCTTTGTGTAGTAATACACTCCACTCAATTCGACTCCTCATTACGAAGACCCACATCGCAAGAAATAACTGTCGTGAAGCCTTCATCCAAATCATTGCGGCTGTGAAGAAGACGAAGATGCCGCCAAAACGTTAACCACAATAATGATGTTTTATCCTAGCGGACGAGTCCAATAGCATGATGTTTTATCCTAGCGGACGAGTCCAATAGCAATCTTCCTACACGGGAAGGATGGGGAATTGCTTAACTAGGAGTGCGGGATCCACCCAACAATCAAATGTGCGTTACGTTGCAGCGCGTCGCCCTATGTACGCCCTCCATTCACGATGTGTCTAAAATATAAGTTTCGGATATGTTGTGAAGTTAAGTAAATCCTTGACCAAATAAGTTGTAGATCATTATAGCTTCACTATACTAAGCAAATTAATAGCATCTTTGAAACTCTGAAGAAGACAAAATTCATTAAAGCATCTTTCTGGTTTAAAAAATATTATATGGGAGCCATATATTAATTCGTCAAAAACCCAAGATCGAAACTATTAATGCACAGATAAAGAAAAGATAGTCCTGAGAACTACAAAGAACTTTTTGGAACATGTCATTACCGTACTTTAACGAATCAAGTTTACTTGTGGATGACGCAAAGGAACATTAATTCATATAATAAAATCCAAGTTAATAAAACTATTAGAAACCAAACTAGCCTGAATTACATGCAGTGAGCCTTGGCTCAATAATTGGTGCTGGCATCTGCGCTGGGATCTGCAACCACTGAAAGGTTCTCGTATCCAGCATCCAATAGTCAACAAGGCGTTGGACGTTGTAATTTCCATGATCGATCTCACCACCAGCCAAGAGAATAGCATCTTTAAAAGAGGTATCGCCAATATGCTGTTTTCATTCCTACACAGTTCTCCCTAGCCAGTAACATAATTCGCTAGTGAATAATTCTAGTGGTGAATAATTTACCAGGTTTCTATTTGTAGAACGCTCTATTACTTCAGGAAACAACAGCAGAAATAAAATTTGAACTTTTGAGAGTGATTAAGAAGACCAACTTGCAACTCCATCAATACCAGCATTCTTTCTGGGAGCCGGCATACCTCTCTGCGGATCAGGTGTGCAGTTTTGAGTTGTAATCTGCCCAGGATTATTCAAATTTAGCACGTGAACTCGTGTGTGGTCAAGGTGGCCATCAGGCGATGAAGAAAGCAGATGAACGCTACTGTAGCAGAAAACAATTAAACGGACCAATGATCAGAAAAAGCACGAATCGTTGAATTGGCAAATCGAAAAAATAATTTGAAACTCTTAAATCTACTACAATGAAGAATTCTCTTAGGTAACAGGTGAAAACGGTCTGAAGCGAACCCGTTGCTGAGAAATCCGTCATAAAAATGGGTGAGATCAGCACCAGGCACTGTGAAATTTGCGCTGGGTTCCTGTGGCTGTTCAGCAATAGCATTGATACGCCATACCTAGAGGGTTATTTATTCACCTACAGTAACACTTTAAAAAAAAACTGAACAAATGGATTAACACTGTGAACCTGTAAACCTGGATTGGCCATAACTACAATTTCCGGTGCGTCCTCACGCATTGAACAAATGTACTCCCCTCCTATCAAGAGTGGAGAGTTCAGTAGACGACGAGAATTCGTCACAGATAATCCATCACCAGAAAGATCAAGACGGAATAGATGCAACTTAAATAAATCATGAAATTGGTTAGGCTTTCAACAAATAAGCAACATGAAGAATATGAACGAGATCTTAGCTTTCTATATATAAATACCTCTCAAACATAAGATTTGGAAAACACCTATTATAGAACTTACACGAATCTGTCCGTAAATTTGTTCCTCTGTAACCAGTACGAATGCAGAACCACCTTGGGGTGATGGACATTTTAGTGAGAAAAGAAATTTCAATGTGCCTTGTTCATGCAATGGTATCTCGCCGACAAAACATCTGATGTTTACGTCAAAAATTACCAGTCCTGGATATCCCTTGCGTGTTCCACTGCAACGATTCATTATTCCTTGATTTATAATTGGATTTCAAGTGTGAAAAGGAAAAATCAAAACTCTCGGTGTAGACCAATCTCTGAGGGATACGTCATGCATTCAACTTCACTAGGCATAATTGGAGGTGACTGAATGCATATCTAGCCTTTACAATGACTCGCTGTGGCCTACCGATGTATCAAGCTAGTGCTGCTATCCTCACAGACAAGTCTGGTACCAATTTGTCGACTCCGGATCGATGGAGGGCTTGGTGAGCCTGAGGCGCAGGGATCGATCCCAGGTGTATTGCAGGGCACTTCCGACCACTGCGCTACACCGCGCGGTAGATTTCTGCTATACAACCATGAAAATTAAAATCCGAATTCTTTCCCTAGAGTGAAAGTCAACACGAACTAACACATTCGAGT